>CM067222.1:40744949-41328525 GCA_034190945.1 Octodonta nipae | reverse complement strand
AGAGGAAATAATATGTTAAAATACATATACTGAATAATATAAGTAAGATTTTACCAAACTAAAATTAAGTAATTGAAGTTAAAGGCTTTGATTTGCTCATTTCTTATAATTTTGTTGTATTGCTTAAGCCCGAAAGATATAAAACACGCATTTAGGCAAAATCTAAGCTCTACTGAAATGGGATACAGTGTGTCTCAAAATAAACGAAGTTAGTTTTCAATTCTCGATAAGTATTTTTCTTTAATTGATAATCTGTCATACATGTCAAAAAACAATGTCATATTTTTAACTGTTTCCTTAAATTAATAATTGATTTCAACAAATAGACTATAGTATGGTATGGAAAAAATCTTACAGCTAGTTAGTTTTTTTTTATTGAAGAATTTGATTTAATTATCTGTTTCAACTTCAATTGCTATTAGATACTACATCTTCAATTTCAAATACTTAATTTATCTATATTTTCAGAATCCATTGTGAAGAGTGTGAACCCAAATAAAAAAAAATAACCTTGGTTGAATGTTAAGTAGGTATTATATTATTCTTTGTTTGTATACGAACGGTTAGTGACAAACCATATATGTACCCTGTAGTAAGGGGAGAACTATCAAGGATTCGGTTTGAAACCGAAATTAATTTAGTTATGCATTTCTGATAATATTTGTTTCCTGAAGGATAGTTGTGAGTTATGTAGTTAATGTTTAAGCACTCTTTGGAAATAACACCGCAATACTTAAAATAACTGTATCTTCCAAACGATTCGGGGTCTATGTCGGACCCCTTTGCCAATGGTAAAGAAACTTTGAGATAAATTAATGGTCCTGTCGTTGTTAAAAACTCAGTATCGTATAGTTCCTAAGGTTTTTCCTTGGTTTTGCTCTATGATTTTAATGGAATCACTGAGTTAACAGAATTCTTTGATCGCTTTTTTGGCGAATCTTATAACAAATTCGCACCTAGGAGTGCCACACAAAATTCTGAAGATCACCCTTTCAAATTCTAACAATGTGAAATGAAGGTTATTATTACATGATATTTCGAAGTTTCTGTGCTACCTGTATTTTATCAAATTAAATTCTCTTAGTTACGTCATACGTCACATATATTGTCATACATTTTAATTTTAAATTTTAGGATTGAGCCTTTTTCATACTTTCTGTGCCATTGACAAAAGGGTCTGGCCGAGACCCGGAAATGTTTGGAAAAATATAGTAATTCAAGGAATACCAAACGTTTCAAAGTCCATTCGTTGAAACGTTTGGTTTTTTTTCAATATACCTCATATATTCGTTGTGGTGTTATTGCTCAAAAAAACATAAAAGTAATCATAGTTACATTGATATTATCTTTATAAATGACATTCACAGACTCTATGCTGAAGAAAACAAAATTTGATAATCAAAATACGTATTTACTAAATTGTTTACAAGTGTTCAATTTCAATTTCTTTAGTAGTTAAAACGAAACATCCGAGTCCGATTCGGTGATTTAGTGGACCTTGCACCCAAAAAACTATCCACTCGCTGCAAAACAATAACAAGAACGTTTCAAGCCTTTCTTCGGTTTCCCGAACGAACAGCGTTGCCGAATTGAACTTAAATACTATTAAAATATGATAAAGGTAATAATTCACAATAACAAAAGACTGTTCATAAACAATAAATATTCGTAATTTTCTCCTTAAAAAGTGTATTAAACTACTTGAGACGCTATTTTATAATTAACATTAATTCCATTCAATTTCTCTCATGGGTTCCATTATTAACAATTTTAAAGAATGATACATTTCTTAATTAGTCTGTACTTCTTTGTTTGATATAACAGTGAATAATTTATGTGCTTGAAAAAATATCATACAGTGTCGATAGTTGCTTCTGTAAAAGGTCTGTAAAACCGAAGGTTTGAGCTCAAGTTTAATTATTTTCATCCTTTCCTAATAGTATGTCGGATGTTTTTTCATTATTGAAAATATACTTTACATATTTAAATTAATTGTTCTTTTTTACTTCTTTACTATATATTGCATCTCAGTACTTCTACTAATGATGTTTTACTAATTATTCACCGACAAATATTAGAGTATATTTATCAACCTTTTATGTATAAAATCTCATTCCATATAGTCCTACCTAGCAGAACTCATTTAAACGCGAGCTAATGATTGTATGCTTAGTATTCATGTTGATTTGAGATGAGATAGTAACAGTCCTCAAATGATACTTTGGATACATAAATGTCCTCAAATAATAACTTGTATGTAAATATTTCTTTAAAAGTTTCGTTAAACATTATTCCGAGTTTCGTTTGCATACCATTTAATGCAGTTATAACTTCATGAGTAAGATTGAATGAAGGATCCTTTAATTAGTTTATGTTTTCCTCATCAATTTCTAAATAATCAAGGTCTAAACTGCATTAAGACCTGTTGTTATGTTCATATCAGAAACTTTGTTTAGAATAATACTTAAATGGCTTTAAACTGCAACGGATGAAGTGATCTTTTCAGTCTAGAATCAAAGCTATTTGAATCTGTACATGTATAATTTTTTTGAGTCCTGTCCCCCCAAAGATACAGATGTCCTTGAATAATAAGTTGAACATAATATTTTGAGACAGGTCACAAACAAACAAATGTCCTCGAAAAATACAAGTATGGCGCGCTTAACTTAATCAATACAATCGTAACAGAGGTAGACCTTGAGCAATTAGTTAGCAATTAAAAGTTTACACATTTTCACAACGAAAACATTGAAAAAATATTTTTGTTAATTGTCAAGGGATGAGAAATTGAGTGGGGGTTGAAGGGGGTAGAGTTACTGAGTTACTGCTCTGGTGCATTCAATAGCAATTAATTAGCAATAAAATACGCCTTCAAGATCACCCGATAGATATGGCTATGGTAACTTTAGTCTAAAGTTGGCATAGCCAGTTTCACGGAAAGGTTGAACGAATGATATAGTAACGAGGTAGAACTTTAGCAATTAATTAGCAATTAAAACTCTACTGATTTAACAAAGAAAAACATTTAAATAAATATTTGTTAATTGTCAAGGGGTAATAAATTGAGTAGGGAATAAAGGGTAGTTTCTAAGTATTTGCTCTAGTACTATTTGATAGCAATTAATTAGCAATAAAATACGCACCAAGACCATACCGATTGCGCCCTTCGTTTCAAAGATATAGATGGGCTATACTAACTTTAGTCTAAAGATGGCATAGCCACAGTTTCTCGCAAGGGGTTGAAGCAATAAAATCGTAACAAAGGTAGACCTTCAGCAATTAGTTAGCAATTAAAATTATACTCATTTTAACATCGAAAAATATTTAAATACAAATTTTTTGTAATTGTCAGGGGGAGAAATTGAGTAGGGGTATTGTTTGGTAATTTGCTCTAGTGTCATTCGATAGCAATTAATTAGCATTAAAATACCGATAAGGACGTTTGTTCCGGATATATTGATATGGCTATACTAACTTTAGTTTTTGCGTAATAAATTAGCAATAAATTCTGGAGTAGGTCCCATTTGGGCGTTAAGTAATGGCTCTGCTAGCTTAACACACATAACAACAAACGTTACTTCCAACTTTGGTCTACATCTACATCAACATCCCAATTATGAGTATTGTGCTTATTAATATTCTATAATTCGTAAACCTACTCTCATCGTACTACAAGATATGATTTACAAAATCCGAATTTTTATTACTTAAGGAAACTAACTTTCAAGACAAATGAAATGCATTTGTCTTGAAAATTAGTTTCATTACGTTGTGGATCTATTATGTGTTTTTGGTACTTATTATTTCTTAACACTCTCTGTATTGTTTATTGTGACACAGGAAATTCCCTTTCAACAGATCTTACCAATGTACTAGAGTTTTCGTTGACAACTTGTAAAATGTTTCTATCTCCAGTTTTATTTTCAATATTGTATCGCCTTCTATAACACATCTGACTGATGTTAAAAAATTCAAATTGTGAAAGTTGTTTTTTAGTAAGTAATACATTTTCTCTGATTAAAATCATAAATATGATTATCAAATTATCGAAACCTGTTAAAAATAGCCGGATTCTCTATTCAAATGAAGAAAAGTTTGACATGCTAGCGCTGTACTTACATTAAATACAAACACCGACATTACCTCAACAAGGTATTTAGAGATGTATTCTGAACGACGACAGCCTCATAAAGCCCACTTCAAAAAAATCCTAGTTAATTTAATTAATCTTGTGACAAATATAGAAGCCGAAACAATATTGAAAAAGAAAATCGAAACAGAGGTATTTTACGAACTGTCTACGAAAGCCTAATACCTAGGTAAGAACTGTTGAACGGCAATTTCATGTTTCAAAATCAACGGTAAAGAGAGTGATAAAAAAGAATAAGTACCATCCATACAAACAAAAAATAGTTCAAGGATTAAGGAAACTGATTTTCCAAGACGAATGCGTTTCTATGAGTGGTATATTAGAAAGAGTAATGAATATTTCATTTATGTAAATTATATCTTGTGGTCCTATGAGAGTTGATTTACGAATTGTGAAGGTTGTAATCAGCACAATATCAATATCAATGTGATATGGAAAATCCTCACGAATTGGCAAAGAGATGTGTATAGACTACATTTGGAAGTAACTTTTGGTGTGGGATCGTTGGTAATTTAATCTTACTTACCTGTAACATAGAATTTCAGATACATTATAAATAGTATTGCCGGAAATACACTTGTGAAGTTGTACGAAAAACAGTAACCAATTGTCAAAATTGTCCCTATGTAAATGGACGCCAATTTGCATTTCTCTAAATTAATACCTAGTTACGAAGCAGTTAAGAACTTAATTAGATTTTAAACTATTGCATAATGGGGCTATTTTTTATTAATCCTGATGTGTGATATTTGTTGACACTGAAATCTTTAATGCACTTGTGGTGTTTTTACTAGACTGGAAAGTTTACGCTATTTCAAAAATTAAAAAATCTAATATGGAGGCCATAAGAAAAATGGAAAGTTTGCGAATGACAAAAAACTATTGAGACATGTGACAAATGCCATCTTATTCGATTAAGAAAATGTATTCAAATAATGTCACATCTTGACAGTGATCAATTAACCTGTCAGATTTCCCGGCGAAAAACGAAATCCGCTATTTTCGGTTTTTGCCGGCTATCTCCAAAACCAATTGACCGATTGTAAATCTGAAGCCAGGTATTCAATGCACTAGGTTTTCTCTAAAACTTTTCCTATTTAACCTTTGCTGTAGGTATAATAGAGTCAAGGGCCTTGTATAGAGACACACAAATCCTAGATGTCGGTCTTTACATTTCGCGTCTTCAAATTTAACGAAATGTATCAAATGCATAAAGAAGTATTCGAGAGGACATTAAAGTGTGGGAAGCGCAACTGATGAAGATTCCGTAACCAGAAACCATATATAGTATAGATATTGTCTTGCGTACAAAAGAATGACACCTCGAAGAGAGTTTCAATATCTCTGATAGGTGAAGTTAACCTGAAAATTTAATCGCGACATGCTAACCTAGGAATTACGGGTAACAGCAACTACATGGAACGGTTCCAGATTCGGAACCTCTATGTGCTATTTTCCCCGAAAAACTAGATGTTGGTCTTTACATCTCTCGTCTTCAAATCTAAACATATTAAATCAACCCGTGAAACCAAATGTAATCCTTCAATTAATAGACCAACAAAATTTCGAAATTACACTAAAAACACTTCAACATTTCCAAGTCAGCCGATAAATGTTCAAATTGTTCAAATTAACAGAAATTTTACAGCATTCTTCCGACTTACACATACAAGTTTACTGAAAATGTTATATACTTATACATTAATATTATGGAGCACCACACATCCCAAAATAAGAATTTATTACATTCAACTAAGAGTACTACTATATTTTTTAGTTACAGAAGTTCATTATACAAGCATTTCAAATTATGTCACTAAAAAGCTTCCTATTTAGGAACAATAATAGCTTTGAAAATTTCTTTAGCTATTCTGCCATATGTTTGAAAAGAAAATTACAGCAAAACCGAGTTTTGGTAGTGGTTCATGCAATTCCTCTATCCAACACAGAATATCCACTAACGTGAATGATACATCATAATATCGTTACTTAACGATTTTACCGTTAGAATTTTTAATCAACATACGAACATAGGTGAAAATTAGCTGTCTACAGGATCATACTTATTCTCAGTTATAAGAAATGGATTGTAAAAATTTAATTATTCTTGTGAAATTAAGAATATCATATATGATTTACACAATCATTCACCAAAATTGAAATATGCTTTTCGTCATGGGTACCGACAAAACTACTTCCATTCGCTTAATATTGAAAGAGTGTACAAACGAAATGTTTAAGAATATTGAAAAAAAAAATAGATAATATAATATTACGGAACACCACCTACAATATATGACAATAGTACCGAATCAGGTCTCAACTCTTAGTAAATTTTCAAACTTTATAAATATAACATGTTACAGCATCAAACTTCATATATATCCCCTAAACTATTTACACCACCCCAAACGTGGGTAACGTTTAATTGATCAATTGGATAAAATTACCAGGCTAGTGTTATTAAGAAAGTTCCAAATTTTGACACCCAACAATCGAACCAAATTTTAATCAACTCGTTAAGCAAAGTTTAATTATTCTTTAATGGACTAATAAAATGTCAAAACTACAATAAAAACACTTTAACGTTGCCAAATCTGCTGACAAATTGTTCAATTAAGACCTATTTACAGAACTTTCCAAAAAGAAACTGTTCCGACCTCACATAAAAATAATCTGGAATATTTCATATGTTTGTTAAACTTTACCAAGCTCCACAAAACCCTGAAAATTGTTATCTAAATATTACGTTTATTTAAGAATACCACCAGATTTTTATTTGAAGAATTTCTCTAGCCTACATAAAATATAGAAAAACGTTACTGATACATGCTCAAATTACAGTCTAAGATTTTACGTTTAATTATTAATCAATATAATCACTAGAGCAACAATCACCATGGGTCCGAGATTCATCACTTATTATCAGTTTAAAGAAATGAATTGTAAAAACGTAATTATTCTGTGAATTTGAACATATCCTATTCGATTTTCCACAATCATCCTCAAAAAATAATATATAAAATCCAGATAGGTACCCACCAGAAAAAAACTTTATTTCCCTTGTATTCAAAGAATTTAGATTCTATAAACGACATTTTTAAGAATTCCGTAAAACCATTTATTTACTGTACACTATTTGTGAACATATTACCAAATTCAAATCTCAACCCTTAATAATGTTTTCAATCTTTATAGATACATGTGCAATTAAGATAGATAATAGTCAGTTGTTACAGCTTCAAACTTCATATATCCCCACTAAACTGCACCACACTCAATCTTAGGTAACGTTTAATTAATCAATTAATTCAAATTACGAATCCAATGTTTTTATAGAAATCCTGCATTTTAATCAACCGATGAAACATAAGTTTAATTTTATTCTACCTAAATAGACTAACACATTTTCAAAACTACATTACTTCAACATTTCAAAGTCTACCGATAAATGCTCAGTCAAGACCTATTAGCGATTTTTTCAATAATTTCAATTAGAACACCACTGTATTTTTTATTTGTAGAATTTTGTCAAACAAATATTTCATGTACCACCCTGTTGAATAACAATTATTGGATGCAAAAATGCAACAAATTTCTTTTTTCAACTTTGATATAAATTTCACATAAATAAAACTGCAAAACCGGAAACTCCCATATTGATTATAAAGGTTCAAGTAATTCCTCTACCCAACGTATGATATTGAATAACGTGAAAGGAACATCCTTATATTGCTAGCAAACGATTTTATCGTTTAAAGTATTAATCAGCTTCGAAAGTGAGATATTTCTATGAATTAATATACCAACACTTAAAAACGGCCATCAGTAATTCTTACACTCAGCCGAAATAAATGTATTCCAAGAATTTAATTCTTCTTCTGACTACCAACAAGTTATCGTACGCTTTCCAATATCAACCACTGAATCCTTATATATTGAATTAATTTAAGTTTAATACATTTTTTAACAGTTGGGAAAATCTATAAATTTACAGTATACCACCCATAAAATGTGTCAATAATACCCAATCCACATCTGAACCATTAGCCGAGTATCAAACTCCGTAAGAATAATAATTATTATTAAATGTGCAACTGAGACCGTTAAGTCATGTCTTAAAACTCCAAACTTCATATATCGCCACTAAATAATTTCTCTGCTTTAGTCTTACGTGTTTATTAATCGAAAACACAAATGAAATTATACTATATATATATCCTTGGATCATTTAACGATAATATCTTAAATAAATTGTCACTACCAAGAACTATACAAAAACAATATAAAAACATAAGCGACTACTATTACGTTTTTTCTATGTATAACAAATGTCTGCTGGATGGCTTATTTCACGTTTTCAAACACATGCAATGTAAAAAAGGACTGTCCTAAACTATGCTTTAGACACAAATCCGATATATAAACTCATTTATATATAAACCTTTCAACATAATTGGGGACAGTTTATATATCGCAATATACCCAAAATGTGTACCATAACACCATCTATTGGATACTATAGAAATTCACTTTGGGCTCAAAATATGCTGTAGATATAAATTTCAAATGTCCCCAAAGCATGCCTTTTACAAAAACATAGTTTGGGACCAGTCCTCAAAGCATGCAGATGTCCCCAATGTATGCCTTGCCTAAAAAAGTGTCTCCATAGTATGCGTCCTGCATATATATATATATATATATATATATATATATATATATATATATTATATGTTGATCCCTGCCGGGATCGATTGTAAATGACGACGTGTCGGCGGAGTCACATCTGCATTCTTCAGGTCGGTTTGCATAATTCTCGTAGCCTTCTGCTTTCCTTCTAGTTACTCGAATACTTCGAGTACATTATACATACAGTATATATATATATATTTCAACTCACCTCTTCAACAACTTGAGAAGTACCTCGCAGCAGCCATGTAACCTTTAGTCGAAAATGCCGCATCCTACGTAAAAAATTACGAACATCTTCTCATAACAATAGGGGACCTAAACTTACAAGAAGAAGACCGCCTCGCAAGTCTCGACGTCAAATCACTTTACCCAAGCAACCCCGTCGACGAAGCCTTGGACCAAATTGCCATGAATGAAGAGCTTCCTGCGCACATCATACAACTCGCGGAACATTGCCTCAAAAACACATACTTCTCCTTTGACGGCAACTTTACAGACAGGTCGACGGTGAACCTATGGGCTCGGCGCTCTCACCAGCGGTGGCGAACCTCTTCATGTCTTATTTCGAAATGGCCCTTTTAAACACAGCCCCCCTGAAACCAAAAGTCTGGCTACGATACGTAGACGATATCTTGATAGTGTGGTCTCATGGGGATACGGAACTCAGCAATTTCCTACACCTGGCAAACTCTCTACACGAAATGATCCAATTCACCATGGAGATGGAAGAAGATGGATGCCTTCCTTTTCTGGACATCTACTTAAAAAGGACAACATCAGGGAAGCTAGAACACACACTCTATCGAAAGCCGACACACACCGACAGATACCTTAATGCTAAATCCCACCATCATCCCTCCCAAATACAAGCAGTAGCAAATACACTTATATGCAGGTCACGACGCATTGCAGACGCCAAACACACACAAGAGGAACTAAACACCATCTCACAGACCTTGAGGAGGAATGGGTACAGCAACAACACCATACGACGAGCCCTGAATCAACAAGAAGTACCAAGGCACGAAGAAACCCAACAAGACCCCCCCAAAGGCAGCGACCACCCTTCAGTACATACAAGGAGTAACAGATCGGATCGGAAGAATCCTTAGGAAAAGCAACATCAAAACTTCCTACAAACCTCATAAGACGATAAAAAGCATTCTAGGCAATCCCAAAGACCACGTCCACTAGAGAGTCACGGAGTCTACAAGATACCTTGCGGCGGATGCGAGCAAGCATATGTAGGTCAAACAAACCGTAGAGATCGAAGCCCGAATCGAAGAGCACAAACTCAGCATACGAAACAAGACCACAACCTCGGCCCTGTTCCAACATCAACAGCAAACAGGACATAGAATCAACTTTGAGGCTCTAAGCATCTAGCAACAGAAAACAACTTCAAAAGAAGAACAATTAGGGAGCTATAGAAATGAAAAGGAAGGAGAAATCAATAACCGTAACGAAGCTCTACACCTGCATCAAGCCTGGAAGAACATCTTACGGGAAAAGAAAAAAAATTAAAGAGAGCGCAACAATACCACAACGTGGCATTCCGTCACTCGTAGCTAACTATCAGGACGCCCACCCTTCTAACGAACATCTGCGGCCGCCATCGGTACAAACAGAACCACGTTACCGGTACAATTTACGACAACGCAATGGTGTCACCCAATCAAAACAAACAGCACCGCCCCCTCAACACAATCGGAGGCGGGGCAAAGAAATAGGAGGGGACTCGGGAGATAGCATAAATAGCGGCGCGCACATATCGGAGCTCACTTCGACTTCTGACGCCACGGAGAGCAGACCAAGCGGAGAACGACCTAGCCGACGATCTCGGATACGAAGTAGACTGGAAAGGTCCAAACCTGCAGCCACCCTTTGTGTTGGAGGAAGAGGAAAAGCCTTATGAAAATGCCAAGTGAGTTTTTGGCGAAACGTCAGGCGACCGTTCCTTTACAAGGACAAAACTTTCAACGGACGAACACCCGGACCATCAAGAGAGCTACACATAGTTCCGTCCGTGCCAAGTTGTTTTCAAATATATATATATATATATATACTCAAATGTAATCAACATACGTCTTACCTTGTTTCAGAAGTAATGACATCTTTCTCATTCCTTATAAGCAGTACTACTCCAATCAAAAAATATTTTATATAATTTTATTACTAGCCTTTTACAGAAAAACTCAAGTCCCTCCAAGCTTGAATTTAACGTAAAACATGGCGAATGCGCCAGATTGAATAATGCACATAAGTAGTGTTATTCGAAATCTAGATATTAACTGAAAATAGATTGGAATTAAAACAAAATATATGTTAATTAACCGCTTTCAAGATGGGGGTTCTCAATTTGCCTGCATTTGTCGTGTGCCCATGAATTTAAATCATATGGAAAACTTTCCTAATTCATAACATATTTAGAAGAGTAGTTATTCAGTGGCGAATCCAGTCAGTGGAAAAAAGTCATTTAATTAATATCAGCAAACTGGTAAGGTAAGCATTAACCTATTGTCAGTGCACCGCTGACTGGCTGTCGCATATTCGTACATTTATCGCAATGTTTACTTTTATTTTAAACCAACTTCTCGGCATTATAGCGAAAAACCAAGATAGACAAATTGAAGTGAAATTTATGAAGTTTTAAAATATTGTTACGAAATTTACCTCAGCCGGCACTGTTCCGTTCCAGTACGACACCGATAGCTTTTAGGCCAAAAAATTGTTCTCGAAATGGCTCGGCAGCTGTAGAATTGATGATTGATTTTACGAGAGTTTTCGATGCAGGTTTTAAAAGGAACGACCCATAATAGCGGCAGTCAGTTAGACAGCGACGACGAGCGTATATTGTAATGTTATTGTGAATCAGCTGTTCTGTATAATTTGATGTAAATAAAAGTTCTAGAAAAGTGAAAGTGAATACTAGTTGTATAATTTTAATTGGACCAACGGACTATATAACAATATATTTAGTATATCCCAATCGGGCTAGTCTCGATAATACGGTGGGGTATGCAAAATAGCTCCTTAAATAATTTAAATTTCAATGGTTAAAAACTACTTACCCAATAGTATCCATCGGAAGCCCAAATAAACTTAATGTCATAAACTATCGTTTTGACGATGACTAATATTCCAGTATTAGTTACCAGAAAGTTATAAATTTTTGAGTTCGGTAAAAAATTATCCTATCAGGATGTATAAACACTCATTAAGAAGGATTTCTTATTCTCCTGTAGACGGCATTACTATTCCTCCATTACTTTTCACTATACCGTATTTTTGTGGGTTTTATTATTTATCTCGTTTACTTCTACAAGTTTGCTGTTAAAACCTTAGGAATAATTATCTATAAACAGTTACTGACGAGACGGTATAAATGAATTGCTGTTGAATTATCCAAAAATGTGTTAAAATTTTCTCTATAAACTGGTGTATGCCTTTTTGGTAAGGACTTCTTCTAATATCTTCCTTAAAGAGGCTTCATCATTTCCGCCATCTTCTTATTCTCCGTCAATTATTCGGACTCTGACTTGACGTCTGTAGGTATTTTTCGCAGCATCGAATTCTAGAGCTCGAGCCAGTGCAACCACTAATTGAGTGGGTCGAGCTAGTGTCAATGCTTTCTATGGCTTCGTGGTCCGGAAGTCCATCAAAAAACCGCTTACACTTCTAACCTTTCTATTACATTTTCCGGTGTTGTTGGATAGGCAAGGCTAACCAGACAGGCAATATCAGCTTCAAACTCTTGTAGGAATTCATTCGATTTCTGGTGGAGATTTTTCAGTTGGGAGTGATACACGTGCTCCAAATGAGTTTGTCCTTACCTCAGTTCTAAATGTTTGACCCGTTGTTCATAGTATTTTTGCTCAGAGGTACTCAACGTTTGCAAAATATCTGTAGCGTCCCCTCTTAAGGCGAGGGTTAATGCTATAGCGTTCTACTCTGGCGACCATCCATTTAGCTTTGCTGCAGCCTCGAATTGGCTGGCTCCATGATGATTTTCCATCAAATTGGGGAGGTTTCATTTTGTGTCTGGTCCTCTCGAGGCTAACTTACGAAACCGCTACTTCTGGTGATTCAGTTTTCGGTTTTTGATGGTAATTCTCCACTTTGTATTGGGACTACCTATTCTTTTATTTTGCTGATCTCACCCTCCTCGTATCTGCTTAAGCTCTTCTATCCTCGTTCCATTTTTGTCTGTCGCATGTTTCCGCTCTTCAACCATTCTCCTCTTTAGCTCCTCTATCCGAGCTTCATTCTCGACGATTTTCTCTTCCAGCATTTCTGAATTTACCTGTACTATGCTTTTCAAATTTTCTTCTGAGGATTTACAATTTTCTAATATGATCTGGAAACTAAAACAATCAAATGTCACTTTTACCAATAATTGTATACAAGATTTGTCAAAAAAAAGATCAATTTTCTTTAGTAGTGAAATACCAACCTTACTTTTTGGCATTACCCAAACTAGTGATGAAATAAAGTTAATTAAAGTTTAAAAAAAAGTGGCAAGTAAGACGATTTTTGCGTTGGTAACAACTTTATTCTTAACCAATGCCCATGTAAATTTGAGGCACATATTGTAGGTGAGTTCTGTGTGTCGTTAACATATTGTTGTCGTTATACAGGATGGTTAAAGAATGTTACATGTAGCCAATAAGCAGTTGCATGTGGATATATAATTTTTTAAAATATAAGGCGTTGTAGAATTTTAATTATATAGGGTGGTTCGAATTAGAGAGAGAGAAAGAAAATATAAATAGTTATATACAGGTGAATATGTGCGAAAGATTTCAAGACGTATTTCCACTAGTCATTTTATGACGAAAAGTTCCTATGAATATATGTCTGCAAACTCTTTGTTACCGATTTACAAGGGGTTGAAATCTACAGATTTTTTCAGTTTTTTCTTCTGACTACTAAAGTTTTCGAGATATGTAGTTAAATTTTTGGAGCATTAATGCCTCTATGAGGTCTTCGTAATAAGATCACAGCAATAGTCATGAAAATTACACCCTAAAAATCACCCTAAACCAATTTTGGTGTAATTGAAAATTAAATTTTTTACGGTTTCTAAATCATTACTCGGTATAAAATAATCTGATTTAAAAAAATGATGTGTCAAAAGATTGGCAAAGAAGTGACCTTTAAAAGCTGGTAGCAAATGATATCCCTTTGTATTTAACCTTGTAGAAGTGTTATTCACCCCGCTTAGGGGTTAAAACTGCAGGGTGTAAAGTGTGTCCCCCCGTGAATATAAATTAATCTGTTTTTTTTTCTTTTTCTTTTGATGATGTATTAAAAGTTATTTCGGGTGGCCAGTTTTGAAATGAAATACAGATCATTTAAAAAAAACGTTAGACCCGAAACAACATTGAAATTCTATAAAAAAAGCTGGAAAAAACTAATTAAAAAAATGCAAGGCGCATAAATGAAAGTTTAGCCTGAATATTAAACTTCATTTGTCTGGGGCCCTGATTAGTACTGGCCCAAAAGCGTTCGCCATACGGTACACAAGATGAACGGCCTACTTAAGAAATGGCAACCACTGAACTCAACTTATATGAGAGGTTCTATTCGGCGCTGAACATATCAAGTAGTGTGTGCCTATAATACGAATAACCGAGAAGCAATTGGTAATCGACGTATGCATAAAATCATTAGGTTTGTTACACGATACACTTATAACGGTATGCTGATTTCTCAACTCAAATTCGAACGGTTGCACGTCACGTTGGAGTCAAAACATTCATTACACGTTAAACTTATATTATTATTACATATTAGTTTTATTAATATTACTAAGAAAAATGGCGAGTTGTGCTATAGCGACATGTAAAAATACAAACCGGAATACTAAAAGTACGAATATTAAATATTTTGGATTTCCAAAAAATGAGGATTTAGCGAAACAATGGATAAATGCTTGTTGTCGAAAAGATAAAATCAATTTAAAAAATGGTAAGTAAAGAGTTCACTTTTAATGTTTTAATACAAATGCTAACCTTATATTTTTTTATTGTTGCTGTTTTTTCAAATTTTAGCCCGTATATGTTCTTTAATTAATTTTGACTCCAACGTGACGTCATACCAGATGCGCATCGGCATACCGTTATAAGTGTATCCTTGGTTTGTTACTACCCGATGCGAAACAGTACATGTGACGGTCACCGTAATGCGCATTCAAGAAAACCTGTTCCAACTAAGTTATGACGGTTCGGTAAACGATGCGTCACGGTGTTTCAACCAAATGATGTACCGTTTCCTGCATCGTCATTTCAATCCTTGGTGAAGAGCAAGAATTGTTTGGTGATTCTTATTAATCATGCGCAGTAGTAACTGTCAATAATTTAAGGTTATGAATTGCAGGTCGCAGATTTCAGAACTTGTCAGAAAACCATTCCAACTAACATCTTTTGTGACTACAATTGTAGTAGGTACGTTGAACGGTGCTAAACTCGCAATTGGAACAGAGCTATTGTAAACCATAACTTGTCATCGCGCACGGAGTTACCCGTTGCGAATCGGTTATTTCTTCAGTAGGAATGAACCTCAAATTTGCAAAATGGAATCGATCTGTTTTTAGGCAATATCTATAAGTGTATCTATATGCGCCATGCCAAAGTTCTTTTTCTCATATTGTCTTCTATAACTTCCTTACCATCGGATGTAGAAAAATAAATCCTAACGAAAGTTTGTTAGAATAAAATTAGTAGATAGTTGGTAAAATCACATTTTTGAAAATTAACACATTTGTACTGTTATTTTAGATTTGGCAGCCTTTGAATTTTTATTTCTGCTTTAACCCACAAATTAGTTGTTGCAATATTCGGGAGTTTTGGTAAAATTAAAGTAAACTTCTGCAATATTTATTTAATTTTCTAATCTGGCCGCCAAAATTAAGCTTAGGATTGGCGCTTTATTTTACCAACAAACTTTCAGTGAAGTGCTATATAAAATTTTGTCTAAATTTTGGGCTCAAAAGTTTGGAAGATAAAGTGCAGAATGGGTAAAATTTTAAAAAATAAATTATTAAATCTTTTAAATAAATATTTTCAAAAATATGACAAAAAATAATTATTCTATCCAATGAGTCCTTTCAGTTGATGTATTATATGAAGCGTTTGAAAACAGTTTATTTTTTTTAATTTTCCGCGCAATTCTCTAATTTGCCCCTCAAAATAATCGTTAAATTTAACTTTTTATTTTTCCTGTAAAATTAATACGAGCCTCTAATTTTTTTCATGATTTTAAGTCTTGTGGTATCGGAAATAAAAGGGGAAATGTGTTACTTATTTGATATTTACGATAGTATCATTTTAAACAATTTATTTTAAAAATATCAAAAAAATATTCTACTGTTCCTCAGAATGAGACCTTTCATTTGACATTCATATTACACGTTAATTTGAAAGAGTTTAATTTTTTATTTTCCGTTTAATTCTATAATTTACCCCCACCCCAAATTAATACTGGCGTTTACTCTTATTTTGCCTCTGAAAACTTTGGCAACGGTCAATATTCCCTATTTTTTCAAAATAAATAGTTTCGGAAATAATGAGGGGCAATGGTCTATTTTTGTGAATTGCTCCCCCCAGAAGTACCTCTAGAATCAAAATTACTTCAGTTACGATAAGTACTCTTCATCGGGTCACCAAATTATTGGCTGATACCAAGTTCCAACCTTTTCCATGCAGTACTTTCTGAGAAAACTGCTGTAATGTGAAAGATGCAGAATCATTAGTTATATAAGGGTTTCCGTATATAGAATATGGGAAACCCCAAAAATTTTTCGACTGCTGTTCAATATCTCCCATACAAGATGCGCCGTTTTTCATTGCATAAATGTGCAGTAATGCGAAAAACATTGACGAACAATTAAACTAATGAAAATATAATAAAAGAAATTCTATCTTCCGTAGAATTTCATTGAAAGGAAAATATACTTTACAGGTTTAACAACTGCCTTTCTCATAATATATTTCCATTTTAGTATTATTTCACGATTTCACAGGGGATTTCAATTCACGCAAACTTTAGATTGTGCGAAAACAGTGTGTGTATAGAGATTATCTCTACATCTTGACATATTTGCTGTTCGTATTCCGCGCTTGTTTCATGATGTGCGACGTTAGGCTGACAGAATTCGAATAGAAGGGGTGAAAAGCTGAACAAGAGAATGATACAACGATATTCTTTCAACTAGGGACTATATTTTTATGGAGACGTACTTCGCCTTGAAATTATCCAAAAGAGGACTATAGCCGGCGAATGAAATTGATTTGTCAGATCGAAAATACATAAGAAACATTTCTCAATGTAGACATTAAAATGTTTCAAAAATTAGTCTCAAGTTAAAAAAAAACAGTTGTGTGAATTGTAGCTTATCATAACATTGTTTCCAACATACATTGCGTTATTTTTTATTTGAAATTTATAACAAATAAGATAAAATGAATAATATGTTAATAGGGTTTAAAATAATTTAGTGTCCTTGGATAAATCAAGCAACTTAAAAATGTTATTTCACTGGTTTAACCGGTAAATAATTGTCATCTAAGAGGAAAAACAAAACAAGTTACCAAATTATGTTAAATTGTACAACCATCTCACAGAATTTAAACAAAAATGTAGAAAAAATTGTTGTATTGTTTCATATGTATCTTAATTCAGATGTACGTAAGGTAGGCGTGATATTTTATATTGTGCACGAGACATGTTCTGCAAGTAAAGATGGCTAATATTATTAATTTGAGAATAATCTTAATTTTTTTTCATATCATTCTGAGGAATTGCAAAATATAGTTTTATGCTTTTGACAATTTTTGAACTTCCTAGGATATTTAAAAGTTGCTGAAAAACTTCATAAATACTTTGTATAATTGCATATTTTAGAATCTTCCGAAAATTCCGAAATGTTTTGGAATTTCACAGAATTTTTAAGGAGTGGTTTCAGATATGAATTTTTGGCGATAATCGTACTAAGTTCATATATAAAGTTAGCATAACGGCTTTACTCCAGGGAGATCGACTTTGGATGCTCTATAGGAGATCATGCGATTGGTGGGGAAAGGAAGTATAAATGGGTGGTCCTAATAAACCTATACATTAAGAATGCCTTTAACACGGCAGGATCGAGCATCATACTTGGGAGATTGCGAGAAATAGGGGTTAGCCGATATCTCCAGAACATTATAACAGACTAATTTATAGGTAGGAAGATCAAAGTGGGAGACAGGGAGAGGCAGTTGACATAGGGTGTACCATAGGGATCAGTGCTAGGGCCGAGCCTATGGAACGTATTATATTATCCGGTACTACGTATAAAGTTGCCGGAGGGGTGTCAGACGCTGGCCTATGCAGATGATTTGTCAGAATTGGTGACAGCAAGGAATAAAGAGGAGCTAAAAGAGAAGGGAGACGAGACGATTCGTAAAATATTCGGGTAGAGGGAGAGCAATCGTCTGGAAGTTGCGGAGGAAAATATGGTGGCGGTAATCTTGAAAAGTCTGAGGGTAAGAGGAGAGATAGATTTCAATTGTGGACTGAGGCTGGTTATGTCAGGCAAACCAGTCAAGTATCTTGGAGTTATTTTAGATGACAAACTGATTTCTAACCATCATGTCAGGTTTGTAACGACGAAAGCCGCAAAAATGGGTGCAGCTCTGGCTAGGCTACTCCCAAACGTGAATGGGCCTTGAACGGCGAAAAGGAGGCTGTGGTATGGGGTGGTGAAGTCTATCTTGTTGTATGGAGCCTATATGGCACAGAGCGATGAGGGTGAAGACCTATCCCAGACTCATGGAGAAAACGGTTAGGCACATCCTCCTAAGAGTGGCATATGAATATAGGACAATAGTGATGGAAGGGTTGTACGTGGTTACTGGGGAGGTACCCAGTGAGCTTTTGTTGAAGAGAGAGCGAGAGTTCATTGTGTAGATGGAGACGGAATGATAAGAGAGAGAGAGAGAGAGAGAGAGAGAGAGAGAGAGAGAGAGAGAGAGAGAGAGAGAGAGAGAGAGAGAGAGAGAGAGAGAGAGGACTATAGAGTTATGGCAGAGTAGCTGGGACGCAATAGTGGATAAAGCTCACTGGACCATACTACTGATAGGAAGGATAAAGAAATGGATGCGTTGTAACTTTAGGGAATTGAATTCTGGGCCGACCCAATTTTTTACTGGACATGGGGCATTTATATCCTTTTTGATGAGAATGAGAAGAGCGGAGGATAATTTATGTTTATATTGCGGAGAGGTCGACACCACGCAGCATGCGGAATGGAGCTAGAGAGGGGAGTAATCATGCAGCAAAATATAGTATAGATTATAACCGTCGACCGCAAAGGGTGGAAAAAATTTAGTAAGTATATGTTAAACATCATAAGAATTAAAGAACGGGAGGAACGGGTGTACTCGACTGTGGGAGAAGTAATGGGTGAATAGTCACTACGCCCGGGTACCTGAAGATATATCTACGATGAGCTCCAGGTACCTAGAGGGCGATGGAGATGTTTTAGTGGGTCAAACCCCACACAGCAGTACGCAACTGGAAAACACGTGCTGCTGTTAGTTCGGTTAGCGAATTTCACCACCCCTGAAAAAAAAATCATTACCGGCAATAAATATACAATAAAGAAGCAGTTTTGTTCTCTTCACGGCAAATTTTTAGCACATGCCTAGTCGATTTTAGGTAAAAATGAGTAATGGTCGTGCTAACTTTATATGAAGATAGCTTGCTCAAAGATATAAAATAAAATAACCGAAGTGACATTTTTTTTTATTTCACAGGATGGTTACAGCTAATTTATCGCCAATTACCCAATATTTAAAAAGTGAATATTATAAAATTTAACTTAACTTATACATTTATGTTTAATTAAAATTAATTTCCTTGTTCTATATCATTTTGTATAAAAATTTTTGATACTTGTGGTTTTCTGCTGATTCCACGATTACGTTTATGTAAAACCATATTTTAAGTAATGATACTAAGATTGTTCCCCTCCAACTCCTATTTTTGTTATGGTGCATAATTCGTACCGTCGGAATTGGTTAGTTTGATTCTACACTTATGTGTCAGCAGCGATTTCGAGGTCAAACTGACACCACCTCCTTGTTAGTGTGTAGTTATTTTATATAGTTCCAGTCGTCAGACACTTAAATTTACAAATATGCATATCGAATCAGTTTCTCAAATGAAGCGTATAACTGGCAAACAGAAAGAGTGCTTCATTTTTGTCACAGAAGTCGGGAGAGGAAAAGTAAGTGCAATGTGTGTGAATAGCCTATCTGTAATGGCTGCTCTTAGAGAACTTCGGCGTAACGAAAATAAACTTGTTAATTTTAGGATTCCGTTCATTCAATCTAGGGAAACCCTTTTAAAAAGGTTGAAATTTGATATCAGTGTAGACTTTGGTGAACACACCAGGAGTACCTACAGTAATTTTGATGAAAGTATTACTAGGGGGAAATCGACAATTTACCCTCATCTATTCCCAAACCACCTGCGCCTAAAATTTCGAAAAAATAAATTTGTTTCCCAATATATATTTTCCTATTTTAGAAACAATTAGTATAAATAATATATAAATACCCATTCCCCTCACTTTATTTCCGAAACTATAAGACCTACAATTTTGAAGAAAATTAGAGATATATAGCCCCACTTGAGTCTTACAGGTACAATAAGGAGAAAAACCTAATATTATTTTTGGGGGGGGGGCAAATTATAGATTTAAACGAAAAATTATCTTTTTCAAATGCATTAAGTAATAAAAACAATTGATAGGGTACTTTATGAGTAATAGTAATCTACTTTTTTTAATATTATAAAATAAAATGTTTAAAAAATATTTACAAAAATATTTAAAAAGTGACCCATTCCTCTCCTTGATTACGGAAACTATAAGGATAAAACTTTTGGGATTAGAAATAAAAATATTTAAATTAAATTATCCAATTCTATATTTGAGTATACAATGAGGTTTGTAAAACAAACTGTATCCCTATCTTTTGCAGCTTTGATTATTTAAAGAGACATTTTTCGTTATAAAAACTACCTGAGTACCAAGCAAGTGTGTAACAGCCAAATGGAATAAATTCGATAACGAATAAAGGAGGGCGTGTTGGGAAACACGTTAGGACATGTCGATTTGTATTTTTAAATCCGCATTTTTTCAACAAAAAATTATATAGTGTGTGTCATGTGCCAGTGACCAATACCAATTTTCTTATTTTAAATACAAGCCCCTGAATATATTTTTTTGGATTCTCCAGAAATTTCTAGACATAATTCATGTACAATGTCCCACTAGCCACTATCTTCAACTGTTTCGGAAATATTAAGTGTTTTCAGATTTATTTTAAAAAATCACAATAAAAAAAATTATTTCACAAATTCACTACATTACACTCAATACTTAATTCTCATTGAGCTCTTCTTAATGAGACAGTAACAAACACCATTCCAGCGTTCCTTTTTACTGATTTGAAAAAAAAAAAACAAATTTGTTTATCTTGGTCAGAACTCATAACCAAGCATCTGGAAAATTGGTCATTTAACAGAAATGCACAAAATAACCATTCTACAAATGATTGGTTATGGAGATAACACACGGACACAAATAGAAGTTTCTTTCTTGTTTCATGACAATTTTCCAAATTTGCCGCCTGTATCCCAAGAAACAATTAGCAAAATTGAAAAGCAGGTTCGCGAGCTTGGTCATGTAAGACAGATAAAAAAGTAGCTGCCTATGCTGTAAGTGATAATACGAAATTGGATATTATGCTTAAGTTTCAAGAAAACCCACATATTTCTGGTCGCAAAGCAGCCCCACTGTTCAACGTTAGTCACACATCAATTTTTCGAGTATTAAAGGAACATAAAATGCATCCCTATCAAATGATGCCAATTTAGGAGCTCACGGAAGACGATAGGAGAACGTATTTCTGTGAACAAACGATGGCAAATATAGATAACAATGTCATCTAATTAGAAGATGTTTTGTATTCTGATGAGAGCACATTTACACTTCACGGTCGTGATAAACTTCAAAATTCTCGCTATTGGTCTAATGAAAATCCTCACTGGATGACAGAAAAACATACGCAATATCCTGAAAAAGTTAATGTTTGGGCAGGAATTCTTGGAAATCATACCGTATGCCCTTTTTCATTGATGGCAACTTGAATGGAGATAAATATTTAGAACTGCTCCAAAATGATGTCGTGCCAACTTTGACAAATTTATATCGTGATCCAGTAAACCCACAAGTTTCTGCCAATATAATACGATTTCAGCAAGATGGAGCATCGCCCCATTATGAAATCAATGTCCGGCAGTACCTGAACCAAATTTTTCCAAAACGGTAGACTGGAAGGCGCGGATCGACAGAATGGCCAGTACGATCGCCTAATTTGACGCCATTGGACTACTTTTTGTGGGGATATGTCAAAAGTAATGTATACAAAACTAAACCCCTCAACTTAGATGATCTAATAAGCCCAAGCAAGCTTGCGATTAGATCAGTCACGCCTGTGATGTTGAGTAACGTTAGAAGACATTTCAATACTAGATTAGCATGTTGCCAAGACGTTTGTTTACTATATTGATATTATTGTTTTTTTGTTTTTTTTTATATTATTATTAAGAATTATTCAGTATTACTTATTAGATTTTTAGTATAATGTAGCGAATTTGTGTAACATAAAATTATTTTCTTTTTTTTAATGTTAATATATGTAATAATTCTGAAAACACTTAATATTTCCAGTTCAAGATAGGTGTAGGACATTGTAAACGAATTATGTCTATATTTTTTTTGGAGAAATAGAAAAATAAATAATATACATATATAAAAACCAGCAATGGCAGATTCTCACATACCATCTACAGGAAACCAATCCATCCCATTCGATACTTAAATGCCCCATCACACCATCACCCTGCACAATTGAGTTCTGTAATGAGAGCTTGGGCTCTTAGATCTATTCGCTTAACAGATATTGACAATACAGAAGATAAGCTTAATAATCTTCAACAATATTTCGACAAAACGGTTATCATCCCGACCACATTGTGCGCATAATTCGTCAATCACAACAACCACCGAATAAACCAACCCTACCAGAAACACATCAACAACACCAGAAAGCCTTGCTTTCGTACCTTCGAGGAGTTACTGAGAAAATAGCACGGATTCTACACCAACATCAAATAAAGACAGTTTTCAACATAAGTCAAACTATAGCCAACTTAACTGAGGAACCCTAAAGATAAAGTACCTAACGAGGATTGAGGAGTTTACGAAATTCCATGTCGCGATTGCCACAAAGCTGCATCGGTCGTACCAACAGAAGAGTTAACCATCAAGTATATGAACATTCATTGTCGCGAAGCTATTGAAATTGTGTCTAAACCGACGTGATGACAGCTGCCGCCTTCCTACAGCATGTGCCTTCGCAATAGCCACATTAAACTAGCCCACCAACACCCAATCAATCACAACAAAGCCTCTTCATCACGTGACATCCCCTTTTAACCGACCGATAACTATAAATAAAAGAAGCCGATTCACATTCAGTAACTTGAATATCTTAGGGAATGAAATATCTTAGTGAATAAAATATCTTAAGGAATAGCGTAGGGAAAATATTGTAACAGCGTAGGGAAAAGTATATGAAACATGGAAAACAAATTAGGGAAATAAGTATATAAAAATATGGACTAGGAGTAAGAAATTTGTAAAAATTTAACTCTGACAATAAAGACATGAAACCACATTCAGTCCAGTTACCTCGTGACTCTTGGGGAGTAGGCATATTTAGGCCCCGAGTTCGATCTAGACTCTGAAACTGTTTTTCTCATTTGTCTTTTGAAAATGGCGCCAAAGCAAGGGTCAAAATGTCGAGTATACATATACCTATATAACATTTTCGGCATCATTGGCCGTTTCTCCATAAAATAACTTCTATGCGGCTTGTCAAACTTGAGAGAAATGAAGCATATTTGTAGCTTGTATGAAACTTGCTTGAAGTTATGTGGACAGAACGAGAACAAGACAGGGCAAAACAGGAAGCGAGAGGCTACGAGTATTTTAACCGATTTGGAGCTGCTTCCAATGAAATACGTCCAGCATGTTTCTACCCATCAAGTGTTACTTTCGCTATTGCTCTCTCTCTCTACTCTTGGCATGATATTTTAGCATTGAAGGTTACCTCCAGAAGTATGTGCTTTAAGGTTGTAGCATTCATATAATCTACAATACATAATTTTAGAAAACGCTAAAAAACCAATAAACCGTGAAAAGCCAAACTGACATTTTATCTTGAATATTTATATTAAAATGTAAACAGTAAGAGGCAGTAAACTTGGTACATCCTTATAGAGGACTTGCAAAATTCCATTAGAAATAAATTTGGTTGCCGGCTATACTGAATTAAACTTTAGTTTGTCCGTGACGCAAGTAACCTAGTAAGAAAAAAGTAAGTGCGGCACTATTTATTTACAAAGTTTCATATTAATGCCTATTTCAAAAAGGGAGAAAGAATTTTTTTAGTATACTGGTCTCAAAGAGGGAAGACAAATGAGAGGCTAGTATCAGTTGATAATCTTAATGTCGATTTTTCGAAAGATAGTGGCAAGCGCACCTAAAAGTTACTTGAAACAATATAGTGCAGTGCCCTCCCTCCCAAAGTATTTTGTGTACTGTTTTTAATTAACCGAAATCTTAAGCAACTGGTCAAAATGTAGTCCGTGTCCTTACTGATATGTATGCCTCTTATTAGCAAATTCTTGTCGTACTCGTTCGAATGTGTCTGCTGAAACTTCCTACAATCTTCAATAAATGTTCAGTTTCATGAAGATTCTTTGTACATTCACCAATTTCTGAGGCAGCTGATTGTTTTTCTCCTTGAGTATGTAAAATTTTGCCTTTGTAAAGTCCTAGTCACATTGAACAATAATAAAACTAAATATTTAAAGTATAAAGTTTTTTCCAAAAACTTTACAGTCTTGATAGAAAATTAAAAAAGTTAAAGTTTTTTGATAAATAACCAGAGGGGGACTGAATAATTTTCATTAAGTAAATGTGAAATAACAATTTTAGTATTTATTTAATTTTTCCTTCAAAATTGTCCTAAACTCAAACTCAAACCTTTGAAATGCGCTATAACTTGTCATAAGGTCCTATTTGAAATTAGTGACTTCAGCGGCCCTATGACGTCACCTATTACTGTTACGTTATCTGCTACCACTAGCAGAAAATTTTAGAATCATTTATTATTAAATTTCATTAGTGTAAGTATAACCGTTCAAAAGATACGAGGGGACGGGGAAATTTTTTCTCGCACTCATCTCGAAGACAGTATTGAATTTTTCTTGTTAATTATAAATTATAACCTATGTGTTAAGCAGTAAAACCAATGGCATGCAGTCGCTCCAGAGACGGAACCTGTGTGTTCAAGTTTCCCTGAAAGCGTTAGATGTCGAATACTTCACCTATCTCACGAAAGGAGGTACCTGACCATATAAGGAAGTTTTCGACATCTCATTTCGACAAAACAAAGACATTAAGAGCCAGCAGGCAATTCATATTTTCGAAGTAGTGTCTGTTGAGTCATGCGAATGTACCTGAATTTCGCGTTAGTATATTTAATATAAGTCAAATAAACTAACGTATATAGTGATGTAACAAAATTCGGGAGTTGTATAGTATCAACGAAAATACACAAAAAGTCGATTCAAATTTGTTCTCATCACTTTGCAGAAATTCGGTCAATTTGGTGCAGTTGAGATCGGAGAAAATGCTCGCAAATCTAAATAAAGTATTTGATCTTTACAAATACCAACTATGTAACATAATAGTTTCCGATTTGATTACGAGTTCCAACGGTTACATTCATACACCTCGATTTAATGAATTGTTAATATCGGCAATCATTGGTGTGTCCTTGAGGCAGATCCTCACTTGGGGACTTAAAAAAGGAGTAATTTTCAAAATTAGGAAATTTTTATTTAGCATCACAAATACTTTGAAACCTGCTTTAAACATGTGTAGAATTTAAACTGGAGGATATTAAGGTATATCCAAAAGTGGGTTCCATATATACTGAGTTGAAACCATTTTTCACTAAATCTAAAACAACCAATAAATCGTGTATGAGTTATGGACATGTGTAATATTGGCAAGGATAAATATGTGTTGAAGTTATGCAAAAAATAATTAAAAATACTGCAACAAATTAAATTGCATTTGTTTCGACCTTATTCTGTCCATACCCTTAAGATTTAATTTTAAGAAACAGAAGAGTCTCTTCGTTTATAGAGAATTAAGGTATAGTAAGAAACAAATATAACATTCGATTAATATGCAATACCTGAACATAATTTGCTTTTCCTTTTAATTAACATTCCAATTCTCTGTTAGCGATATTTTAAATTATAGACTTGTCATACAGCGACAGGTCAAAGAAGGCAAATGAAAATTGCCCAAAAAATGTCTAACTTAAATGAGTATTAACGTGTCCAGCTGAAAGCATTATATAACGAGTGACCAGAATGGCGCGGCGCTGGTGCAAAAGGTGGTACGACAATATTAATGTTAAAAAGGTTATTTTTGTCATTTTTCAACCAAGGTATATAAAATATAAATATATATCCTAATATCTATGAGATATTCTAAAAACTTTTGGCGTTCTATTCAATCTCCACCCTCTTGCTACAATAGCGCCACCCTAATTTAATGCATTTGACGTACATTTTTCTAAAAGTGAATTAGATTAAACTATATTACAACTATTTTGAAAAATAGTGTCGAGATGATGTGTTACTTAAAACATATCTTAAATACTATTCCCACAATTTAATGCTATAATCAAAGTGACTTCGCTATATATTGTGAGAATATTAAATAGGTGAAGATGTATAAACACAAAGTTTTGTGCCCTAACACCAAACTTTTATTTTTGTACTCGACGCACGTTACAACAGCGAAGCTGTCATCATCATGGAGTCAACCAAAACTGAAAGTACTTACAATTATTCCTTAATATATATAAAACTTGAAAACTATTCCCAAATTTGTGCTAATTTACAAAACCTTAAGTACCTGACCCTTCAACAAAGTATGGTAATTGAGTTATTAAATACTTAAGTTCTTAAGATACAAATTTTTACGGATACTTATGTAATAAATTATACAATGGGCTATTTGGAATTGGTCCTTTGTCCGAATTCAAAATGTTTTTATTTTTATATAACATTATGCTTTCGTACGAGTCCAACTCCTTACAATTATTGACTTGTCTCACTAATCGTAACGAATTTAAACCTATAGAGTGACTATTTTCTAAATCATGATGTGCTACACCAAATTTCTCAGATCTCCCGTATTTAATATGTTGAAAATGTTGTTTATATTAAGTTCTGATAAATCTACGTGTTTGACTTCCTCCAGACATTTCTAAATCGTCAAGTTTATCTTTGAGATTGCCCAATAGTTTTTGTATTTGTTCTATATACTACCGTTATTCTAAGTTCTCTAAAAAAAATTTAAAGCCCTTAGTATAATGATTATATGGGACAGAGATGAACTTGTATTCTTGTTTCTCGTTTCGAAAAGTTGACACTTCATTTATTCTGGGCCTAAGTTGTTTCTTTCTAATTAACTTATCTACAATATTTCCTGGATAAATATTACATGTAGCTATTTCCCTAATTGTTTTCTTTTCTCTCTTAAACCTGTCTTTGGAATGAGGGAATGTCGACAAACGATGTACCAGGAAATTGATCCCAGCCATTTTGTGTTGTTGACAGTGAAAAGAATTATTAGGTAAATATCTTAAAGTGCTGGTATTCTTCCTATATACTTCAAATTCTAATTTCTAAATTTCTTATCACTATCAACAACACAAAACGGCGAGGATCAATTTCCTTGTACATCGTTTGTTGACATTCCCTCTTTCCAAAGAGAGGTTTGAGAGAGAAAAGAAAGCAATTAAGGAAATAGTTACATGTAATGGTTATCCAGGAAATATTGTAGATAGGCTAGTTAGAAAAAAACAACTTAGGCCAAGATAAATGAAGTGTCAACTTTTCGAAACGAGAAACAAGAATACATTTCGAAATAGCCCATTGTAGAATTTATTACATAAGTATCCGTAGAAATTTGTATTATAAGAAATTAAGTATTAATTAACACAATTACCATATTTCGTTGAAGGATTAGGTACTTAGGGATTTGTAAATTAGCATGTTGGGTTTCCCCCACAAATTTATTGATAGTTTTTAAGTTTTATATATATTAAGGAATAATTGTAAGTATTTTCAGTTTTGGTTTACTCCATCATGATGACAACTTCGCTGTTGAAACGTACGTCGAGTGCAGAAACAAAAGTTTGGTGTTAGAGTACAAAACTTTGTGTTTATACATCTGTGACACACCAAAGGTTCCACAGTTTTTCCAGTATTAAATAGGTGAAGTATGTTAGAAATATTATAATTAATCAAATTTTATATTTTAGTTCAACATTAGCTTACACATCCTGTGTTCCATTTCAGTTACATTGAAATTAAGAATTAAAATACACGGTACGATAATAAAAACTATGGAAGTGTTTCTTTGCGCCATTGTCGAAGGAAAAATCTATATATAAATAGGCAAAGACAAAACGATTAGGTACCATTTTCTCCTCTGTCTCTCAACCGATTTTCTTCATTTTTGTTTTGTTTAGTAGCTACTGACGACCTTCAGTGCAGAATGCTAATATTAATTTATAATATTGGTTCATTCATTAAATAAAATATAATAAAAATTCATTATTTTCGTCCATACTGTCAACGTCAAACAACACAACACAAAACACAAAACCTTGAGTAATTATATTTGGACGGAGGGATCGTTATATGCTGTTACATACTTAGAGCATGTACTTCTGGAAGTAGCATGCAAGCGTTGTTATTGTTTAGTGGTAAAACAGTCAATGTAGTATATCAGTATTGATTTTTCGGACGCGTTGCAGAAACTTTCATATTAAATATTCTGTTTTTAATGTGAATTTAATTATTTCATTAATATATTATTATCACAACCTTCCGAAGCTGTTGTGTAAAAAATTGTAAGACAGCGGACAATAGAGAATTTATTAAATATTTAAGTTCTCGTAGGGTTGTTGGTCCTCTCCTTTCTTTAATATTCCTGAACTTATTTGAAACCGCAAATTACGAAAACTTTTAGGTTGCAAAGAACAATCTTCCAATTATTATATCGAATATTTTGCCAGGAGCGGTTCCAGCCAAAAATTTGGGGAGTCATTCATTTCTCAAAATACCGATATTACATTTTTATTTTCTTTTTATTTCAATAGATTTGTCAATATGAGTGAACAATTTTGGTCATTGCATCTACTTCTCCGATTTCTCCACAACTCTATTTCTTATAAAAATATACTTTTTACAATTTCATGAAATATGGTCGAATTTCGACCACTCGACGACCAGTAGTTAAAATAAAAGGTTTAAATCAATTAATAAAATATAACAGTACACAATCCAAAAGTACTCAATAGGTTCCCATTAAAAAGTATTTATTGTGCATTGTGCTGTGTTTGTTTTATTAATTATTTTTAATAAAATTTTGACGGAAGTTGGTTAAATATTTTATTCTGATGAAATTCAATGTAAAGTTGAGTTTCGAATTTCTCTTGTCTTCAAATTTCTTTGGTCTCTTAATTTTTCGCAAACTTTTATCTACTGCAGATAACAAGTTTTCTAGATCATCACAAAATATGAATACAAGAAAATTGTATTTTGGTAGTTGCGTTCAACAATTCCTTTTATTTCGCCTTAACCAAAAAATGTAGGCTAAAACTAGGGAGCCGATGATCCCTTCAATACGCTTGTTGTATTTTGACAACCCTATATCAAACACAATAACATAATTTTCTGTTTACAATAACCTTTATTCTTGTTTTGTTCGTTATTTGTAATAAATCTACATAGCCAATGAAAACCAAAATACAAAAAAACAAAAATCTTTTGTATAAGAAAAAAATTGTAATTATATGTCTATTATGGCTGACAATTAGCCATTCTTGGCAACACTTTAATTAGCCTCTATTTGTTAATGCTTGTCCTTTATCGATAAATATGGAATTAATAATGTAAAAAGTTCTCTATCCTTATTCTAATCTGAGTTTAGAAAAATTTTGACCTAAAATTTTATCCAGATGTCTTACTCATTGATTGGAATATTGTGTTCAACAACTTCATCCCCAAGTAACATAATTTCAAATTTAAGTATCACCTAATGATATCCCTTTCCTTTGTAAAAAACTAGTTCCACTCGTTGTAGCGTATGCACTTGTTGAAAATAATGATGTCTCTGACTGGAATTCGAGGGTCCTTGTGATAACCGAAGCTGTTCAGTTTTTTTTTAGTTTGAAAGAATAACATGTAGGTAGGTGGATATCTTTATAGAACCAAATTACGTTTCAAATAACGAAGTGAACCCTATCAATATAACCAACTAGAAGCCTTTGAGAGAGTGTGAGAAGTATATTTTATATTATTTGTAGGAAATTTGAAATAATTGAAAATTTAGAATAATGTATTATTACACATTAAACAATCAGTGTTAAGAAAATAGCAAACATTAGTTACATATGGGAAGGCAGAATTTTATTTGGGGACTGTAATATGCGATACCTAATAATATTGTCATTTATATTCTAAATCAGGTTTGATAGCCTGACATTAAATAACCAACATTGTCATGGTTAAGTTTGTCTAGAATGATATTTGTAGACAGCACGAAGCATATATTTGAAAAAATATAAGATTAAGTTACTTATACAGGGTGTAACATGCAGATCTTTTGGTAGATAATAGCATTGATCATTATAAATAAAACATGTCGGTTAAGTTATGGTTTGTGAGTAAAAAGTGTTCAAAGTTTTCAACCATTTATATGCCAAAGGGCAACACGTTTATCGAATGAACAAAACAACACAAAATTTTCTATTATTCTTATTAAATTAATAGACTCTGTTAAAAAAATTATGTCAAAATTGTCAATAGAATTAATGAAATAGAAATTTTGTTTACGTTGGTTAATCTGTTTTTGTTCGAATTGTAAACGTTGTTGTAGGTTGTGCTTTATATGATATGTGTTTTGATACTAATATTTTGATGTGGTTTGACTTAACAATGAAAAATAGTTTCATCTGAATATTAAGTCAATAATTTTCTATTGGTGTGTGAAGTGATATTATATTTATAAGGTAGAATTATTCATGTATCAGTAATCCCAGAACTACCATTATTTGCTTGGTGATACAAATTTGTTTTTTTTTCTTGTAATGCGCGTGTTTTACAATATTTTTTTCGTTCTGTATTTGGAAAAATGTTACTCTTTAGTGTAGTATTTTCTTACGTAACACATACCAGGTCGCCAGATGTATTGGAATAATAATCGAATAGGTCTTTAACTATATAAGAAAGATACACAATTGTCAAGACTTCATATTGAACAGTACTATTACCTGCCAAAATATATGCACTGCATTATGTTACACCAAATATATCTAACTTTGTACCTTTTGCAAATGCAGTGACTCTAGGGAAACGTCAAATAAATATTGATGTACTACTGTCAAGAACTAGTATGTGTTTATGTTGGAGCTGCGATAAGTGATAAGTGCATCGACAAGAGCAACGATAAAAGCATAGCGTTGACCCTCTGCTTGTATATGGCGTTTATGCTGAAGCTTCAATAATAGCGGACAGTGAAGTTATCTCAATCCTGACATTGCATTTTAGCATTTAAAACATTGTTTAAAATGAGCGGTTCCGAGGAAGATTTTCTGTTATCTTCTAGTGTTACTAAATATTATATTATTGAAATTGAGCAGAAAAGGGGCAATTTATGTATAGTATGTATTACATTAATTCACAATGATATCATCAATTTCGTGTAAAATTTAAATTATAAATTAGCATCTATTCATTCATAAAATAAAATAATTAATTTCAGTAATGAGTTAAATATTAATATTCATACATAAAAACAATTCCTACTAAAATCTCCCATGTTGAAAACGAAAATCGTTCTAAGTTCCTAAACATTATATCTATCTTATCACATAGACTAAACATAGACGCACCCCAAGGGAACAAAGAAAATTATAATTATTGCATTGATATTTGACAGTTTTTCGGTGAAATACAGCCCTTTCACCGAAAAACTGCTGATGTCCAGGACTAAAAAAGAGTTTGGAAACAATCCACGATTCTAGTTTTATAAAATTTGGGATAACAAAATGTTGGAGGGACGGTTCTCACAATCCCAAATTTTTTTATCTTGTTTTTCTCTGTCCACGGACTTGGACACATTGTTTTGCTCAAACTTGAAGGTGTCCGAAATTAAACAATAAAAAACCCTTTTGTCTTCAACAAGCTAGACCTGCGAAACTGACAAACATTATAGGAATTATCAGCGATTTCAATTTTTTTCTTTTAGTTTGGTTAATCTACCGCAGCTTGACTTTGACTGATGAGAAGGCCAAAGTAACCCCGATCCTCCTGCAAATTTTCAGAAGGATCCATCCAGAGGTTTTGCTGGGCTGACTATTCAAAGAATTTTAAAAAATAAATTAGCAAAACTTTTGTTCTCAAACTTGCTTTAATTTTCATAAAACAGAAAAATCTTTTTTTCATATTTTTGATAATCCTGCATCGGTCACTTGGTAAATTCGAAAACAATTTGAGATTTTTAAATAATGACATACTGTGAATTTCATGTTAAACGCGCGAGGTTGCACGGTCAGAATTGTGCTTATTCCTTGCTTACGCAAGTATGTGTGTGTGAGAGAGTTTCATTAAAAAATGTGACCGTATTATTCGTCAATTCCACAGTAATTTTTGAGTCTTAACACATGTTTTTAAGATTGTAAGTCTGTGTTAATACCACTGATTATGAACTTGTGAACCTTTTTTTTTTCACCTAAAAGTTCCCGTCCGAATCTAGAAATACGTGTAATGTTCGCTAATAATTAGCGGTTTTATTTCTACGAAAAGGTTAAAGTTTGGCGTCGATCTACACTCCACCCGTAGCTGCTTCTTATAGAAGATCGGAGATGATTTGGGGCCGGAGTTACGTTGATTATACGAACTCCATTATTAATTTCACATCACAATTTGACCACGATGGGCTACATTGAACAAAACTTGAGAACCGTTTTGTTGCTTGGACAACAGAATGCAGGCATTCAGTAATAAGTTAAGCTGGATTGAAGCGAGCTAGCGTCTATCCTATTTCGTGAAAAAATAAGAGACATGATGGCGCTGTACTTACAATCACATAGCAACATAAGTATTTGAAACCGTTTTTTTTGTTTATAGGTTTTATTTAAAATTTGATACTCTTTATTTATGTATAGGTAATCTTAATTTAAAAATGAAAATAATACTTATATCGAAGTGATCTTTACATATAAAATCAATTCGTCTCATAAACAAACACTTTTGCAGGACAATTTATAGCTTTATTTGTATATTGCTACAATGCACACCACTTGAATACCTACCGTTATAGTAATATGTTCACATGCGGCGTGATCACTGTTATTATAAAAACTTTGTTTTGGCGAATTTTTATAATTTAAATGTTGAAAGTGATTTTAATCGAAAACTCAGCATTATTTCGGGAAATATGAATATAGGATGATTTATAATATTATAACAAACAATGTCAATTAATATACCAATACTACTCAAATACCGTATTCTGGAATTATATATAAACTGTTTTAAATGAAATGTTATGATTAAATTCATAATGAAAATTTTATTTTTTCTGAATTCAATGGGTTCACCAATTTCATCCTTTCGTAAAATAATTTTCTATATAATTTTTGATATTCGTGTTACAATAATCCCATATAATTCCCAATTCAGTTCTGTATAATAAAAGCTCTATAGAATGGTGTAGTTACTATCATATTCACAGAACTTTTAAGGCTAAAAGTTTAATTATATTTGGCTGGGTTTAGGGTTTTGTCCTAATAATGTGACTGATTACTTACTCAATGCCTATAAGAAAAGACGAAATGAATAGTTTTTTTTTCAATTTCAATTTGCAAAAGCTCTTATTATTATTAGGCTAGAGATCCTGGAGAGCCCAGGACCTCTATCCCTACGCATGTATTGTTATACATTTTGGAAAACCAATTTATAAGATAAATGCAGTTGTATACAGACTATGGGAGTGACGGAAGGGTATGGAATATTATGTATTATAGATATTAAGTGACACTGGAATGACAGTGACATTTAATAGCAATATTTAAGACCACGGGCTACCTATATGGAATACATAGAACATATCAGAAATGTCAGAAAGGTAATGTGACTACAATCATTATGCTTAAACCTTCAGTTCAATTTCCTCTTTCATCGTACCGTATGTAGATTGAATAGTACATTTGCAGTACATATATGGCTTTTGATAGGGCCTAAGATGAAATACGCGTCTTGTGATGTCACGTCAGCGGCTTACTGTGCGTCTGCATAGGACAGATTGCCTGTTAGCATGTGTGAAGACTTCAGAAAAGAACCTTGTCCTAGACTTTTATGAAATTATGAATTTATTGTAAGAATTAAATGACTTGATTTTATTTCGTATTTGCAGTGCTGCCTCTCGGGCTGTATCATTGCCAAGATTAAATAAAAAAAAACACAGGACGGTATAAACCTTACCGTACCGACAGTTTGAATTGCGAAGTGGTGGGTCATATTTGAATCTGAAGGGTATTCATCAAATTTAACAGAGTATTCGTGTATGCCAATAATGCAACCAAACTCGATCATTGTTTGTTGGACAGAAAGTGTAGTTCTAAGCAACTTATAAGAAGGATCTGCAACTTATGACGGATTTCATAGTCGGCCGACTATAAGAAAAGGGAAGCAAGATATGGTGACACCGTTTAATAGACGAAAGGAAATATTTTAAAGCGAATACACACTATAGTGGACAATTTTTCGAACTTGACCCACTACACTCTGCCTTTATTAGAAATCTTTAGTATCTATTACAGGAAATTAGTGAGGGATGCAAGTTCAAATGAACAGGTAGATTATTAAGAAAAACTTGTATAAAAACAACAAAGAGTGTAGTTATAAAAGGATATTCGATAACTTTAACAACCTAATCCAATTGGTGTATTTAGAACATAAACTACTGTAATTCCATAACAAACAATTCACTTCTTTGGATCACATTTTAATCTTTCATAATTTTCGCCAGACAGTATCTTACTATCGATCCGAAGAAAATAAAATCGTCTCACTAGAATGAAAAATCGAGCAAGAACTGGTTACAAACGTGACTCCATTTCAAATCTTAGGATGGAGCTGAATATCAAATAAGCCACTTAACATTTGTTAGGTTGGAACAAACAAGAGTAATAAGAGAATAACAATGCTGTTATAAAAAATGCATTAACATCGGACAATTTCCTGTCGTCACTAATACAATAAAGTAAATTATATTGGTATAAATTTTTGTGAACTACTTTTTTGAATATAATTTTATATCCCGATATTGATATTTAATCTTGTTAATGACTATTAATATAAATACAACTATAGAACAATGACAAATTTCTAAATTATGAGCTTCGTATATCTAAGGGTTTGGACCAAGTTCAAAAAAAGCCTACAACAGCAATAAAAGACCCTACTAATTCAAAATGTTTTCCCAAAAATAAATAAAAAAATACCTTAATTGCCTTTGAAGTTCTTTCATCCTTCCTAGATGAACGCTTATCAGGTGTATATTTAAATTTTGGAAACAATTATTAAAGTTCTCAAATACTTAACAAAACACCTATTAAAATAAAATACATAATTTTTTAAAACTATTTAACTGCAATTTATTCCTTTCAAAACCATTACAATATTATTAGACTTCAATTCTTTTAAATATGTATCAGAAAAAATATCGTTTTTTTTATTCAAAAAATCTAATCTTGAAGAAAGATTTTTGTGAAGAAAATAACAAATTGTTAATTGTACATTTGTTCTTACTACTGTCTGTCCCAATACGTGTACTAGATACGCTTAGATTTATTTGCTTTACTGTTTTTTGTCTGCTTTAGCTGTTTATTGCTTCTAATCCTCCGCTTTTCTTATATCATATTTAACCAGTCATATTGTGATAAAAAAAGGCGAATACAATAGTAAACATGCGGCCGATGTAAAAAGAAAAGTAAGAAAAGAATTGACTAAGCGATTTTGTTTTTTAAATGTTTATTTTGGTCGAAGAAAGACATTTATTGTTGGAGTGAATACTTGTGCATTTGAACCCATGGAATCTATTGGTGGGTTAAAGCAGCCAATGAACTGCATACTGAACGTATTTCATTGGACACAGCTCCCAATCGAGTGAAATAGCTTCTTTCTTTCTCTATTGCCCTCTCTTTTTGGTTCTGTCACGATAGAAGTATACGATTAAAATTGTCCAAATCTATTTGGTTAAATTTCTGATTAATTAATGTTAAAGTTTTGCTTTAAGGTTATACTTCCCAAAAATTTGTTCAAACTTCAATCTTTTTAAAATAATATGAATCAAATTTTACAGATTTAGAAGAAGCTAGCCGTTACCCTTGGTTTCACCCGCGTACTCAATGTACTATGTAACTTTTTGATACGACATTTTTTTGGATCACCTTATATAACTGTAACTTTACTTCACCCTATAGTGCAACCATCCTGTATATGCTGCTGTCTATTTGTTACCCAATATAACTTTTTTTAAGACCTGTTTATAACTCTATTCCAACCTATATTTCAGCTATGTAACTGTTTATGATATATAAAAATTATTTCTGATATTTTTTGAGCCACCTTGTAAAGTACATTTAATTACCCTTTATATGCAACTTTTCTAATGTGTTAATCACACTCTAAAACTGTAATCTTGCTTCGCCCCATGTTTCAGATATTCTATATAATAGGATGCATCTGTTATTACCCCTTTTTTTAAAACCTTTCGATCCATCCTAATGGAAACGTCTGTGGAACCCAAACTGCAACTGCTTTGTCTCCACCTTATATTTCAACCAACCGTATACGCAACTTTTTCTAACATTGTTTTAATCACACTGTATAACTATAACAACAAAATACAAAAAAAAAACTTGTGTAACTATAATTCTACTTCACCATCTATTTCAACCACCTTGTATATGCAACTACTTATCGGCCACCCAGAATAACATTTTTTTACCAAAACAACTGCTTATACGGCACCCTATATAATAATTTTGTTCGACATTGGTTTATCACTTTGTATGTATTACAACTACCCTGTATAAGCTGCTGCTTATTGGTCAACCAATATAACATTTTTAAATACTTAACTATAACACTTCTACACCCTATCTTATATGTGCAGCGGATTATGAGACACGCTAGTGTAACCTGCATCTATCTGAAAAATATTTAGGAATCAGTACATGTATTGTGGCAAGAGTTATGGATGTAATAGATGTACCTAAAAAACTCGATCTATTAAACTTTGTTGATAATTGTCGAATATTCCTTGATTTTAATTATATAAAGTGATTTAAAAATTACTAAGAAAAACGATTTCCCGCAGCGTTATTTAAGGTCATGTCTCATTGCAGAGGGACTATAGAAAAAATGATATAGGAATTTCTTATTTAATTTTGTCATCTCTTTATCAGAAGCCGGGAAGAAAATATGTTTATTTTGGTACTCCTTGTTCTTTTAACGTACCCTCAGGAAACCACTGAGTAAGTTACATTGCTTTCTCGTCTTGCCAACTAAACTACTAATTGCCAATTCAGGACTGTTATTGTATGGGTAATATCTAGTATTTGAGTCTCATTTCTTATTCACTAAATTCTTTTTCAGCATTTCCTTATTTTTTCGACTATACATCTATACATCTCTTGTTTCTGGACCTTATTTGTGACACTTTTTTTGGTTGGTTGTACAAATAATAACACAATTGAGGTCTCAATTATTAAAGTATAGAATTGAAATTGAAAGCTTGATCAAAGCGACCAAGAGTTAATAAGGGTAACCAAATATGTTAGTTATAATTTAATCACGATGATTATTTATTATAAAAAACGGCTTCTGCAATCTGATTTTTATATATTTTTGTTAATTTTTAAACAATAGCTGAAAAAATGTTAACTCATCTATTGTCAATTTAAGATCTAAATCTAATTTAAGTATAAATTGGTATTTGTATACTAACGTAAGTAATAACTTTTTGATTAGTATCGGCAGTATCAAAACCACTTTAATTCTTATTATATCACAAAAAATCTGATGACGTGAGTGTTAGTTTGTTATCATAATGAACTAAAATTAAGTACCGCCCCAACCAGTTTAGAATTGTTTCATATAAATCATGAAACAAGTGTTTTATTTGTGGAGAATCCTGCATTAATTAAATCTTGCTGTTGGTGTTTAGTTTATTAAGAATATTCTTAGATTCGGTTCAAGGTGAACGAAGATATATAAGAACACAAACATTTTAGAAATTAATTTTATATCAGAATGCAAGAAACATCTACTTTTATTGAATTCACTACCTTAAGTTTAAAAAGATTAAAATTTCGGATTTGGAATTCCTCTTCAGAAGAAAAATGTGTAGTACGTGTCAGAGTCTAATTAAATTACTTTCAATATCGATTGTAACGAAATGACCCGAATAGAAAGTGTTATTCATGTCATCCATTTTTTACTACCATTTTCGCAGTCTGCATTATGGGGAAATCAATTCAAATTTGATTTATAGAGGATATAAGACCGAGAAGTGGGTGAGCCATAAATCAGGGTAGGGTTGATAAGTTCATTGCAGGGAAAAATTGCCGTAATATTTTTGATATGAATCCCAAAAAAGGAAAAATTTGTACATTTCTCAATCGTTCGTGTGAAATAGGTTACATATGAGCTTTATGTTTTTTTGTAGTTGACTATCGCTATAGAAATTCATAATTGGCTATTTTACAATTATTGCTTATTGACATCACAAATCTTGAAAGAGTACTCACTCTATTTTAACTCACTTGTATGATCAATAAGTGGGCATATCATTTTTGTTTATTATAACCTTATTTTGTCATTATGTTATTATTACAGCATGTCTCCCCTTTTAGTAATTTAATATTTTCCATGGCCTCTTATTAATTAAAATTAACTGAATTTACAGACGAGATTTTAATAATGTCTCTTTTTTTTCTTTGCTTGAACTTAGCTGAATTGAATAATCGGTAAAGTGTTTCCATTCTGTGGCCCGTTGGTCGATTACGGTGTTATTTGTAATTCAAGAAGCAAACGGTTAAGGGGTAGCTAATGCCTGCAATTGAGGTATATTTTAAAATACTTTAGGACATAAAGGGTGTTCCAGTAAAATGTGACATATAAATGTTGATGTGTTGTAATGGATTTATAATAAAAATAGAGAAAGGCTGGGGCAGGTACATGTTCTATTAAGCCAGTGCCAAAATTAAATAAATTAGTACAGGGTGTTCACAATTGTCCCATAAATAGAGACATTTTAGAATGTGTTTTTCTCCTTCTTTTCAAATGTAACACTCTGTATTTCGTGACTTGGACGATAATTTCTTTAGTTTTGTTTTATTTTAATACATTTTAATTTATTTTTACTAGTTTTACAAGAAATCACAATTTACAGGAAAAATGTCTGACTAAACCCTGCAATTTGCTATGATGTAACAACGCTATTTTTGCAGGTGTTATGACTAGTTTTCAATTTTAAATTCTAAAGGGTTATGACGGTATATGCGTGCGTGATAAATAAAGGATAATTATGATTTTCGTTTACATGTTTGTATAATTTCAGTTATTATTATGTATTAAAAACATCTAAAGATACCTACTTATATTACCTAAAAGTTTGAAAATAATTAGAGACCTATTTGAACTTTATAAGAAAAAATAGGAGAAAACCGCAATATTAATTTTGGGGGGCAAATTATAGAAATAAGTGTAATGTAATGTCATGTCTAATAAAAGGGTTCATTATGAGAAACACAAATATTTTTTTAATATTTTTAAAATAATTTGTTTAAAAGATATTAATACAAATATTAAACGTCGATTTATTCCACCGTTAATTCAAAAATTACACCATCTGAAATTTTTAAAATATATATTTTATTTTTAAGATAATTTGTCTAAAAGATTTAATAATATATTATTAAAAACTTGACCCATTTTCCCATTTATCACCCAATCTACTGAGCCTAAAATTCAGCCAATAGATTATATAGGGCTTCACTGAAAGTTTATTAGTAAAATAAAATTTTAATGTTAATTTTGGAAGCCAAATTAGAGAATGAAACAAATATTTTTATAAAAATCATTTAGCAGATAGAATAAAAAGTCTCTGTGTGAGAAATAAACATATATATTTGTCCAACTCGCACTTGACCAAGTTATTATTACGAATTCATAATATTCATCTATATTTATAATAAAATTGTAACAAGACCGTGTCTATATATATATATATATATATATATATATATATATATATATATATATATATATATGTGTGTGTTTTTAATTTTGGTACTGTTATCAACAGTCATCGATTTGAAATACGAAATGCCAATTTTTGAGAATTTTGGTTCGTTTGTCAAAATGTCAAAAATATCAAAGCTGTCAAAAACGTCAAAATATCAAACAAGTCAAAAGTGTCAAAAATGCCATAAATGTCAAAAATGTCAAAATTGTCAAAATTTCAAAAATGTGTAAATATCAAAATGTGCGTTACGCAAAAATTCCAAAAATCACAAAAATGTTTAATATACTCTCTTCGAGGTGTCATTCCTTTGTACGCAAGACAATATATATTATATATTATAAATTATATATTATATATTATATATTATATATTATATATTATATATTATATATTATATATTATATATTATATATTATATATTATATATTATATATTATATATTATATATTATATATTATATATTATATATTATATATTATATATTATATATTATATATTATATATTATATATTATATATTATACAGGTATGGAAAACGTTTGACTGGGGTCGGAGAATGCTAACGTTAAACAAGGACGGAACTGCTGCTATATGCATGAGACGAGGATTGCCGTTTTAAGTACGTCTGTTTCACGAGCATTCAAGGTAAAGCACGAGATCGTATCGTAGTATGAAGGCGGGGCATCGATCGTCACAGTCACAGAGCGACCGTCCGTCGTCCGTCTCTTTCCTCGTCAGTAAGGTTTTATCAACGAAGGAGTATGATTATTTACAGAAATAATACGGATTTCGGAGCATTTTTCCTTTTCATGATTTTTGCGATGAAAAATTAATTATCCGCTATTACGCCAGAACGAAAACATAACATTTTTTCTGTTTTAAAAATGAAATAAAATAGATACTCTTAAAAATAAAATAAATTAGTAACTGTTAAAAAAATTGTCAATAAGAAATTAATCATTAACCTTATAATTATTTACAACATATCGTATCTTTTATTTTTAAGCGATTGGAATCGTCGGAATGTGGTGATAAGAAAAAAGTATTTATCACCCGAACTCGTCCGAACTGGCGTAACACCCACTTCATTCACCTGGTGCGTATTGCGTTGATTGATTCAAAATCGCATGGGATTCTACCCGACCCCAGAGAACGAATTTCCACACCTGTATATTATATATTATATATTATATATTATATATTATATATTATATATTATATATTATATATTATATATTATATATTATATATTATATATTATATATTATATATTATATATTATATATTATATATTATATATTATATATTATATATTATATATTATATATTATATATATTGTTTCTGGTCAGGGAACTTTCATCAGTTGCGCTTCCCACAATTGAATGTCCTCTCGAACATTTCTTGATGTATTTGATACATTTCGTTAAATTTGAAGACGCGAGATGCAAGACCGATATCTAGGATTTTCGAGAGAATTAGCACACAGAGGTTCCGAATCTGGAGCCGTTCCGTTTAATTGTTCTCGGCCGCCCCAAATATTTCGAAATAAGGTAATTATGACTCTTAATATGTACAAGTTTGATATTTCAAAAATTGTTTTATTAATATGTTTAAAAAACTGTAGTCAATTTATTCGACAAAAATTATGCTGCGTAGGTGGTGTGCACCGCCCCCTAAGAGTCAAAGTGGATGTATATTCTTACCTTACACTCATCTCTCAATTTTGTCATTTTGAAACAAATAATATACCAAAAAATATAAAATTGATAAAAAAATAAACGTCGTTTATCGCCTTTTTATATTTATATATTTCTTCTCAGTGGGCTATAGATGGATTCTCGAACACTTGAGTAATTTCGATACCTCAAGACAAACAACATTTTAGATTCCACGAAATATTGTATGAATGCCGATTCCTCGAAATGTCGGATGAATTCCTTATGACTATTTCGTTCCGGAATGTCGCAGAATCCTTCATGGTATGGTGATATTTGCAGGACTTTCCGTTTCCACAACGAGACGTTGGAAGTAACAGTACACGACCTTCGAATCTGGGGTGCAAATACTGCAGAAGCTTACAAGTATGTCGATGCTACTGAATCAAAAGATAGTTTCCCTCATATTTCTCAACACCCAACAATTCAGTCTATCCAAGCTAAAGGCTATCTTTGGGACCGCCAAATTCATCAGGTTCTTCTCCACCAGCGGGGTTCTTAACTCCAAAGTCTTCCAAAGATCGCTATGTGTTGGCTGGTTCTGCGAGAGAGATATCTTTGGTATCCACGGGTTGTGTTACCTCAATATGAAGATCTTCCCCAGTTCCGTACTTCTTTGCGAATACGTTACTTATCCCTCTAGACATTGACATGTCAAACAAATCTCGGGGTTCCTTTCTGGTCCGACTGCAGGTTTTGTCCATTCGAGTACAGAGCCATAAACTGTTCAAAAGTCATCTCGTCATAGGGTGGATGGATGCAGCGGGCTTGGGCTTGATCAACTTCTCCTTCATGACTGCCGGCATAAGGGGCTAACCTGTTGAAATGTACGACCTTTGGTTTTCCTCGAGGTTACTTCCTTATTCTGCAGACATCATCGCTGACCCTCTCTAAAATTTGGTAAGGCCGCTCCCTAAATTTTTGAAGCTTGGGCGAATATCCACGACGACGTTGCGGGCTATACAGCCATCCAACATGTCCTCCGATTGTACCATCATGTAAACTTACAAATCATCCGGTCTATTATTTCTGGAAGTTGCAATTGCTGACTCATCTCTGGAGTTTCCAACATGCGCTTCAGAATTCCCGGGTTTAGGGAACTCCACTGTGCCCAGGTTAACTTTATGACGGGTGAGTATCAGGAAATCTGTTGCCAAACAAGTTTGCTGTATTCTTTCTTCCATAGTATCATCTCTTTTAACTCTGGAACTAACTTCTGATCTTGTTGAATCGCCTTTTTAACCAAGACAATTGGAGAAGCCCAAGGGTTATTAGATGGTTCAATAACACCTTCTTCCTCCATTTTATGGACCATCCTATCGGCTTCTTCTCTTTTAGCTAGAGGAAGTCTTCTCGCATATTGTTGACTGAGTGTCCGCGGTATTATTTTAATGTTTCAGTAGATGAGTCCGTCCTCTTTTTCCTTGCCCTACGTCGAAGATATCCTGGTAGTTTCTAACGATGTCCCTCAACTTTGCTTTCTGGACTGATTTTAAATTTCTGGAAGAATATGTTATGAGTTTCTCCAGTTCTTCAGGTAGTTTGATGTTGGTTGTTAGGGAATGTTTGGTATTCGATTTTATTTAACTCGTTATTAATAAACTTCACCAAGCAACACTGACCTCCAAGATAATCACATTAACACAATAACTATACCATACATACAGGGTCTATCAGAAAGACTAAAAAGAGTGGGAAACAGATATAATATTAAAACATCATTTAAAACAAGAAATACACTAAAATAAATTATATCAAAAACCAAACAAAATAACTCAACACAAAATACAAAAAATGCATTTATAAAATCCCTTGTGAATGTAATAAATTCTATATTGGAGAAACCTCTAGACCTCTGAATGTTCGAATAAACGAACACAAAAATTACATAAAAAATCGACAATTTGAAAAATTCAAAATTTGTGAACATGCTTGGGACCTTGGTCATAAAACACAGTTTCAAAATTCAATTATATTACACAAAGAAGAACACAACACCAAAAGAAAACTAAAAGAGTCTGCTCCGTAGAATTCAGTCGTTCCTGGTTGCCGATGATTAAGGAAGAAATTGCTAATGGTCATGTCCTTGTGAACAACCCAATATCGGGTTCATAAGGATTTTTCCTAGGTTTTCCCTTATGATTTTAATGGGATCACTGAATCAACAAAGTTCTTTGGTCGCAGTTTTGGCGAATGCACTATCTTATAACAAAGTCGCACCTAGGAGCGCCACATAAAATTCTGAAGTTCTCCCTTTCAAATTCTTCCAATTTGAAAGGAACTTTATGATTATATGATGTTTAGAAGTTTCTGTGCTACCCTGTATATTATACATAAAATTCTCTTAGTTACGTCAGAAATCAAATAATACATATTGTCAAATATTTTAATTTACATCTTAGAATTGTGCCTTTCTTTATCCAAGTTTCTTACCCATTGACAACGGGGTCTGATCTAGACCCCGAAACGTTTGAAATATACAGCAATTTTCTTTAAACTGTGGTGTTATTTCCCAAGAAGTGCTTAGACATTGAAAAGTATGCCACAAATATCATTCAGAAAACAACTACAGTTTGACATTCAACAGGAGTTACAAAAGTTGCTAGTTTATTAGTTAAATTTATTGTGAAATGTATAAGGCGGAAAATGAATAAAAACACATAATTCTAGACAATTCTCTCTTTATTTATGTAATATACAATTCATTAACCAATTATAAATTGTAAAAATATTTTCTCGTGCGCAGCGTACTGGGTCGTTGCACAGGCAGTGAAAAATGCATGGAGATTCGGAAGATTCCAAGGTAACGGATTTCTTGTAGTTTTCCAAATTTATTAGATGATAGTGTGGTTTGCCATCTTGAGTTGTTTGCGTAGATTGTGGATTTTCAGCTCATGGGATAACTTGGAAAATAAAAGTCATATTTCTGCCCACCTCGCACATATATGTGTGTGCATGTGATAAGAAAAAATCTCAAAAGGTATTCAGACTGTAGTGACCATCAGAATAGTAGAGTCCGTGCAAACTGCTTTCCAAATATCGTACTTGTCTCTTGTCGACTGGTGTTAGAGAGTTGAACGGTTTGGGTAGTTTAACCAAGAATACACCTGTCCGTTTACTTGTCTTGATTACCAGTTCTTTTGGAACGAATCTTCCCTCGATATTGAAACCTTGGATATCGACATCCGCAATTTCCATGGTGACTCGTCGGAAACCTGAACCGAAACTGATTTGAGAGGCAGCAGCAGCAGAGTGAACTAGGACAGGCTTCGAACAATTTCGCTGAGTGGGAGAAATGCCATTACGCAGTCGTGGATAATTATGCAGAAGGCTCGGGTCATATCGGGAAAGCCCGTCTGGCTTTCAATGTCCAGCCGAACATCTACAGTCGAGGATTTCATGGTGTCCTGGCGTCAGGAGAAATCGATGACGAATAGGGTGTGTGTCTTGAATGCCACATTCAGAAGGAGGTGTTTGTCGCCACCAAAGCTAGGATAAAAGTCTGTATACCGTTTGTACACCTCGCCATACTCGCTCTTTGAAAAATCTAGCTCACATCTTTCCATAGGCCAAAATTCGCTATTCAAATTTAGACGAACATTGGAAATGTGAATATTGTCAAATTCCCTTGGATCTTCTTTGATGTTGCTATGGCGGTCGGTTTGGAAGGCTAAGATAACGTAACGGGGACTCTCCACAGCGGCACACGTTTTCACAGCCCAAATTTCACAAGTAGCACCCGCTTTGAGAGCTGGCAGCTCGTGAAGCTCCCATTTACGAAACGGCAGAATGATACTGGAATCCGCTTTGACAGCCTGCAGCAAATCCAGTTTAACGCCATCATTAGGGAAAATATGACGGATTTAGAGTTCTATATTGTTTATTGTCACTTTGCCAGTGGTAGCACCATCGCTGATTATAATGCAATCATCATCGCTGCGGCTTCGCACCAGACGAATCGTTTGTTTACCTCAAATCACCCGCTTGTAGTCGTTGCAGATTAAGAATAAATGCCCCAGCGGAATGTACATATGAAAGGTGTTGTCGGCTGTATTCATAAATGCTTTATGAGGGAAATTCCAACCGGCTATGAAGAGGTCCTTGGAACTATTTGGGTCGTAGCACAACTATCCCCGAATTGTGCTCACGTGACCTGGATCTCTCATTGTTTCAATTTCCTTGCCGCAAAACTCGTAAGTGGCGCTGTCAGAGAAGAAAGTCCCCGCATTTGGTGATAGAGAAACATCTCCATTGCCTGCTGTCTTCACTACTTGTCCCTGGATTGAGATGCAGGAATCAGCCATGGAAAACCACAAATCCGTTTGATTGACGGTGATCTCGACGATATCATTGTTACCGAATGACTTGACGTACGGGTAGTACGTTCGCAGCTCCTCGCTTCGTACACTATCATCAAAACTGGGTTTGCGAAAGATATCGAACATGGTAGCCGAGCGTTTGTAGAAACAATCTGTTTGAGAGCGTAAGTGATCTCTTGAGAGGTTTCATGGCAACTGATGGCGATCGAGGGGCAGATGTTCGCTTATAATACAATTCTTCATTATCAAATATAAGGCGACCGCTCATTGTTATTGCAGTTGTTTCAGCTCGAGTCGTACGATGATTTCCTCGCCGCGGAAATTCACAAGTTCAGAGTCTTGATTCAAAATGCGTAAAGTTAGGTTATGTATTTCGTTTCTGTTTATCGGCAGATAGATGAGATGCTGTGGGGTTTCGTCGATGGCAAAGCCGGGATCTACGTCGATAGCGAATTCGTAGATTGTGTGAGAGGGTGTGCTGTTGTAGAAAGCTGCCGATCTAATATTGCTATCGAGATGAATGGTGCGAACTTTTATAATGTTCACCGGTAAGTTGGAAGTGTGAAGCTGATTGTTCTGACTGTTCGGTTGATACTAAAGCTTTTACACTTGAGTGTGTTGTTGTTGGGCTTCAAACTAAAGATTTTGTCTTCGTCCTTTGTCGCATGAATGCCTAGTGCCTTTCTGCTTCAATGTCACTAATCTCGTATGAGCCTTCAGATAAGTCGATGAATGTTTGCGTGTTTTGCTCGTCATACAGGTAGATCTTGTCACCTCTCTCAATATTTGGGATGCTGTTGTATGAGTGAAAACTGAGTAAAGCCAACCCGTAATTGTAGTTGCTGTTCAGCTCAATAGGTGGTTGAAAATCAATCATCAATCATTGATTATAGTTTTGATAAGCGTTGTTATTGTAGAGGATCCTGATTCCGTTGCCAAAGTATTCAGCTAGTTCCCGAGGAGGTTTCAAGCCGCCAAAGCTGTCAAAGTACTGAATGGTTTTTCATTTCGCACATAAGCTACCCAATGTGTACCCTGGTTGTTTCTGGCATACAAATTAACGATGGCAGACTTATTTTGATGCGAACGCACTGGTAAGGCATCCCGCATAAATACACCCCTAAAGTGGGTTATTTTCAATTGTTTGGCATAGTGCTCGAGATCATGATTTTACAATTCTCGATCAGGTAGCTTTATTTTGAGTTTTTTGACTGTTTTAAATAGAGACCGAATCCACCTTTTCAGGACTTTTTCAGAAAAAGCCGCTTCCTTTTATGACGTTGATCCTCTTCCAGTTTCTGCCTGGCGACTTTGAGTCGATCACAGCCTTGGCTCCACCTGGCTCCACCGGCTAAGGCCCCCAAAACACTAAGGCCTGAAAACTGGGGTATGAGAGGGATAAAACAACCCCTAAACTCAAAGGGAATCATCCGAGGAATACGGATTTTCTCGCGTCCACCCGCCTTCTTAATGGATGCTCGGGCTGCTCTCAATGCCATTAACGATGATTTACGTATGTCACCATCCGATCCAGTGAAGGCTATTAGGGTACGTAGAAGCACATGTTGTCGAAAAGATTTTTTCCCGAGTCATTGGTTCTTCATGCCAAGTCCCATCTTACGTTTAGCGTTCATACCCGTAGTTATAAGCCAAGCGGCTTTTTCACTAAGTGACGCGTCCTTCGACTTGAATCTCTCCCAAGTGCGATTTTCCAACTCGTAATCGGCCTTGTGTCGATCTGCCAACGACTTCTATTTGTTGTAGGCGATGTCTGATGCACGGGAAGCAGCGTCTGTCTTGTTGATTCCCAGCTGACCTTTGGAGAGACGGTTTTCAAGTTTCGTATCGGGTCCACAAAACTGATAACCAGGTAGATGTAGCTCAAAGGGTAATTTGCTAATTGCGCTATTCAGTATACTTCCACCTCTTTGGAGAGTTAGCATGATACTGATTGAAAGCCCTCGGGAGTGATGTATTTATTAAACAATGCCAGTCTATCGTAAGATGCAATTGAAACAGAAGGATGTGCAATTGCCTATCGAGCATTTCGACTTTGTTGATGACAACACACCAACGACAAAAAGACACGGACCACTACTGCCAAATTCCGTTCGTGCGACCATCTGCGGTCCAAGAGGATCTGGGAAAACCAATGCTCCTGTTCAATGAAAACGGACTACGATTCGAAAACGTCTACGTCTACTCCAAGTCACTCTACCAACCAAAGTACCAGCTCCTGCAAGAAGTACTCAAGCATCTCATACTTTCCCTTTAACGTCAATGAGGAGGTAATCGATCCTTCCGAGGCACTTGAATGTTCAGTATTCATCTTTGATGATGTCGCTGGCGATAAACAGAAAAAATTCAAAGCTTTTTCTCCATGGGTACACAGAAATATAGATTCAGTTTATGTGTGCCAGACGTACAGCGTCATTCCCAAAGAATTGATTCGCGACAATTGTAATGTAATTGTCATATTCAAACAAGACGATGTCAATTTGAAGCACATTTACGACGAACACGTCTCCCCCGACATGGACTACGAGACATTTAAAATATTGTGTTCGGAATGCTGGCGGGATCGTTTCGGGTTTCTTACGATTGTGAAGGAATACAACTTGAACGATGGCCGGTATCGAAAAGGCTTCGACAAATATATAAAGCTACAGTAATATGGATTGTCGTTAGTTGTCAAAATGTCTTCATTGACTAGCAAAATTGCGGCTACTGCACGAAAGATGAAAATCAAACAATTGGCCGTTCCATCCGCAAAAAATTTCTCAGTCTTAAATTGGGAAAGTCGGAGCACGACGAGATACTCAATAAGTTATTTGGACCTGTGGTTACGCCCCTACAACAGATAACTTCGACAACGACCAAAGTTCTTAGCAAAATACCCACGACTGCCATTAAACAAGAAACAATTAAAAAGCAAGATGTGCTGCTGCAGCTTGTTAAAAAACAAGAACCAGTCTTTAAAAGTCCCAATTCCTCGATGAAGTTTCAATAGCAGAGACTAGTATCCCAACAGATGATAATAATGATGGTGATGTTGATGGCGGTGAAAAATCAATGTTCGATGAGTCGGAGCCCTTATCTCCCAAAGTAGTGGAATCCTACCTCGAGCAATACCCAGTAATTTCGCACAAGTACCTAGTGGACTTTTTCAGTAAAAGCGATAATGTCGACAACATATACGGTCCCATACATGACGAGCCGAGTTCGAAGTGGTATCTCGGACAGAAGGAAATCAACTTTAACCGTACAGGCCATATTATAGTTGAAGGGTTGCAGTTTCAAGGCACCCCCGGACTTTATCAGTTAATTTTCTCCAAAGACCCCAATTTCGCCTCCGATGATTTAGAGGCATAACGTCGAATTTTGACAATGACATCGGCACACAAGAATTCGGCAAGACGACGAAAAGCCTCCAGTCTCTATAAATATACGGAAATCATAAGGCCCGTGTTTCCACCCCCAGTCAAAAAGTCACGTTTCGGCTCTGGCATGAAGTTAACGTACAATACAAAGCCTATTGAGTACGTCTACTGGGATGACTCTAATGAATTGGTTGAACGGTTGAAACTTCTCATCGCGTCCAAAGAGGCTGGTAACACATCGCACGACAACGAAATAATTGCCATTATAAATGAACTTAAGGAAGCACGCATTATATGTGAGAGATAAATTTTATGTAGTTTTATTTTCGTATATCTCTTCTGTCATTCACAGTTATAGTATCAGTTCTACTATGCCTTTGAGTAAGTTCAGGCGCAGCAACACAGCCCAACAATCTGTGTTTTCACATAATAACGCATTCATGAAAATACCCTTTTCCTTTTCCTCTAAAGGAGATATCGATGCTGAAAAACTCAGAATAACCAATGTAAAAGTGCCAACAAAATCTATTGATGCCGTCAACAAGCAGTACGTCGATAGGAAAATAGACAATGGAATGTAACAAATACGAGACGGTTTCCAAATGGCATTCAACAAGTACAATGATCAGGTTCAGCAAACATTAAATAAGTTTGAACACACTCAAACGACGAGCGACATCCAGCTGTCGAATCTACGAGAAAAATCCAACTCACTGGATGCTCAACACAAGGAAACGATGGCAAAGTTTGAAGCTGCACTAGCTACCATCAACACCCATGCATCTGACCAGCGTAGGCGCATAGACGGAGTGGAACTTGGTGTAAACCGTAAACTTGTTGATACCAAAGCCGCATTGAAAGCCATGCGTGAAGGGAAGCTTGTCGAATTGGCTGAACTAACTGAAGTTAAAGACAAGATTACTAAAGTAGTAGTGCCTGAGATATACCTAGATATACTTTGATATACTACGCCTATGGCAGGTACAGAATAGTTGACTGCGTGTTGAGCTCCCGTAAAATTATAAAATCAGATGTTATTACGGCCGGGAAATTTAATTAAAAGTGATTAAGTGTTAAGTTGCCATTTCTTTTCAAAGACAAAGTGAAGATCAATGGAAAATAATGGTGATAACACGAGAAATCCGAGAAGAAATAGAATCAGCTATCACAAAGTGTATAAAAAATCAGTCGTTTATCAGTGAAATCGCCAATAAAGTAGCCGAAGCGGTTGTAAACAGACTCGAACAGAGGTTAGTGAAGGTTGAAGATACAGTGGCGGAACTTCAGAAATATAATGAAGAACTAAAAACTCAATATGAGAAAAATATTAAAGAATTAGAAGCTAAAACGATTACAGCTGATAAAGAAATTAACTTCATGAATTTAAAAATAGACCAAATGGACCAAATAATGCGATCAAAGAATTTGAGAATTTTCAATCTGAAAGAAAACTCTCAAGAAGACATAAAAGAAACCATTAGGAATATCTTTAATAAACAAATGAACCTGAAGCTTACAGATGAAGATATCCTAATGTGTTATAGAATTGGTAAACGAGAAGGAAACAAAACAAGAGGGATTTTTCTAAAGTTAAAGAACATTAGCACTAAGCAAGTTATATATAGAAGGAAAAAACTGCTGAAGGGGTCTGGAATTGTCGTCAGAGAAGATCTAACTACTATCAGAGTAAAAATGTTAAGCGAGGTAATTGGAAAATTTGGACTGAAAAATGTATGGACGGAAAATGGCAACATCTATATTAGTAAGGAAAATAACACAATTGTAATTAAAAACAAAGAACAACTAAGTAAATTTTTGTAAAAAAAAAGAAAATTTATCTTTTATTGTTAGCTGTTCAGAAGTTTATTTGGTTAAAAAATATATTGTAATGGAAAAATATATATGTGTATATAGGTGTATGTATACAGCATTAGTTTTTGTTATTCGTCTTGGAATTGATATCAGTTAATATAGCCGTAAAATCTTTAATTTATAATAGTATTTTTCACATGGCAGGGATATCAACTAAAAGAAATATCTCATTATGATTGAGTATTTTGATGTGATTGATACCGCAGAGATTGTCACAAAATCATTAAATAACTTTGATGAATACATTCAGCAGGAGGTAGGTGGCGGCAGAAATGGCCTGGGGATTGTTCACTTCAACATTAGAAGCTTACAAAAACATTATAATGAATTACTGGCATATGTAGAAATGTCTAAAGATATGTTCGATGTTATAGTTTTATCAGAAACGGGTATAATCAACAATCTAAAAGACTTTTTAATACCAAATTTTTCCGTTCATTACAATCAGTCACAAATAAATAAATGTGATGGCGTTGTCTTATATCTTAAAGAAAATATTTCGTCTATAGTTAATATCTCGCACATAAATGGTAGCAATTTTCTAAGGGTTACTCTATCTAGTAATTATTTTGCAAATGATATTAAAATAGGATTAACAGCTTTCTATAGGTCTCCATCGACCAACATTAAACAATATCTCGAAAACTTAGAACTATACATAAGCAACTTACAAAAACATAACTTAGAAGTATTTATTGGGGATATTAATATTGACTTATTAAGGAAAGACAGTAACGAAACAACTAAATATCTAAATACTTTAATATCCAACGGTTTTATTTTTTACATAAACAAACCAACCAGAGAAACACAAAAAACTGCTAGCATTATTGATCATATTTTCATTAGAACACAAAATTATATAAAAGAACAAGTACAAATTGAACCTATTCTTTTTCACACTGACATGACAGATCACTTCTCACCTTTTGTCCTAATCTCACCGTCAAAACAAAATAAACCACCAAATAAAAAAATAGTGAACAAGATAAATTACGTGAAACTAAAATCTCTGTTACATAAGGAATCATGGGAAGAAATATTAAATTGCAATTCTGATCCACAATTTGCTTATAATATGTTTATTAATAAACTCAACAACTTCATAACATCATGTACAGAAACGAAAACAATTATTACTAAAATAAAAAAGCTTAAACCATGGATAACATTAGGGATAATTACGTCTATTAAGAAAAGAGACCGTATGAAAAGGAACGTGATAAAAAGTTACTCTCTTGAACTTGAAACACAGTACATAACCTACAGGAATAAACTAAATTCGTTAATAAGAAAAACAAAAAATGATTATTATCAAAACGAAATCGATCAAGCTGGGCTGAACTATAAAAAACTAAGGACTGTAATAAATAACATTACAAGTCGCAGCAAAAGTGTTAAACAAATTCATAACATTACTTTTACTGATGAAAATAATAAACTATTATCAGATAATGTTGAAATAGCCAATTTATTTAATAGATTTTTTACTAACATGGGTACTAATATGGCAAACAAAATCAATAAAACAAGATTATCACAAGACTTCTTTAAAGATGATAAAATAAATAACAACATATTTTTAAAACCTGTCACACACAATGAAATTACCACTACAATATCTAAACTAAAAAACAATTGTGCACCAGGACCTGATCGAATATCAACCACCACAATTAAAAACATTCATGAATATATTACTTCACCCCTAGCTCATATAATTAACCTCAGCTTTCTATGTGCAGAAATTCCTCACCAATTCAAAGAATCAATTGTCACACCAATTTTTAAAGCAGAAGACCCCAATAAGTTAACAAATTATAGGCCTATATCCATAATAAATAATTTCGCAAAAATTTTTGAACACTGTGTAAAAGAAAGGCTGTTAATTTTTAAAAAAAAAACACAAAGTCCTCAGTGACAGGCAATATGGCTTTATACAAAACTCAAACACCGAAAATGCTGTGGTAGACTTTTTAGAAAAGACAGTTGAGGCCTTGGACAGATCGGAGAAGTGCTTGGCAGTATTCCTTGATCTTGCTAAGGCTTTTGACACAGTCTCCCATAACATTCTTCTTGATAAATTAAACAACTACGGGATTCGAGGACAGACAAATAACTTGCTAGGAAACTATCTATCTAATAGAACATAAAGGGTGAAAATTGGAAACAATACTAGTTCTGCATCGACTGTAAAAATAGGAATTCCTCAGGGAACAGTTTTAGGACCAATATTATTTCTTGTGTACATGAATAACATTTCAAATATTTACAAATTTTCTGGGCACCTTGTGTGTTACGCAGATGACACAGCCATAATTTTCACAGGTAAAACATGGGATGAGCTCAAAAAACAAGCAGAGGCTAATTTAAAAATGATAAATTCATTTTTGGATAACAATTTATTAACCCTGAATATCAAAAAAAACTAAATTTATAACTTTTACTCCAACAATCATACATCAACCTAACGAATTTTTTTTGCAACTACATCAAAACCCAGAATGTCAGGAGCTATGTGAATGCCCAAGACTAGAAAAAGTACATTCTTTAAAATATCTAGGTGTTATTATAGACCAACATGTTCGCTGGTCAGAACATATAGTTCACGTCAGCAACCGTCTGAGAGCCCTTATGCACACTTTTTATACGCTAAGAGAAATTCTGTCGAAAAAAAATTTAACAATACTTTACAATTCATTGGTAGAATCCATTTTAAGATATTGTGTAGTGGCGTGGGGCGCTGCTTTTAATACAACTTTTAGAATTTTACAAACAACACAAAACACACTTCTAAAAATCATTTTCAAAAAAAGTAAACTCTGTCCCACCCGCAAACTTTATGAAGAAAATCAAATATTAAACCTTAGACTTACTTTTATTTACCAAAGCATTTTAAGATTATATTCAAACCCAACCCAGTGTCAGTACAAAAATAATCGAGTAACCCGCTCGACGGCCAATATGGACTTAAATGTCCAATTCTTCAATAAAACCCTAAGTCAAAGGTCGTTGTTTTACTTTGGACCTAAATTATATAACCTAATCCCTATAGAAATAAAAAAAATACCCAACTTCAGAAAATTTAAATTAAAAGTAAAAAATTACCTGTTATTACATCAACACAAATTTTGTGAGCTACTTTCATCTAAAGTTTCATAAACAAGATTAATAAAAAAAACACTAAAACTGTTTGTAAGTGAAAATTTCCCAACCATCTACACCCTAAACTCATTTTTGTATTGTATAATTGATGTCTCCCTTAATTTTAATTTTTTTTTTCTGTTAACTCTTACTTTGTCAAATTATGTTTTCTTACCTTATCTATCATTTATATGTACATTTTACAACATTTAATTATTTAGAAGAATCAGCCCTATATTTTGAAGTATGATTGTACATTTACTTTGAGGATGAATAAATTTGATTTGATTTGATTTGATATGTAAAAACTACATGATGATATTACAAGTCAAATGTTGGAACAAAATGGGAAACTTGAAGCACTCGCTGATGATATTGCCAAGATTAAGTTACATCACTAATAATACTTTACCTACCTCCTTTGGTCGATGAATACAATTGTCATAAAAAGTATGGTCAACAATAAAAACTTGACTTTGTCAACTTTTGGCTAGTATATACGATGACTTCTATAGCGAAACATTCCAAGGAATAGGTGCAGGTAGTTAAGGAGCTTCATCATTCTGTGCGCAGAAATTTTCCACGCCGCCATGTGATAATCAAGGGTTTCGATGACCTGTGGCAGTCTGATCTCGGACAAATGGATCAGTATGCGAAATCCAATAGAAATTTCAAGTTTTCCTAGTCGTAATCGAGAGTATCCTTCGGGAACGTCAACCGAAAAACCTCCAAACCGACATGGGTAAGGAATACTACAACTCCCACTTCCAGCGGCTAATGAAATCCCACTGGAACAATCATTATAGCACCTTTAGTACGATGAAAGCCTCAATCGCTGAACGAACCATTAGAACGTTGAAAGAGCGCCTGTACAATTACTTTAGTTTGAATGGTACACACAAATGGATTGATGTTTTACCGGACATCGATAAGGACTACAACCATCTAAAACACTCCAAGACAAGGATGCAACCCGTTGACATTCATAAGAGTAACGCTCGTAACATTAACGTATGCAATACTCTAAAAATTGCCGGTGTTGGAAAATTCAAAGTTGGAGATGTTGTTCGCATCAGCAAAACCAAACACCTCTTTGATAAGGGATATATACCGAACTGGATAACGGAATTGTTTAAAATAACCCGCAAAAATATATCTAACCCCGTTACGTATCTCTTGGAAGATATGTCTGGCAATCCGATTCAAGGAGGCTCTTATGAGGAAGAGCTAGAAAAAGCAGTCTACCCAGATGTTTATCTTGTCGAAAAAGTACTGCAACGAAAAGGCAATAGGGTTAAAGTTCGCTGGCTTGGTTTTGATCAGTCACATGATACTTGGATTAATTAATTAAGCTATAGATCAATCGTATGAAAATCGATACCGTACCTATGATAGTTGGCGATCTAACTTTTCAGCTCAAAAGCTAGTCCAAGCAGGCTTCATTTACAAACGCTAAGGGATAACTTTTATGTTTTTTTGGGGAATTACACCACAATAGAAATAAAACTACGTATATTGCAGGAATACCAAACGTTTCAAAGTCTATTCTGACTTGTTGTCAATGGCTTTATATTTATTGATGTGATTGCAAAATGAAAATCGCTAAGGAATAAGTGATGATCTCGTTGTATGTCCCTTTTGTCGAACTGAGGGATACAATTGGCAACCTGGTGACGATCCGGTGGCCGACTATCTAGAGTGGTCTCCGTATTGCAGTTTTTTCGATCTAACTGACACGTACCGCATAAACAGACCAGCCATTTACCAAACACCCGAGATGCTGGCGAATGCAGGCTTATTCTATAGAGGATATGGTGACAGGATAATTTGCTACTATTGTGGCATAGAACTGAAGAATCTCTTACCTACCGATAACATTGAAGAGATGCACGCAAAAGCGTTCGATAACTGTTTACTTCTCAAAAATTACTCACCAAAACTCACCAACTCCAACACTTGTATAATTTGTCTCAGTAATGACATGTCAATTGTTGTTCTGCCATGTAGACACCTGGCCAGTTGTTTTGATTGCTCGCAGAAAATAGATCAGTGCTGCATATGCAGAAAACTTATAGCTGGCTATTTAAAAATCTTTGTATCTTAATTACTAAAATAAATTACAGATTGGGACATTCTGTCCTAGGAGTTAAGGGAGAACAGTAATTACACGGAACGGCTCCAGATTCGGAACCTCTGTGTACTGATTCTCTTGAGAATCCTAGATGTCGGTCTTACATCTCGCGTCCTCAAATTTAACGAACTGCATCAAATGCATAAAGAAGTGTTCGAGAGGACATTCAATTGTGGGAAGCGCAACTGATGAAGGTTCCCGACCAGAAGCAATATATATTATATTTATATATAATATATATTGTCTTGCTTACAAAGGAATGACACCTCGAAGAGAGTATTCAATATCTCTGACAGGTGAAGTAACCTGAAAATTGTATCGTGACATTCTGTCCTAGGAGTTAAGGGAGAACAGTAATTACACGGAACGGCTCCAGATTCGGAACCTCTGTGTACTGATTCTCTTGAGAATCCTAGATGTCGGTCTTACATCTCGAGTCCTCAAATTAAATTTCTTAGCCGAAACTTGAGCATGTTATTCACATCGACGGGATGTGACACATTGTACCACTTTTTAACAACTCTAGCATTAGGATGTTTCTTCAGAAAGGCATTTATGGTTGAATAGAAAGACGCTCTCTGCCTACGAATCACATACCACTCATTCTCCCGTAAAGTTAACAGAGCCATACATCTCTGTTTGCTGCGGTTAATGGACTGTGGAGCTACTCGAGGGCTTACTTCATCCCTCAAATGTGTCACAACATCAGTATGGATTTTCTCTGATACGGTAGTCAATACATCTTCATGTCTTTTGGCTGCTGTGACAAACTCCTCTTCTACTCTAATACGACACATTTCAGCTCGTATACGCTCCTGTTCTGCTCGGATTCGTTCTTCACCCGCTCGACAACGATCCTGTTCCAGTCGAATACACTCAGCCTCAGCACAGTTTCTAATTTCGAATATGAGATGTTTAAGTTCGTTAATTTCTTGAGTTAAATGCTTGTTTTGTGTAGTGACCAACTCCAAACAACATTCTTCATAGCATTTTTCATATTTGATGTACTGTATGGAAATGTATTTTATCATATTGTGGAGCAAGCAAATTTCTGTTGCTTTATTACTCCGCATTTGCATCAGTAGAAATTCAAAGTCTATGGTACTCATGAAAATGAATTTCTTTGGGGAATTCTGTTCCTCTTGCATTTCCTCATACACGAAAGGTGGATATTGCTTCTTGATCAAATGTAAAAAAGCAGTTTTTCTTGTTCTTGTTGCGTTGGTAGTTTTCAATGTCGAGACCAAATTTGTTGCACACTTCTGTATACGTCAATTTACTCATCGGTGTAATCCATAACCTTATATCTTGATCAGCAATTCTTCTAAATTGAGCGGACATCATCATCATCATCTTGAATGCACAACCTCAAATAAACAACTAATACAAACTGGATAAGTTAATGTTCCCGTAGCTTCCTGCCGAGAAAAGCGGAAGGGTGGTGGCATTAGTCCATTTTTAATACCCTGACTCTGTGATGCAGAAAAAACCTGTTTGTGCAAAAAATAATTTACTCAAAGTCCCTACTCGACGATGGTTTGAAATATCCAATGACAGTGCTGGCTGGTGACGTCACAAACACGGGAGTACAAAGTGAAAGTAGGCTGCTTGTATGCAACCTACTTTCACCCTACCCGACACTGGTTTGAACTGACCAGTGAAAGTGAGGACGGGTGACATCATAAACACGAGTGTAGAAAGTGAAAGTGGGCTCCTCGTATGCAGTCTACTTTCACTTTTTATGACGTCACAGACAACAATTGTGGAGCTTGATACCCATAGCGGTAATGTTGAATCAGATAGATAACATTGAAATGTTGGTATATTTCAGAATTTTGGTTAATGTTTGGATCAGGCCTACTATATTTCTATAGACAGATACATCATATATATATAAAAGTTAATTAACTGGGAAGCAGCCAATGGGTGCTAATGAAATACTCTTTATTTCTTTTGAAAAGCTTTCGGAACAAATTTATTCCTTCATCAGTTCAAACTGGAGGTTACATAAAATTAACAGTAAGTAATATTAGATTCAAATTAATTACAACTTACGATATGTGAGGTTCTGTTGTTGAAACTGGTAGAATCCAGAGGATAAAGGGGAGGATATCTTACGAGTTCATATTAATAATAGATATAACAAATTATAAAGCTCTCATAATGTTAGACGTATTGTACTGACATTATAATTATTTAAAGTCAATTGATAATTAAACTATAGTGAGTTGCAAAAGATAGATACCGAAATGCAAAATGTTAAAAAATAAAAAAATTTTAATAAAAATTATTTACTGATTAGATTATTCCAAATTTTCCAGAAAAATAAATTTAGTAATAAGTTATGCTTAATCTGCTGTTAAGGATAATAAATTGTTTAATGAGACATTCTGTGAAATGTGGCTTTCTTTGTCTAATAGGCCACAATAGATAATATTTAATTTTTGCAAATCGGTTCTCTTGTTAATGCTATTAGATTGGTTGTTAATGTGAACCATCTCTAGAAAGTTTCGATTAAAAAAGTTTTTTTCGTGTTCTAAGATGCTTACGTTATCAAAATCTGCGGTGTGGTTGTTATTATGGCAGTGTATAGCAAGAGCACAGCTATCTTTGCCAAGTCTTATGTCAGTTTTATGAGAAATTATTCTTCCCTTGAGATTTCTTGATGGTTGACCAACAAATTTAGCTTCACAGTTATTACAATTTATACAATAAACTACATTTGACTTTTTTTCATTGGGAGTTTCGTCTTTTATTTTGGAAAATAATTTTGAAACAGTTTTGATTGATTTATGGCCAATAATTATATAGTGATTAATGTTCAGAATTTTTGCTATCTTTGAAGAAATTTCAGGTATATATGGTAATGACACATGTATTGGTACTGTATTAGAATTAGAGATGTCTCCTCTGGGAAAAGATTGTGGTGTACTCACATTAATATCTCGTGGGGAATTAAGTATTTCTTGTATACCTCGTCTATTTGACTAGTATTTTAAAGTTTTGATAAAATTCTTGAAGCCTTTTATTGTGTAGCAGATGTAGGATCTCTAGTTATAATTTTTTTGTTATGTTAAAACAATGATTGACATAATTAAAATTATTCTTATTCTTATTAAAGAAATTGGTAAGAATATTTGTAATTTTGGATGTGAAAATGTTTTTTGTTTTATTATCTTTTACATGTTGTAATGCAAACTCAATATCAGCGATATAGTGTTTAATGGAAATGTCCGAGTTTTTTGGAAATAAGCAAGTGATAATATGTAGGTTACTTCATTTGGAAGCTCTACTCTGTGGAAATTTCAAATAACACTCTTGAATGTAGATTAGTTCCCAGCTGTTGTTGTAGTCCTTTGAATTTCAGGTATAACTTCCCTGTGCAAAATTTTTCAAGATGTGGTTTAAATGTTTGTGTCACCCTTTTCGGTAAAAATGTAAATTTATCTTCCAACCCCAGACAGATGATTTTACCAAATTGTGGTTTCACCAGTTTTGCTGAGATGTTCCTGTATGACGTTCCTGGTTGTAGATCCCATACCTTGACCATTTGTTTATTCTCCACTTCTCTCGAACTTATTGCATTCATTTCCTGTAAAAAGTCCATCTTATTCTTCTTCGATTGTAACAACAACTAATGCATGTTGAGTATTTGTTGAGCTAGTGGGAACTGGGTAGTCTGATCGCATGAATTTATTGCTGCAGACGGAATGACCTTACAACACTTTCTGCTTTATATGTAGGTGTTTGAGAAGCTTCATGTTATGAAGATGGTAGCGGTGGTGGTGGTGGTGGTAGAGGTGGTAAAAGATCAAGATCCACCTTGATTGAGCGTAAATAGATATACAGGTTTTCAGTTGGGACGTCAGAAGTTCTCTCTCTCTCCCTATTCCCAACTGAGTAATTAAAACATCCCAAAATATATATATAAAAATATTTTATTTAAATTTTCTAATTTCTAAATCTTGTAATATAATGTCTTTGTAATAATACAGGTGCTCTTTTAAAGCAATACATAATTGCGAGGAATCATCTAGACAACATGCTCTTATAATTTTCTCAATAGGAAGTCTACATAACAAACATGTCCATATAGAAATCTCATCAAACAAGTCGTGATAAAACTTGCAAAATTCAGTTGATTCAAATATGTAAGTTTAGCCAGTATAATGGTATCGACTGCTAAAAGACTACAAACATCAGTATAGTTTAGATATAATATCGATACGTGTTTCATAAGCATAATCTGTTTCACTTCGTCATATTGTACTCTAAATATATGCAAAAAGTCACCACAAGATATCGGTTCTGTAAACTCCATTGATGATGGTGATGCTGATGAGGTGTTCTCGAAGAAGCTTCTTTTCAGGTGGTTCAATTGGACAACGACATCTCCCTATTCCACAGCAGACATTACAATTTTCTCTGGGGAGCCTTCAGTTGTTGTTGTTGCTGTTTTTTGCAGGATAACTACTGGTGAGTAGGATCTTGCGGGGCTGAGTGCACAGCATGGGGACTCCAACAAGGGAAACCTCGAGTGTAATAGGTAGTTCTTTTCCATATTGGCTGCATTCTCATACATTTGCAGGACACGGTCCAAGTTGGCGGTGTAGTCGGTACTTGAATCACCATCACTATAACCGTTTTCAGACGGTTCGATTTCAACGTCAAAAGTATCAATACTGCTGGCGCTGAACACTAGGTGAAAAGTATACACTTCTACTAGAACTATAGTTAGTAAAATAACCTTGATCTGCTTCCATTTTCACTATTGCATTAAACTGAAATCCTATATGGAAAATTTAACTGGTTTATATGGTTATCCCTACTCTTCACATACACACACCCTCACTTGTTTGACCTTATTATCAACGTTAGTACACCTGTAATGTGACTAATAAAATCCTGGCTAAGAAACTTACGAACAGCGAATTATTTTTTTACCTCTATTTGACACATTATGTATGGAAATATATATAATTTTCCTGTTATTCAACTACAACAGCCTGCTGAATAAAACTGGTTGTGACGTGGGAGACTGGAACAAACCGACAAACAATCCTATATATATATATATATATATACATGTGTGGAAATTCGTTCTCTGGGGTCGGGTAGAATCCCATGCGATTTTGAATCAATCAACGCAATACGCACCAGGAGAATGAATTCGATGCGACGCCGATTCGGAAATGTTCGGGCGGTAAATACTTTTTTGTTATCACCACATTCCGACGATTCCAATCGCTTAAAAATAAAACATACGAATTGCCGCTTCTTCTGTGTTAAGATTGAAAATTTGACCGTAATTTTGCACCGTGATTATTTTAACATGTCAGTGTACACTACGGAAGAGAAAATCCAAATAATTAAATGGTATTATTCTGGTAGCACTGGTCAAGAAATCATTGGTCGTTTTGCGTTTTCATTTGAGGAGAGGCCTATTCCTTGTGAAAACACAATATTGAATGTCATCAAAAAATTTGAAACCAGGGAATGTGTGACTAACTGTAGGAAGTGTGTAAATCTCAGTGAAGAACCAATTGTTCACCCTTTAATTGATGAGCGGGAGCGTCGTGAAATTGCTGTTTGTAGTTCAGCGGAAATTAATTTTCCGTGCAACAGTACCACCATTTCAGAAGAACTTGATATTGGTGCTAGAATTGTTAGGAATATTTTAAAAAGAAATAAATACAAATGCTACAAGTTGCAGACAACACAGGAAATATTTGCTGAAGACCATCAGAAACGGAGTGATTTTTGTGAAGATGTAATGGAAAGGGCTAACAGAGATGATAGATTAATAAATCATATTCTGTTTACGGACGAATCAGCCTTTTCATTGCATGGGCACCACAATCCTTCGGTTGCTGTAGGTTATTCCAGTGAAAATAAGCACATTAGTGTTGTAGGCAAAAGTCAGTATCCCCAAAAATTTAATGTATGGGCTGGCATTTTGGGAAACACCATCATTGGGCCATTTTTTATTGATGGAAATTTAAATGCCAGTAAATATTTAGATCTTTTAAGGAATGATATTATTCCAGCAGTTCAAGCACTACCAATCAATTTCAATGAAATTTGGTACCAGCACGATGGCTGTCCCGCTCATAACGCTGAGATCGTGCAAGCATTCTTAACTGAGACATTTCCCGACCGTTTGATTAGTAGAAGAGGTACCATTTCGTGACCACCCAGATCTCCCGATCTCGCACCCAATGATTTCTTTATTTGGGGACACATAACCCAAAAAATCTACAGTTATCAGCACGACCGTGCTAATAATTTGGATGACCTTAAAGCCAAAATTCGACAAACTATCTGTGAAATTACTCCTGACGTGCTTCAAAATGTTCAGAGAGAATTTTATGATAGATTAGGATATTGTTTGAGCATTTACTTCACTGATATGTTGTAAATAATTATAAGGTTAATGATAAATTTCTTATTGACGATTTTTTTAACAGTTACTAATTTATTTTATTTTTAAGAGTATCTATTTCTTTTCATTTTTAAAACATAAAAAATGTTAAGTTTTCGTTCTGGCGTAATAGCCGACAATTAATTTTTCATCGCAAAAATCTTGAGAAGGAAAAATGCTCCGAAATCCGTATTATTTGCGTAAATAATCTAGGGACGAACAACATCCTGCTTCGTTGATAAAACCTTACTGACGAGGAAAGAGACGGACCGTCGCTCTGTGACGATCGATGCCCCGCCTCCAATACGATACGATATTTTCGTGCTTTACCTTGAATGCTCGTGAAACAGACGTACTTAAAACGACAATCCTCGTCTCATGCATATAGTAGCAGTTCCGTCCTTGTCTCACGTTAGCATTCTCCGACCCCAGTCAAACGTTTTCCATACCTGTATATGTTATATCACACTTTCAAAATTTATCTTTTTAAAAAAGATTTTATTTATACTTGCACAAATAATAACTTTTAATACAAACTTGAAAATAATTAAAATAACAATAAAACTTTATAACAATTAAAATGACAAAAAATGAGTGGTAAACTAAACTAGACAGAACTGTAAGTAATAATGAATGATGTTACAATGAAAAAGTATAATTTATAAACTAAGAACGCTGACTACGGTGTCGCAGCGCTTGCAGTTCTCACGGATGTTCGTCTGCGGGTAACTGAAGACGATACGTGTTATGCTGAGTAAGCTGGGAACTTGTTGCTTGGTGTTTTCATATATAGTCGATGGAATTAACTTATATAACAACTCCCATCCTTAATAAAAAGTTGATGCTACAGCATCGACTTTTAAGGGAGGTTCTGCAATTCAATATCCTCGACGGGACTAACGAGGCTATGGAGTTTTACCCTGGGCTTGATGGTTGATGGACCTGGTGGTGCTGCTGGATCGGCAGAAGGGCTGATCGTTGGGGCTTCTGGAATTTCTTTCTGATGATGTTGATGGAAAGGAGGGCAACCACAATTGCGGTTGTTGCTATTGTGATGATCGTAAACCAGGAGGTGTGTTTCTCCAAGAATGGTTGGTGTAGGAGCTTTTCCAATTCCCTGGAGTATTGGCTAAGCTTATGGTTAGCGATGTTCAGGTCTCTGGCATCCAATTCTTGTAGTCTCATGGGATTCAACTTTGGAAGTTGACTGATGGTTGGCAGGTTGTCGCAACAGTTGTAGGGGATGTTGACTGGGTGACTCTTAAGTGTGATGTTGTCAACGTTGAAGGTGGTCCTTCTGGCATGGACCCTGGTATTACCGATGAAGGCATTGCAACTGGGTTGGATGGTCAATAGAGAATTTGTCGATATGGATTGGGTAACGACATCTTCTCCCTTGCACTTGATGTTGATGGATAACTGTCCGAAAATCGAGATTAGCCAAAGGTTCAGGTCAATCTCTTGAATATTATATTCTTCGGCATATACTATTACAGGTTCACAAGTTGGTGGAAGTGCTGCTGGTTGTCTTCACAAAAAGCTTCTTTGTCTATGGTGTGTAGAATAACTTTGGAACAGATCTTATGTTCTTTAGATAATGGCTTACAGTCACTCAGGTCTTCGAAAGATGCGTACAATAGCGAATCGTCATCTCTCGCGATATGTTTTAATTTTGTTGGAAGAATATGGTGAAATCCTGTTCGATTATTCAAAACTGGGATAGGATACAGGCGGTACAATGTATAAGTTTCAGAATTGACTAAGGGAATTTTTAGTACAAAAACAATTTTAGTGTTGATTTGAAAAGCTTCCAATTCTATTAGATCGATGTATCGAGCAACATTTGAACTATAGGTTGGAATGGTTAGTTATTTTCATGAAGTGACTGTGATATTTTCTGAAGGGAATCGACCAAATATACTGGGTTTATAATTGAGCTATGTAAAATTTTTAGACGGGCGAAAGAGACTACAGTTAATACATCGTTGAGAGTATCTTCAATGTATACGTAACTTTCAATTAAGCTTTCACACAAATCCAAGACATTGACTTGAAGATCATAAAAAGCAAGATCGTCTGTAATGAACTCAATTGACTTCCTAATTGCTTCGATATTTTCCGAAAATATTTTCTCTTCGGACTGAAATTTTTGTATTGTTGTGTTAAGGTTCTTACCGACCGAAGTTGTTACTGATGATTGTCGTTTCATTAAGTTTTCAATTTAATGTTGGTCTTTAGTAATTTTATTTATAGAGTCACTAAAGTATTGTCCGTCTATTGCATCTAAGTTACCGGAAATAGATTTCCAAATTGATCCCAGTCCTTTAATGAGTCCGCCTTTCTTTCTGTTGGTACTGTAAATCTCAGTGACAGCGAAAATTTCTGTATATTTGATATTAACAGATTTAGATATTTGTTTCAGGAGGCTTTCGTGAGTCTGTACTTTTGATTTGAAGATTTTAATGTTGGTTTTTTTGTCGCTAATAGTTTCTAAAAGTCTGTTCAGTATATTATCGTTGTTAGAAATAGCGTCTCGAAAGGTGTTTAGATCTTTGTAAACAAGGAGTGGCCATTTGTCATTAGAAATTTTAAGGGTCCCTTCTTCATGAAAGAAAACTCCTATAGTATTGTTAACAGGCGTAATGGAGTACTGTTGAAGGTTCACGACTGAAAACAGTTCACAGAATCTGAAAAGAAGGGATTTATTCAAAATAAGGTTTTAGTCTGTCAAAGTTAACTTTAGTTATTTGGTTTGTTTGCAAATTTATGACGGTGGCAGAGTTCTTTCGTATTGCGGTAATTTCGAAGGGGCCGTTGAATTTGTTTTCGGCTTTGTTTTTGATTTGGGACTCTTTTACGTCGACTTTGTCACCTACTTTGTAATCGGGTTGTTTAGTAGAAACGTGTTGGTCAAATCGCACTTTAGATTTTTCTTTCTATCTTTCGGTTTTAGCACGGGCGAGTCTGTAATAATAGTCCATTCTGTTATTTAGGTCTCTTACGTATTTCGAAATAAGTTTTTCCTGGTTGTAAAGGGTTTCTGGAGGCCTACTTGAAGTGTGCCCAGATATGAGTTCATAGGGCGTGAAACCGGTGGTTTTATTTTTGATGATGGCATAAGGGAGGACGTTAAATGGATGTTCGTTTGGATGTTTGGCATAAATCCCGCATTAAAGTGTTGTCAAATTCACGTCCATAGTCACAATGGATGCGAAGTGGAGTGCCGTAATGTTGAAAGAAAATCAAAAGGGTGTTTACGACAGTTGAAGCTGTTTTGTCGTTTATGGGGTAGGCTTGTGTAAATTTCGTTAGTTCGTCCCTAATAGCCAGTGCATGATTTCTAAATGGATACTAGAAGATGTCAATGTTAATACGTTCGAAAGGAGTCTTGGGTGTTTTCGTAATAACAAAAGGTGCACTTAGGTTTTTCCTACAGAACTTTACCTTTTAGCAAGTTTCGCAGGATTTGATGAATTGTTCTACAGTTTTATTTAAGCCGGTCCAATTGTATTTTTCCCTAATACGTCTGATGGTTTCGTTAATGCCACGATGGAGGTTTTTTTTACCAGAGTGGTATTGTTGTATTATTATAGGAATTTCGTCTTCGGTAGGAGTTGTAACAATGTTTTGGTAGATTTTGAGTTTGATTTCTTTGTTGGAGAGAATGAAAGATATAATTTCAAGATTGAGAAGTTCTATGTTATTTTCTATGCAGTATGTTTCGGAGTCGTTCAATTGATCTTGGTTGTTATAAATAATTTTTAAAAGATGCGAGACGACAGCTTCAGGGTCATAGGGCAAAGGTACAACTAAGTACTTTCTATGCCTGACTGTTTTACTGGCCATGATGTTAAGAGTGTCATTACTGAAATTAGGTTCTTCTTCGAAAAAGTCATCAATAATTTTGTCGTGTAAGTCGTTAGTTTTGTTTTGCCAAAACAATGTAACTATGCGTTTCTGGGACTTGTCTAGAAGTTGAGAATTGGATATTTCAATTTTAAAGTAATAGATTATTGACTCAGATTTGTAGAGTTGTACAAATCGATTAAACTCACCGATAATTATTTCGTCTTGTTCGTCGTCATTGTCAGAGTTTTCAGGTTGTTCGGAGTCAGTTTCGTTGATAGCGAAAATTTTGATTTTGGAAAGGAAATCAGCACATTGCTTGAAATGGTTGATTTTGATGCGAGAAAGAGCATCTGCGTTTTGGTTTACCTTGCCGGGCTTGTACTCGATCTTATAATTGTATTCCTCTAGCTTAAGGCGCCATCTGGCTAGACGACTGCAAGGATCTTTGATGGAAAAGAGCCAGGTAAGCGGACGGTGGTCACACAGAAGTGTAAACCTTCTCCCAAAAAGATACGGTCTTTAGTGCTTAACAGCCCAAACTATGGCCAACAATTCTCGTTCGGTGGTGGAATATCGTTTCTGCAGCACAGAGGGTGCGAGAAGCGTATGAAATAGGGAGATCTTTTCCCACAGTGCCTTGAAAAAGAACCGCTCCAATAGCAAAAGCACTAGCATCAGTAGTGAGCAGAAAGGGTTCTTCAAAGTTTAGATATATCAGAATTGGGTCAGATACAAGGGCTTGCTTCAGTTAATCGAAGGAAGACTTGCAATCTGCGTCAAAGATGAATTTTACGTCTTTTTGGAGTAGTTTTGTCAGAGGTTTAGAGATCTTTGCAAAATTTGGTATGAAACGTGTGTAATACCCAGCGAGACCAAGAAAAGATTTGATGTTTTTCGGAGTTTGGGGTTGTGGAAAGTTCTGAATACATTCAATCTTTGAAGGGTTTGGTTTTACACCTTCTTGTATGGTAAGATGGCCAAGATAAGCCACTTCTTTACGAAGAAATTCGCACTTATCAGGTTGAATTTTTAGGTTAGACTTCCGAAGTCGTTTAAAGACTTCTGTTAACCGGGACATATGTTCATGGATGGTCGGAGAGTAGACGATGATATCATCCATGTAGACGAGACAACGTTCATTCTGTATACCTAGAAGAATATTGTCCATGACCCTCTGAAATGTAGAAGGTGCATTTTTTAAACCAAATGGCATGTGAACGAATTCGTAATGACCATTTTCGACAGAAAAAACAGTCTTAGGAATATCTTCCTCTTGGATTTCCAACTGGTGGAACCCGGAAGCGAGATCCAGTGTCGAAAAGTATTGACACTTTCCAAGCTGGTCTCAGAAGATCGGAGATATTTGGCAGAGGATATTTATCGTCTACAGTCAATTCATGTAATTTCCTGTAATCGATAACAACTCGCCACTTTTGTTTACCAGAAGCATCGATCAGTTCTAATTTGTTGTCTAATAGCTGAGTTTCTGCCTATGTATTGGGAATCATGATAATCGTCTGTATTGAAATTCAGAAGAGGGTGAGTTTTGTCAAGTGATTCCAGTTTTAATTCGGAAAAGTTTACTGTTTTGGGCATCACGTTAGCATTGATGATAGACGTTAGAAATTCACCTTTTGAGTTAATGTGTACGAGTGCGTTTGGAAGTCGTACTCTGTCAATTTCTTGAGTTGGTAAGATGGCGTCGATGTCAGAAAGATCGCATTTAAGTTTAAATATCTTTTCTGTTGGTGCCTCAATAGTTATTTTGTTTTGTGTGGGTGTTTGTGAGTTAATATTTTGCTTAACATTGGTTGTGTCGGGTACATCAGTCAAAGGTTGATCGTGATTGGGAACTTTGTGTAAAGGGATTGTTTTAAAATTTGTTATTAGCTGTTTAGATTTTAAGTCAAATATGCATTCATAGTGTTCGAGAACATCTAATCCTAGAATGCCGTCAAACTCAATGTCGAAATCGTATATGAAAACTTTATGTGGGTTACGTGGAGCGAACGTAATTAGGGTAGATTGTGAAATAGGGATTTTTTCATAGGTAATACCTTGAATCGTTACCCTTTCAGGAGATCTTTTGGTGAAATTCTTTACGGTATTTTCGTTGAAGATAGAGATACCAGCTCCGGTATCAATAAGTAGTTTGAATTTAGAAGAATCGTCAAGAATTTAGTAAAGGTTTTTAGAATTAACGGTAAGAAGGGGGCTTAGAGAAATAGTTTCTCCGGGAAGTTCAAGTCGGGGTTCAAATCGTCCAGATTCAGATTTTGAATTTGGGTTTCGACTTCGTACAAAGTTGTTGTCGAATCGGGAGGTTGGTCTAGGCTCGGAAGCGCTAGAAAACCCTGGTATTCGTGACAATTGAAAGGCTCGACAGGGGTATCGTCAAAAGTTTCTTCGAAGCCTGAATAATTTTGACTATCATACTCATAGTCGTAAGTGTTGTTGTTAGCGGTATAGTAGTCCGAATATTGTGAGTAAACATCATTTTGATGTTGATTGAAATGATGTGTCCTTTCAGGACAGGGTTATTTGGGTTATTCTGTATAACAGAAGGACGAGAATAATTTGGGTTCATTTGAGACCTAAAAGGAGGTCTCTGGAAGTTTTGTGAACGAAACTATTGTCCTTGTTGAACCGGGGGATTGTTTGAGGGGAAGTTTGGCCTTGTTTGTTGGTTAGGCCCAACAGGATTTGGCCTATAGTTTTGATTGAATGTTTGAGAATTGTTTTGATTTTTCAATCGGCAATTTACGGCTATGTGGTCTAATCGACCACAATGAAGACACTTAAGAGGTTGTGTCGGCTTTCGTGCTTGGAAGTTGGGTTTGAGAGGAACAGATTTGATCGTTTTCTGGTCCTCGAAATAAGAAAGTTGAAGCTCTCTTCTAATCCGGGAATGTGCCTCTATTAGGTCTTTAGGATTACTGGCACGTATAACCTGACCTAAACGGGGTTCTAATCCCGTAAGAAGGGTGTTCATAAACATTGTATCCACTAGAGTGATCTGGGCGTCTTTTTGTTCTGGACTAAGCCCAGCAGTTTTGTGAATGCAGGAGTGCAGTTTAGCACTCAAGACTTGGAGACGATTGTAGAACGTTAATGGGGACTAGTTCGACAGTTGTTTTAGACGTTGTAAGTCGTGAATAAGGGAACAGAGATTACGAGAATCTCCAAAGTGTAGGGTCAAGAGTTGTTTGATTTCAAGGTACGATCCGGGGTTCCTTTGATTGCAGTGAAGACTTCCTTCAGGTTCGTTGTTCCGTTGAGGGATAGGAATCCGCCGCTACCAGTTACAATACTCGTGTTCTAGTAACGTTAGACGGATCCTACTGACTGCGTCAATTTGTTATATCACACTTTCAAAATTTATCTTTTTAAAAAATATTTTATTTATACTTGCACAAATAATAACTTTTAATAGAAACTTGAAAATAATGAAAATAACAATAAAACTTTATAACAATAAAATGACAAAAAATGAGTGGTAAACTAAACTAGACAGAACTGTAAGTAATAATGAATGATGTTACAATAAAAAAGTATGATTTATAAACTAAGAACACTGACTAAGGTGTCGCAGCGCTTGCAGTTCTCACGGATGTTCGTCTGCGGGTAACTGGAGACGACACGTGTTATGCTGAGTCAGCTGGGAACTTGTTGCTTGGTGTTTTCATATAATTCGATGGAATTAACTTATATAACATATATATATATATATATATATATATATATATATATATATATATATATATATATATACACCAAATACTTTATTCCTGTATCCAACATATCAACTCCTCGAATCCGTGTATCTAATTCCCACATTCCCATTTCTATTATCCTGAATTTCCACATCTAATTCCCAAATCAATTATCCTGTAACTATTTTCAAACATTCCATAAACAACATGCCATTGTGAACACACCATGTATTATTCTGGTTATGAGACATATTTTTCCGAGACACCCTGTATCTTTTTATCACCATATATAATGTTTTACACGTGATGTTTTGACCTTTGTCCGCTCGCCAACAGAATGAGCGAACTGGTACATTTGGCCGGCTACCGGACTTGTCGTCGATCTGCGAATTTCGGCAAGGCCATCGTGTCTCCACCCTGACTGATATTATTACTACGCGTCTTAAACAGGTTTTTATTCAACATACTATGAACTGATAGAAAGAGTAAGTAAGGTCGCCTTGTTGGCGCATATGCTATGTGCTTACATAGGAAACCCGTGGACTGGGGTTCGATTCCCCATCACAGCGTCGGTTTTTGTAATGTATAAATTATTTTGTACATCATTGAAATTTGGCGCGCTTAAACAGATCACGTGACTATTGACCAATGAGAGCTCGGTATGGCTGAGCACGTGGTAATTAACCAATGAGAGCGCTTCAAGGAGTAACTGCTTATCTATTACGTCATAACAAGTCTGTAGTACATACGTACGCTATCACTGGTGTTGTGTACCTCTGACAATATGGCCTACCTGTCAGCTGTCAATGTTCCGTGTCATCGTTCTATGCCATACGTCGACGTCCCATACTAATTTGGGCCCCCATCCACTCACGTCACAGCAGCCCTACCCAATTGTACATAACCTCCATTACATCACAGCCTGTCATCAGCATCCTAACCTATACGCTGCCCCCATCCATCGTCATAGCAGCCCTGGAGCCCTCATCGGAGCCCTAGTCAACCGTCTTCAACACGTCACAGCAGTTGGGGCCCCCGCAGTCCTATATATTTGCAAATATGCAACATAAAAGAAAACAACAAATTGCCATGAAAGCGCAGTGTTGCAAATATGCAAAATAAACAAGTTTAGAAGTCTTGCAAAATTAGAAAAGATACATAACTAAACTCAAAATACATACCTTAAACTAACCAAATTCGATTTTTGCACAAAAATATAGCACTTTTTGAGGTTTTATCGCGAGTCAAATTGAACGCAGTCTGACAATTGTATATGCCAATTACCAACTGATGTGTCAGATGTTGATATAGACAAACAACAAAATCTATCAGCGAATAGGGGTATTATACTTTTGTAATAGTTTGTTGCGAATATGCAGTAATGTGCATAAGGAGCATATCTACTATATTCATGTAATGGTAGTTGATTTGAAGCATTTACTTGTTAATTTCTGTATTATTGCGATTTATTGAAAAATGATTTTTGGGGTTGGATTCGAAAAAACTACATTATTATATACGTAGGTGTAAGCCAAAGCTAGCATCTGCCACCAACTTAAAATAAACAAAATTGTGGTAATTTGGAATATACAGAGCTAGTCAAAAGTATGGTAACCTATGGATAACTTTTCAGGAATATATTTTTTTTGAAAAATGATTAATATAAAAGTTTTAGCATATTACGCTTTCTATCTATCGGTGACCATGGGCTTGACCTTGAACTTGACCTTGATGGCCAAATCGAGGTCAAATTTTTTTATGAGAACATCCATTTATTATTCCTGTTTCGGAAAGAGCGGGAAATGCTACGTCTAGACACACAGTGTCGTTCAGGACCTTGAGCGCTACCAATTTCAAATGCCTTTTTATTGAAAAATCTATAGATTTTCATCAAAATCAGTGAAGTTTTTTGAGGTAGCTGATTACACATATGGGGTTTGATTTACAAAATTCAAAATCGTGGAGTTGAGATAGCGGACGCAAATTTGAAACATAGATAGATTTCCACCAAAATCGTCGTCACTAAGGTAATTTTCGTAAGTAAAATTATCTGCTACTTCCCAATCCTTTTAAGAAAATAACGGATTTCTATAAAAAAGATGTTGACCTTCGTAGCGGTTAAGGTTATGAACGAGGTCATGGTCAAGGTCAATTTGGACGTAAAATTTTCTGCTCTTTCCGAAACCGGAATATTAAATGTGGGTTTTTGTTTGAAAAAATACATTTGACCTCGATATGACCGACAAGATCATGGTCAAAGTCAAGGGCATGGTCATTGTTAGATAGACAGGGAAAATGCTAAAACTTCTGTATTTATCATTTTTGAAAAAAATATATTCCTGAAGAGTTATTCAATGGTCTCCATACTTTTGGCTATCCCTGTATAAGGCAGAGATACCAAAAAATATGCAAGCAAAGACAGTCCCAATCAACAAATGAAGAAATGAAATTTATATTCTAGAAGAAATATATCTTACAATTATAGCAATTTTGTGGAATAAGAAACAAATAATTTCTCCAGTAAAGTATAATAAATAAAAGCCTAAAGAAGAAAATAATGAGACGTTATCCAGTTCAAATTTCAATGAGTAATTGCGAACACAAAACAAATAATATTTTAAGTGTTGTTGCAGTCCTTAAATAATCATAACATTAGAACGCAGTTGATCATATTCGAATTAAAGAAAATAATTTGATCAAGTGCGAGTTGGACTCGCATACTAAGGGTTCCGTACACCCTTAAAGATTTGATAGAACGTTGGTGAATCAAAGTATATCTTTTTCTAATATTCCAGTTTCAGACAAGCAGGTAGTGAGTGCATTTTCTTATATTTCTTTTAAAGGAAGCGTTTTAAATTTATAAAAAATACACTTTTATTTTCCACAAATTTTTTTATTTTTTCTACTACATTTAATTTAATATTTAATTCTCTAATTTGGACCCCAAAATTAACATTAGAATTTTATTTTACTAATAAACTTTCAGGGAAGGCTTTTATAATCTACTCTCTGAATTTTAGGCTATGTAAGGTCAAGTTTTAAATAATAAATTATTAAATCTTTTAGACAAATTATTTAAAAATACAAATAAAATATATTTTTCAAAAGTTTTGAATTTTTAGAAACTTTCTAAAGTGAGAATTAAGTCGATGTTTAATATTTTTGTTAATAACTTTAAAAAAATGATTTAAAAATATGATATATTTGTAATTCACATAATGAGCCTTTTATTTGATAAATTATCTAGTGCGTTTGAAAATTTAATTTTTATTTTCCATTTAATTCTATAATTTGTCCCCAAAAATAATATTAGGGTTTTCTATTAATTTTTCTTAGAAATTGCAAGTGAGCCTCTGCACCCTAAATTATTTTAGGAAGTATAGTTTCGGAATCTTGTAAATGATTAATTTTAAAAACATGAATATAATATATTCCTCATAATGAGTCCTTTCCTTTGGTATTGCAATTTGGCTCCCAAAATTAATATAAGGAATTTCTTCGTATTTATCCTGTACACAAAAAATTTTAGGCTTTTAGGTCTTATAATTTGGAGAATAAAGGGGGGAAATGGATATATTTTTTTATAATATATATTTTTAAATATCCATTTTAAAAATATGGAAAAAATATACTTGATTTGATATATTACATGATGCGTTAGAAATAATTTTAATTTTATGTTTTCCATGTAATAATGTAATTTGCCCTCTAAAATTAATATTTTTCCAGTAAAGTTCAGATGCGGTCCTATATCCCTATTTTTTTTTTTAAATTTTTACTTCTTATAGGGTTGGAGATAAAGGGAGGAATTTATAATTTTTTTATATTTCTCTTAATATCTTTTAAATAATTTATTTTAAAAATATGAAAAAATATGTTTGAATTTGCCATAATGAGCCCTTTGATTTGATACATCACGTGATGTGTTAGAAACAATTTTAATTTTATATTTTCTATTTAATTCTGTAGTGTGCCCCACCCCCAAAAAATTAATAATAGAAGTTTCTCCTTCATTTTTCGGTAAAATTCAGGTGAGGCGCTATATCTCTATGTTTTTTCAAAATTTTACAACTTATAGTTTCGGAGATGAGTTAGTGAGAATGGGTAAATTTTTTTGAATTTTGTTAATATCTTTAAAAAAAATTATTTTAAAAATATTAAAAAAAAAGTTTTCGCCATAATGAGGTTTCTCCTTATTTTCTGGTAAAATTCAGGTGAAGCCCTATATTTCTTATTTTTCAAAATTTTAATTGTTACGGAGGGGGGAACGGTCGATGTTTTATTTTCCCCCCCAGAAGTACCCCTAAATTTAAAAATTCTTCATTTACGATATATACTCTTGATCTGGTCACCAAATTATACACTTATACCAAATTTCAAACTTTTCCGTCTAGTAGGTTAGGATAAAATTGATGTGATGTGAAAGAGGGGGAAATCTGAAGTGACATTATAAGAGTATCCGTATATTGTATATACGGAACCCTACAAAGGAACAAATCAAACAAAGTGGACTTGGAACATTCTATTATAAATGTGAGGGTAAAAGTATAGGTAGGTAGAGGTTCCGTGCATCATAAAAGATATGTGATGGATCTAACATCGAAAGGAAAACATGCCTTAAGCCTTATGAAAAATGTGTTCGATTAATAGATATTTTAACATTTCTTTATAAAGAGACTTCTTTAATATTAGAAGTTAAAAGGTTTTGTGTTGATCTGTATCAAATCAAATGGCCAATAATCTTGTTTTTGAAATTGTTGGATATGAAATTTTTACCATAGGTGCGCGTTTTAAATTCCGTCTTCTGCAATTTAAAATTTAAGGAAGTTTGCTCCTACATACAACTATATCTCCAGTCGTTTTACTGCCGCAGGTTGGTCTTTGAGAGCGACTTGTGCTTTAGTCAGCGGAACAATGAAACAAATCTACCATTCAAGACTTTTAGTGTTATTAAAAGTTGAATAATAAAAACTTTTATCATCACGTGGAAAATATTAAAATTCCCAAAGTGCAGAAACGTATATAGCTCCCTTGTGCACATTTTGCCCTCGAGTGTTGATGGAAGTGATATCTCTGAGATCAGAGCCGAACTAAATAAAGTGGTAGACTTACTTAAAAACTCCGGAAATAAAATGACAAACTTCAGAAGACTGGCTTACTTCTGCCGGACTTTGGGTGCATTATCAACTTCAGTAGAAAATTTAAGTTCACTACAATCCCCTGTAGAGCTGTTCGACCTCTGGATTATATAAGACTGAACACACGACGCTAAGTCGGGGGGAAATTTTAGAATAAAAGACCCCGACTCAGATATATTTGCAAATTGTGTCGATTTTTGTGCATTGTAGTATTCTAAGCCTAAACTGTTAATATATTGTTATTCTTCTGTTAATAAGGTATATATCTGTATATTCTTAGCTCAGATATTACAATGTTAATGTTTTCAATTGACAAATTTACTTAAGAGGACAAGATATAATACACAACTTCTGTAGTAATTTGCGCAGAAAAACTTTCAGCACTATGAGTTGTGATCATTTATTTTTGAGAAATAAGTGTAATGTAAAATTGCATGAGTTAAAGATAAAGTTGGCTATAGAATCTCAGCAAACATAGACGTCAAAAAGATTTCATTTTAAAATCATTTCAAAGAGTTACACAAGGCTTCCTAAAAATTACGTTTCAAAGATCTCATTAGAATGAACTCTTAATGTAAAGCTCCTGAAGAAATCATTGCTATTACTTCTAAAGGATTCGGAAATATGAGAAAATGATGATTTTATGACTCCTTCAAGAAATCGGAAAAATTATATCACAAAGAGATTTTTTTTCTGACTTCTTTAATAAGTAGAAAAAATATAATCACAGAGAAGTCTTCTTTTAGAATTTCGGTTTTTGTCCATTATTTTATATTTAAGTGTATATCATAACCTAATATTTTAAAATGTACGTTATCCTATTCGACATCCTTCAGCAAAAACATACATTGGACTCCACATTTGCAGTTGAATCGTCTCCAAATACACTCTTTCTCTCAGAATATTTGAGAGGAAGAATATCTTTAGAAGCAACCAGTAATCTACTCAAAATTACCATACATCAGTTTGTACCCCATTTACAAAATTGATATACTTATATATTGAAAAAAAAGTTGAGGAAAGGAAATTCTAATAATGCACAAAATAATCCCAATACGAATTCATCATTATCATGACTTCGTCCTGAACTCAGAAAAATGTCTTCTTTGTAAAGCCAGAAAAATATATTGTTTAGATCTTAATGACATCTTAAAAAATTCAATTTGACAGATTTGAATTTCCTACTCATAGATCTTAACTCTATAAGAAGTCATCGTTTTATTATCATTCGTTATACTTATAAGGTTTGATGCTTCTGAAAAGAAATACAGTAACAAGAATTTTAGATCATTCATCAAATGATAGGGTAAATTTTTCAACCGTCCTATATCTAGACTGTCGCATCAGTTTTCTACAAGTTGATGTTAGTCTCCGCTGACTAGTTTTTTTTCCTTCATCAATATTCTCTACAAAAATACAGTTTGACAATTATTTACAATATGCGACTACATTAAAGTTGCATAGGGCATTGGTTTTTTTTGTTCACAATTTACCAACTGGTGTTGACTGGATATCTCCTAGTAGGAGAGATAGGGACGATTGATATTATTTTTATATATCTAAGAGCACAATGTCGATAAATAGTTTTGTTATTTATTGGTATTATTGAATTGTGATCGATCTGAGATATGAAAATTATTAGTAATTTCTTCTTCTTCTATTATAAATGTCAATTTTGAAAGTTATTGGAATTTTGTTGTGGTTCTTGTTAATTGCTAATAGTAACATTTGTGTTGAGGATTCATTAGTTAGTTGTAAAGTATTGTACATTTATTTTGGGCAAGATTTTGTTTAAGCAGTGTATAGTCGAACTTTTTGTTTATTAACATTCTCGCTCACTCGTGGAAGGCAATCACTAAAGTTTTTCATTGTTGTTTAGTTTATACTGGAAGATCGGACCGGTCGTAACAACGGACACAGCTAATATACAAAAGGGTAGTGCGTGTCAAGGCACTCAAAATACAGCCCACATCCTAGAGAGCGGTCAGGAGAGCAATCAACGAAGGAAGTTTCTATTTCTTATTATGAATTATGAACTTTTAAAACGGTTTTAGATGTATTTCAACAGTAAAACAAGTCATACTGTAACGAAATATCCCTAAGCTGGCCCTGGTCTTAGTCCAGTACGACATCGATCGCTTTTAGGACAAAAAATTGATCTCGAAATGACTTAGCAGCTGTAGAATTGATGATGAACTGTACGAGAGTTTTCGAAGCAGGTTTTAAAAGGTAGCGAACCATAAACGCGGGGGTCAGTTAGTGCAGCGAAGAGCTTATATGTAGAATTGTTGTTGTGATATTTGAATCAGCTGATGTATATATTTGATGTAAATAAAAGTTCTAGAAAGTGGTAGTGAATAATTAGATTTTAAATTATAATTGAACCCACGGACTATATAACAATTTGATGATCAGAAGTGCAGGATTAAGTGCAGTTAAAATCGTAATTTGATTTATGAAAACCCGTAGCATGGAAAAAATGAGAAGAAACTATCAAAAAAATAGTCAAGCAGGTTACGGCGGGACTAGACGAAAAAAAGCTCAGATTCTGGAAAAACGTGACAAGAAGGAGAAACAAGATCAAGAAGAAATTCAACAAAGTTAGTAAAATCGTTTGATGAAAAACGTAAAGTAGAACTAGAAAATATTGTCACTACGATGAAAAATGAACAACATAATTTAATTGAAGGATTCTTCTCGAAATTTAAATTATTAGATGAACTGAGACAAAATAATTTTTAAGTATTTGAAGAGAAACAAGATCAAATTACATTAAAACGACACGAAACTGGAGAGGAAATCCAACTGCAGTTTGAACAATTAATGCCAATAGTAGGACAAGTTAATGAAACAGATAATGAAAGAATACAAATAGTTGAGTCAGATATAAAAGAGATAAATGATGACATTAAGACCATAAAAAATACAGTGGACACTCTTGAAACCAAAGTAAATGACCTCGATTCCATACAAAGCCATGTAAAATCTAAAATCAGTTCAATTCAAAACACAGTGCAAGACCAAATCATTTCCATAAAAAAACAGTACAAAGCGAGGTACAAGATAAAATCAGGGCCATCCAAACCAAGGTAGAAACAGAAATCAAAAAATGTAACAGAACTTATAGCGAGGAAAATACCAGAACAACATGAGTACCAAAGGTTCCGTTAGCAAACCACCCACAATTGATGGCAGTTCATCTTGGCCCATGTATAAACGGCAATTTGAAGCAGTGGCTACAGCTAATGGATGGAATAATCAAGAAAAATCTACTTCTCTGGTAATTTCGTTAAGAGGTCCGGCCTTAGAACTCCTCCAAAGCAATCCAGTCGATGAACAAGGCAATTTCGACAAGATCATCGGCATTTTGAACAAGAGATACGACAATCAATCCTTGAGCCAGGTATAACAAGTCCAACTCAGTAGAAAAACGCAAAATCCGGTGAGAGCCTCCAAGAATTCGAAGCAGAGATTAGACGGTTAGTACACTTGTCCTACCCAGACCTGCCAAAGATCAATTGGCCACACAGAGCTTCATAAACGGTATCAGAGATGTGGAAGTACAACGAAATCTAAGAATAAGTGGCGTCAAGAAAAGTATTGAAGCTTTACTTCGGGCGTTAGAAGTAGAGGCCATCATGAACATGTCTAAGCCGAGGGTCCGAGCAGTTTCCTTTAACCAGGAAGCCAGAGTCAACATGTCAAGCTCTGCTGGCTGTTCTGAACAGGCTATTAGAACGGTCACAAAGAACTGACACCAGAGGGGCATGTTACCGCTGTGCACGGACAGGACACTTTCAACGTAACTGCAGAGTATGGCTACCGAAACAATCACCAACCAGGGGTAGCCAACAAACCGACCTTACCTACCAGGGAAACTCCAATCAGTCAGCATAAGGGGGTGAATACTGACTAACCTTCCACCAGCCTCCCGGGGCAGTATCCATACGGGGATTTTGCCAAGAAACAGCAGCCTAGTCATCAGGGGCACCATCAATGGCCGAGCAATTACCGTCACAATCGACACCGGCGCCGCTGTATCTTTCACCAAGTCCAGTGTCTTGAGGGATTCGGAAATCCGGCCATCTAACAACAACATCCAGCTCAGAACAGTAACCGGCGAGTCCATGTCAATACAAGGTGAGGCAGATGTAGTGCTACAGATAGGGGACAACATGATCCGGCTTAGGGTCCTGGTAGCGAATATTAAGGACGATTTTATACTGGGTATGAACCTAATTAGCCAGCATGGATTTATGTTCCACCCGAGATATGATGTTCTTTGGTTCCTAAATGAGGAATTTGTATTGACACGGCCCATTAACAGCTCATCGTCCTCCATAAAAATTGTAGCAAAATCCCCAGCCAGAATTCCCGGTCGAACGGAAAAGATTATTCATCGGCAGCTAGACAGCAATCCTGGAAGCTGTGTTGGAATGGTGGAGGCCGTACACTCAGCTCATGACTACTTAGTTGGACGGGCTATAGTTAAAACCGGACGAGATATACCAATTAGAGTAATGAATTTGTCCAACCACGACATCAGAATTGTTAATGGCCAAGAGATAGATTGTTTAGAGCAAGTAGAGACCATCATCAGTTGCGAAGAAGAGTACCAGACGTCGGTGAAGGAGAAAGGGCCCAGTAGAGTTCCTACAACAGTTTGCTGACCATTTGACACACCTGACACTAGAGAACTAGAAGAAGGCGGCCAAGCAATTTATCACAAAGCACTGGCAAATTCTTAACAGTAAAGATGGAACTACCGGTCGCACCAACATCATCCAGCATTGAATAGGTACCGGAAAGGCTCAACACATCAGAATACCACCTAGACGACTACCATTGGGGCAACAAGAGGCAGTCGAGGAAAACATCGAGTCCATGTTACAAAATGGAGTTATTGAGCCATCCATCAGCCCATGGTCTGCTCCCGTCGTGCTAGTTAAAAAGAAGGATTTTGCGTGGATTACAGAAAGCTGAATATGTCACGAAGAAAGACTACTGACCACACTGGCAGACTTTCGTTGGTTCTCCACACTAGACCTAAAAAGGGGATATTGGCAGGTTGGTCCACACGCAAACGAGAGAGAGAAGACAGCGCTCTCCACCAGTAAATGGCTGTTTCATTTCACGGTCATGCCTTTTGGGTTATGTAATGCAACCGCTACATTTGAGAGGCTAATGGATTACGTACTGAGCGGGTTAACATGGAGGACGTGCTTAGTATACCTCGACGACATTCTAGTCCTGTGTCAGACATTCGACGATTATCTGAAGAACATGGAGGAAGTATTTTCCAGAATTAATAATGCCAACCTGAGACTCAACCCGAAGTGTTCCATGTTCCAAAAAGTGGTAGAGTTTTTGGGCCACGTCGTTTCCGAGTCAGGAATCCGTACCAACGAGGAAAAGATAGAAGCCATCCGTGATTGGCCAGTCCCAAGAGACAAGCTTCTTGGGCCGCTGTACCTACTACAGGCGATTGGTTGAGGGATTTGCCACCATTGCCGCCCCTCTATATCTTCAGACCACTGAAATAGAGACCTTCCGTTGGAATTCCTGGCACCAAGCTCTGACGTCATCGAAGTAATTTACTAAGTAGTATCGTTGGTGAATTTTATGCAAGGTTTTATTATGGTTCCGTATATACAATATCCGAATACCCTTATAATATCACTCCGGATTTCTGCCTCTGTCACATCACAGCAATTTTCTCCTAAACTACTGGACGGAAGAGGTTGAAATTTGGTATCAATGTAGAGTTTGGTTACCCGATCAGGAGTACATATCGTAAAGGAAGAAATTTTGATTTTAGCGGTACTTCTGGGGGGAAATACTAAAAAAATCTACGAAACTACTGAGCCTAAAATTTAAAAGAATACTAAATGTAGAATGTTGCCCGAACTTTATAGGAAAAATAAGGAGAAACCATTATTATTAATTTTGGGGTACAAATTATAGATTTAAATAAAAATTTAAAAATAAAAAAATTTCAAACCCATCATGTAATATATCAAATGAAAGGTCCCATTCGGAGGAACACAAATATATTTTTTTCATATTAAAAAAAATAGTTAAAAAGATATTAACGAAAATATACCAAAATTTACCCTTTCCCCCGCTTCGTTATCTCCGAAAATATAAAACGTAAAGTTTTGAAAAAAATTAGAGGTATAGAGTCTGACCTGAAGTTTACTGGAAAAATAAAAAGAAACCCCTACTTTTAATTTTGGTGGGCAAATTACAGAATTAAATGGAAAATATAAAATTAAAATTGTTTCTAACCCATCATGTTATATATCAAATGAAAGGGTTCATTATGACGAAAACAACTATATTTTTTTCATATTTTTAAAATAAATTAATTTAAAGGTATTTTTTTTTGTTTACAGGAAATATATGAAGAAATCCCTAATATTAATATTGGGGGCAAAATTATAGAATTAAACGGAAAATAAAAAAATATTTTTTTAACGCATCATGCAATACATCAAATGAAAGGGCTTATTATGAAGAATACAAATATATATTTTTCATATTTTTAAAATTAATTGTTTACAAGATATTAAATTTAAAAAAATTCAGTTCTCGCTTTATTTCAGAAACCATACTACCTAAAATTTTGAAAATAATTAGGGGTACTGGGGCTCACTAGAAATTTATAAGGAAAATTATTAGAAAACCCCCATAGTAATTTTAGGAACAAATTATACAGTTAAATGAAAAATAAAAATTATATTTTCAAACGCATCATATCATACAAAAGGCTCATTATGTGAATTACAAATATATCATATTTTTAAATCATTTGTTTAAAATATATTAACTAAAATATTAATCATCAACTTAATTCCCACTTAAGAAACTACACTATTTAAATTTTGATAAATATATTTTATTAGTATTTCTAAATAATTTGAATAAGAGATTTAATAAATTATAATTTAAAACTTGGCCTCAAAACTCAGAGAGTAGATTATAAAAGGCATCTCTGAAAGTTTATCAGTAAAATAAAACTCTAATGTTAATTTTTGGGGGCCAAATTAGAAAATTAAATACATATGTATTCTGATAAAAATCAAGCGAATCTTGAAGCAGATAAAATAAAAAATCTATGTGTGGAAAATCAAAGTGTATATTTTTTATAAATTTAAAACGATTCCTTTAAAAGATATTAGGGTAAATATAAGAACATGCACTCATTCCCTGTTTGTCTGAAACTGGAATATTAGAATCTTGAAGGTGAACCCTCAGTATGCGTGTCCAACTCGCACTTGACCAAATTATTTATGTCCAGATCACCTCCGCTAATTCCATTATGTATTTCGGTGAGGATGGCTGGTAACTTTTTTTGGGACTACCAGTTGGAACTTAGTTTCTCATACGTCATTGATATTCCAAATTCACTTAGTCCCATTGGGCACATAACGATTTCAGGACGCCCCAGTATCTAGCTACCTCATCCCATCCTGGCCTGTGTGTCTCCTCTTTTTAAGTGACAGGATTGGTTCAATGCCTGGATCAGTCATTTGGTCCTGGAAGCACTGTTCCGTTGTCCAGTCTTCATTGATCTGCAGTCGGATCTGTCTGATAGAGATACACTCTCGCTGTTCCGTCTTTAGACAATATCCGCATTCTATTCTACAGGGTCTTCTTGACAGGGCATTGGCATTATTATGCATACCGTCGGTATGGTATTCAACCATGAAATGCTGTAATGCTGTAATTTCTCCATCCACCTATTCAGTTGTCCTTCCTTGACATTCTAAATTCTTCTGATGGTCGTCGAATGTAGGACCCATGACCAGAATGTCGTCAAGGTATACTAAGCACGTTCTTTATATCAATCCGCTCAATACATATTCCATTACGTATATATGACGTCAGAAATCAAATAATACATATTGTCAAATATTTAAATTTAACATCTTAGAATTGTGCCTTTTGTATTTATAGTTTCTTAACCATTGACAGCTGGGTCTGACCTAAACCCCGAAAAGTTTTGAATTTACAGTAATTTTCGTAACTGTGGTGTTATTTCCCAAGAAGTACTTAAACATTGCACAATATGCCACAAATATCATTTAGAAACAAACGTGTTCTCGTTAACAATGATTTTATAAAATTGTTCCTACCTTTACTAAAAAACAAGATATCAGCTGTAAAGAAACACCTTGTACATAGATAGCCCCAAAAAACTTAAGTAAGCATAATTTGTGCAGGAAATTAGCTACCTATTGTGCAATAAGATTTGATGCAGAATAAAGGCAAAAAAGCTTTTCAGAATTATCATCAAACATTATATACATAAAATTTTGAATAACAGTAACATAAAACATGTTGTATTAATCTTTAGTAATTTAAAGACACCATTATTCTCCTCAAGCCCTCCTGTTGTAAAATTATGTAATTTGACATAATTTTTGCTATTAAATAATAGGAAAGGATATATGTATTCACACTTTTATTATTCAGGTATAATTTATAAGATGTCTGATGCGAAATACATATGGCAACTAAAAATATGTATAATACTTTCAATAAAGAAAATTATATTCAGTTAATATATGGTAGTCAATCTGTAACACAATGATGTTATGATAAAAGGGTTTATTATATAACAGCTGATACTTGTTGAAAATCAAATAAATAATATGGGTAGTGTACACAAAGTTATGAAATTAAAAATTACACAAATTACATCTAAAAATGATTCTAAATAACATTTGATGAAACTAATTATTTTGAAAAATCTGTTCCTAATACTTTTCAATTGGTTGTGCATTTCAACAAGCGCAATGAATATAATCAGTATTTCGATGTATGATGTAGGCTAGCTAAATACTGAGCATCTAAGCATTCATAAATTGTTAAGCATACATTAAAATAATACATCCAGACAAGTTGGTTGCTGTTCTATTAAATTTGGTTGATCTGCCATTAAGATTACACTTAACTCTGTTGATATGGAAGTTTATAGCCATTTTTTTTGAGAAAATCGTACTCAGTTAACATATTTGTTATCCCCACTTTTTTGACATGATGAACGTTAGCTGTTTATGTTTTATGTAATGCAAATTATATATAATATTCAGCACCTAATATAATAAATACCTCTTCACACAAAACAAAAGCAGGGTATTGCCATAAAACTTAAAAATAATTACTTTTAAACGACTAGTAAAAAGGATAACAGTTGCATTAGTATTATGAAGTCCCTAACTACCAATGTAACTATAAAATTTCTCTAACGCCTTCAATTAATGGCTGTTGTCAATATATGTATGAATGTTTAGTTAATTGTTTGGTTCTTAAGTATATGAAATTCATTTTAATGAGTCAAAAATCCATAGGCTATAATTAATAATTAGTGTTCATACAAAAACTGTCACATACTGTTTGATTGTTACAATAGGTATGTTTATAGACATCTGCCAGCCTGAAAATTTTGTATTATGATAAAATTAACCACTTATCTACAAAGACATTTTGTTCTTGTTACTTCAATAAATAATTTGTATTTGTCCTTGGTGTCTGAAAAAATACATATTAAAAATACAAATCCCAAATGTAGTTAATGCTAACATACCTCAATAAAGATTTCTTTTCAGAAAAGTTCACATTTCTGTAAAATATTCAATTTTAATTTGTTTACTTGTTGTTTAATAGCAGTGGCAGATCCCGGATTGTCATTTGGGGGGGCTTGATCTCATTTGGATGGGGCTTGATCTCATTTGGAGGGGGCTTGAAGTCACTGAAGGTTGGTTTTAGCACAATAAATACTAAAAAGACGTACCACTCAGATGATGGGGGGGGGACTTCAGCCCCTTAGCCCCCCTCCTGGATCCGCCAGTGTTGATAGCATGGACATGTGTGGGTTTACAATAGTCAAAATGATGACAGAATGATAGTTTAAGTCTTCAATAAAAATCAATTTTAGTATTTTTAGAACTACTTAAAGTTCTTTAGTAAGTTACTTCAGTACCTATACTATATGGGGCACATGAAACAAATCATCAATTATTTGGTGTAAATAAAGCAATGTATTGGATGATAATCCTCTTTTTGTATTTATCATAATATTCTTTATCTACTTCAGTATTGGTAATGTTTTTTACACTGTCATTTTCGTTAAACTGTTCGATGAATACCTTAAATATATGTTTTGGACTAAGTTCTCGATTTCAGAATCTTCTATATTGATTATTTGTTGATTAGTCAAATAATTTTTAAAACAACTACCAAAACAAAGTCCATATATTTAAGGTTAATAAATTATTAATGACAATTCTCTTCTTGCTAAAATTTATGTTAGAGAAAACTGTAAAGAAAATACAAAAATTCCGATATCAGCGTCCTCATATGGATGCAGGGAAAAGCTTTGTAGTGTTCTCCTGTCTCCCAATAGAGCTTCCCTTCTATGTAAATACTTGTTCTATGTACGTCAAACAAACCATTATTCCTCGTGAAGAATCTGCTAAAATTCCCAAAATTTACGGACTACCCAAGATTCATAAGCCAGACATTCCTCTTAGGCCCATTGTCAGTTCGGTACAATCCCCGACCCAAGAATTAGCCCGATACTTAGCCAAAACCCTCCAACCTCTAGTCGAACAAGCATCCTCGTACGTAAAGTACTCTTCTTCATTTCTAGATATGTTAAGCGCTTATAGAATTTCAGAAAATGATATCCTTGTTAGCGATGTTGTATCTCTTTTCACTAATGTCCCAATTTCAGAAAGGTTAGATATTCTAAAAACCAAACAAAATATCTCTGACATCATCAAACTGGTACGGCACTGTTCTTCTGACACATATTTTTCATTTCAAGACACTCTGTTCAAACAAGTACGTGGGGCCCCGATGGGTTCACCTCTGTCTCCAGTGCTTGCTAACATTTACATGGAACAAATAGAAACCCAGGCCCTAAACTCGTCTAATTTAAAACCATCCCGCTGACTTAGTTATATTGATGATACATTTGTCATTTGGCCTCATGGCAAAGATTCGTTAGACTTTTTTCTACAACACCTCAATGGTATACATTCTAACACTCAATTTACAATGGAAATCGAATCCGATTCTTCGCTCTCGTTTCTTGATGTCCTCATAACAAAAACCAGCAATGGCAGATTCTCACATACCGTCTATAGGAAACCAACCCATACCAATCGATACTTAAATGCCCAATCACATCATCACACTGTCCAATTAAGATCTATACTGAAATCTTTGGCCCTTAGATGTATTCGCTTAACAGAAAATGATAATAGACAAAACGAACTTAATAATCTTCAACAAATCCTTCGACAAAACGGTTAACATCCAGACCACATTGCACGCATATCTTTTCAATCGCAACAACCCCCGAATACACCAACCCCATCAGAAACAGACCAACAACACTTGAAAGCCCTCCTTCTATACATTCGAGGAGTCACTGACAAAATAGCACGAATCCTACACCGACATCAAATAAAGACAGTTTTCAACACCAGTCAAACTATAGCCAACTTAACCGGGAACCCTAAAGATAAAGTACCTAACGAGGATCAAGGAGTTTACGAAATTCCATGTCGCGATTGACCACATACCTACATCGGTCGTACATAGAGGCACGTCAACCATGTAATATATGAACATTCTTTGTCTGTTCGCAAAAAAGATCCGACTTCAGCTCTCGCGCATTCTAATATCCAACCAAGACACTCTATCAACTTCGAGGACAGTAAGACTATCGTATTTCTTATCTCCCTTAGGGCATCTACTATTCGCGAAGCCATAGAAATAGAAAAAAGACCCCTCTATCTAAACCGACGCGATGAGAGCTCTCGCCTTCCCACAGCATGGACCTCCGTATTTGCCAGATTAAACAAATCAGACACTCCCACCAACACCCAACCAATCACAATACAGCCTCATTACGTGACATCCCCTTCTAACCCAGCCCTAACTATAAATAAAAGAAGCAGAGCAGACTCAAATTCGGTTCAGTTACTTAGTGACTCTTGGGGAGTAGGCAGATTGAGGCCCCGAGTTCGATCTAGACTCTGAAACTATTTTTTACTTTTGTCTCTTGATAATGGCTCCAAAGCAGGAGTCTAAATGTCGAGTATATAATAAATTCAGACACGGTTCTTACCCGGAACCTAGCCTTGTTCATAGTATGACCGCGGAATTTATTAAATGCTCGACGTTTCGACTCCTGCTTTGGAGTCATTATCAAGAGACAAAAGTGAAAAAATAGTTTCAGAGTCTAGATCGAACTCGGAGCCTTAATCTGCCTACTCCCCAAGACTCACTAGGTAACTCAACTGTATGTGAATTTGCCCTGCTTCTTTTATTTATAGATATCGGTCGACTAGAAGGGGATGTCACGTGTTCAATGAGCTGTGTGGTGATTGGTTGAATGTTGGTGGGCGTGTCTGGTTTGTTTAATTTGGCAATTACGGAGGTCCATGCAGTAGGAAGGCGGGTTTCTCCATTTCTATGGCTTCGCGAATAGTGGAAGACCTAAGGGAATTTAGAGATATAATAGTCCTACTCTCCTCGAAGTTGATAGAGTGCCCTGTTTGAATATAATGGATCTTTTTTACAAACTGACAGAGAGTGCTCATATACTCGATTGATGACTCAATTGTTGGTACGACCGATGTAGCTTTGTGGGCAATCACGATATGGAATTTCGTAAACTCCTGTTTCCTCGTTAGAACCTTTATCTCTAGGGTTCCCGGTTAAGTTGGCTATGATTTGAGTAGTGTTGTAGACTGTCTTTATTTGATGTCGGTGTAAAATACGTGATATTTTGCCAGTGAGTCCTCGAATGAACGGAAGGATGGCTTTCCGGTGTTGTTGATCTGTTTCTAACGGGGTTGGTGTATTCGGAGTTTGTTGAGATTGACGAATTATGCGCGCAATTTGGTCCGGATGATAACCGTTGTGTCGAAAAATGTGTTGAAGATTATATGAAGATCTAAGAGCCAAAGATTTCATTACAGAACTCAATTGGGCAGGATGGTGGTGTGATTGGGTAATTTAGTATCGATTGGTTAGGATTGCTTTCCTATAGACAGTATGTGAGAATCTATCATTGCTGGTTTTTGTTATGAGGACATCAAGAAATGGGAGAGAAGAATCGGAATCGATTTCCATTGTAAATTGAATGTTAGAATGTATACCATTCAGGTGTTGTAGAAAAAAGTATAATGAATCTCTGCCATGCGACCAAATGAAAAACGTATCATCAACATATGTAAGCCAACAGGAAGGTTTCAAAATAGACGAGTTAAGAGCCTGGGTTTCGATTTGTTCCATGAAAATTTTAGCAACCACTGGAGAAAAGGGTTAACCCATCGGGGCCCCACGGACTTGTTTGAACAAAGTGTCTTGAAATGAAAAAACCGTGTTATAAGAACAGTATTGTACAAGTTTCATGATGTCAGAAGAGATATTGAGTTTTGTTTTTAGAATACCTGACGTATCCGAAATAGGGACATTGGTGAAAAGAGATACAATATCGAAGCTAACTAGGATATCATTTTCAGAAATTCTATGAGCTCCTTACATATCTCGGAATGAAGAGGAATTCTTAAAGTACGAGGATGTTTGCTCGGCTATATGTTGAAGGGTTTTGGCTAAGTATCGGGCTAATTCTTGGGTCAGGGAATGTACTGAAATGAGGAATGTCCGGCTTATAAATCTTCGGTAGTCCGTAAATTTTTTGAATTTTAGAAGACTTTTCATGAGGAACATGTGTAATGTTGATGATCTCCTTGGTATTTTTCTCTAAGTAAGTAGTAGGATTATTGTAAATTATTTCGTAGTCTGGAGTGTGGAGTAGAGAATTCATCTTGTGAACATAATCTTTAGTGTTGAGAAGAACAGACGCGTTACCTTCGCCTAGGGATGAAACGATACGAGTAAATACAAGTACATACTCGATACTTTTCTCCGATAGCAAGTACTTTTAGTATCGATACTTTGCAATTAAGTATCGAGTAGGTATCGGTCAAAAGCAGTGAGTAACTATACTCACTGCTCAAAATACTTTACTCACTGGTCAAAAGTACTCATATACCAATGCGAATGTCACTATTTCATTTAAACATTGATAAAAAATTTGCATTCTTAAAATTCTTAGGGTTCACCTTCTGGAGGTAGCCTGCAGTAAAGAAATGTCATGCCACAGATAGAAAAAGAGGGCAGAGACTCAGTGGAGCTAATGAGCTTATTGGATGCAGTTCCCACTCGAGTGAAATAGCCTCTTACCCTCTATATTGACATCTCTTTCTACGATTGTTTTCGTTCGGTCGGTGTTAACACTGTTAACCTAAACAGTACTGATATTACTCGGTGTTTGTTTTACTTAAATCATCTACCATCTAGATATAGCCTGTCAAACATAAAATCGTGGCAATGCTAGAAAGAGAGGGCAATAGAGACAGTAAAAGGCTATTTCCCTTAGTGGGTGGAAACAGCCAATGAACAACATGCTGAACGTATTTCACTGGAAGCAGCTCCCAACCGAGGTGAAATAGCCTCTTGCCCTCTCTCTCTCCTTATTCTTACCACGACATTTGTGCACTGCAGGCTATCTCTAAAATGTAAATGCTCTAAGTTTGTTTTATGTTTAAAGCATTTTAATTTTTTGACTGATTGAAAATGGGGCCTCCGAATTCTAATGTGTGACTGTGACTATATTTTACTAAAAACGATGACAAAATCGCTAGCTGCAAAAAATGCTTTAAAACCCTGCGGTTTTGTGGCAATACTTCTAATTTGCATAAGCATTTAAAAAGTCACTCTGATTCGATACGAGTAAGCATCGATACTTTTCAATTGATACAGAGTAAGTATCGATACTTGACGACCGATACGGTATCGAGTAAAAGTATCGATGCCTTGGTGGTATCGTTTCGCCAGTATGAATAATAGTTATGTCATCGTTGTCAAGTAGTTATTTTAACGCATGTCTTTCGTTAGAAGTTAAGTTTGATTTTGGTGGTTTTGATGTGTGGAGTACTCTTTTGGTGTCACTGCGAAATTGAAACCTTTGGATAGGACGTGTGAACTGGTAGAGTTTATGTGGAAGTCAGAAAAGCTGTGGACACTCGTCTGAGGGAGTGGGTTACAGCGGGTTTTTGTTTTGTAATAAGTCGTGTTAGTTTATGTCTTTGAGTTAGTGTTTTCTTTCGTGTCAAATGTTCAGCTTTATCGCTCGAACGGTTGCTTGATCGCTATGAATAAGTTTGTGAAGAAGATAAGAGTTAACCATTGCTATGTCGATAAACTAACCTTACTGATGAATAAGATCCACGCCTTCCATATGATAATTATATTCTTTGATAATACATGGACAATTATGTTCAATGATTTTTTTTTGAATTGGCTGTTAGAAAAGGTTTTACACCAACGTATGCGGATGCCAGCCGAACATTTTTAGTGTCTATCCATGTCACAGTGGCAATGTTTACACCAAGAGCATTTCCGACATATTCTTCGGAATAGCCCTTTTCCTTACTTTTAATTTTGGCATCAGTTGGCAACTTGCAATTCTTTATCCGATTTGAACGTATTGTATCTAATGCATAAATCCCACGACATCACGACATGTTAAATATACAAAAAAAGGTAGCGACGTGTAAAAATTATCAAAATAGATGTTTGTGAAAATCGAACCACCACATTATCAGTTCTAATTCATGAGTATTGGGAAGAATAATGTTGTCATTGTTCCCAAAGTAAACTTCAAAATGATATGAAAATACAGAAGAATCACACAACACAACTAATTTCATTTCCCATTTATGAAGTTTGGCATGAATTGCTTGAATGAACTTATCATTTTCGTGGAGCGCATTTGTTTATCAGCGCATAATGTTGCAGATTTCGGTACGGAATCAAAACGTTCATTCAAATAATCATAAATTGGACTAATCTTGAAGACTGGATCATGTTCTTTATGAGTATGATATATCATAAGTGACGTTTTGATGTCATCGTTGTTCGAACAGACTCTGACAAATGTTCCCCCCAGATATCTTATAAACTTGATTTTTTTTAAACAGGCATGCAAATTAGTATTCCGATGTACTGCCTAATATCTGTACTACTTTCTGTGTACCTCTAGAACTAATACGTGGAACATTGAAACGGTGTCTGCAACTCATTAAACCTTTCTGACAATCCACTTCATTACGATGAAGTTGTAAATGTTTTTTCTTCGCCAAACAATTTTCTCAAATCCATTTGATTTAGGAATTGCAGCAGTGCATCCAACAAATTCACCGTAATTTGGCTGATTATTTGGTCAACCTAGTTCTTCTGCAGGTAATGGTGAACGTGGTCGCTTGACACATCGGTCTTTCAAAAGTGGATGCTCAGAATACATATTTTCAGTTGATGACTCTTCTTGGGGTAATTCTGCTTTAGATGATGATAATGGTCTAAGTTCAGATGATGATGATTGGACTTGAAGGTACAATTCAACTTGAGTAAGAGTTTTTTCAACTGGTTTAGATACTAGTTCTGCTTCTTCAAGATGGCCACTGACATTTAAAATTTCAGTTACCACTTTACTAATGGAATCAGCAGACGATGATCTTTGCATGAGATCTATGCACTCTTCAATATGTTCCTGGTCATTATCAGATAAATTTAGATCTTTTATAATATCATCGTCTTCGTCGAAATCATAGATGGGATCTCTATCTGGTTCAAATTTGACAGAATTTCCTCATCAGGTAATTTTTTTACGTTCCATCTCTTATTTACAACATCGTAGTATTTAGGAAGAAATTCATTTTTTTTGATTGAAAACATTTCTGTAAAAATCAGATACTAATATACGCCCAGTTCGATAATAGAAATGAACAAATGCCTAAATTATTAAAATTCTATCAAAAACTTTATACAACTGAATGTAAAAAATCCCGTTCAAAAGTCTTTTGCCAGGCTGTCTTTATTAGCTGTTAATGGTCGTTGAATTTTGGAAAATAATTAATCTAATATATTACTACTAAAATTTAATTTCATATCTACATACCAATATTTTTGTATGTTTTAAAACAACTAGAACTATTTTTAACATTAATGGAAAATATCTACACAACTAAACATTCATTCGAATGCAAAACAAATAGAGCGTTTAAACATACAATAGTGTGTAGAACAATACGTGACAAAAAGCTGGGTAGCCGATTGAAATTAAAATAATGTTTATATTGACATGAAATTCGATTTAATTGTTGCATGCCAAAAGGCGGTACGGCCTGCTAGAGGCTTAGGTACCTACTACTGCTCAAGACAGCCTAACAAATCTGTTATATATACCAGGAAATAAACGTTTACCTTGTGGAATTATAACGATACCACATCTCGTGGTAAATGGGCTCTTTGCACCTTCCAAAGAGTACACTAAAACCATATCCATTGAGAAATTTGGCCCACAAATATGGAATTTTTAACTATAGGAAAAAAGTGCTTAAGAAGTTATAGAGATTGAAGCTGGAATATTTGGCAATCGATGCAGATATAAATACGATACATTTAAGCTCAGCTGCTGTTTTACACAACTTTTTGAGGAGCGTTTTATGGTCACAGTGAGAAATAGTGAACAAATTTTCCCATCAAATGACTGGAAAAACTTTTTAATTCTAAATATATAATTTTTTTTAATAACTAATATTGAGAACAAGGACATCCTTTGTTTGGTCCTACAGAGATAAAATTTGTCCCTGTCATATAACTAAAACCACACAATTTCTTATTCTTGGTGTTCTTTAATTTAGGCTAGATTTCACGACATTAACTAGAGAATCGATTTACATAAAGTGAAAGCAATTAAAAAAGAAACAATCAATTCAGAAACTGTGAAGTCCATCAAAATGTAACAATATTTTCAACATTAAAGATCTGTATACATAAAGTGTATTGCTAATAATTACATTTCTAATATATTCAGAAAAATATTTACCTATGTAGTTATGTTCTTTTAAAACAACTTTTCACAAACAAAATATATCTTTAAAAAGATACAAAAAATTACCTTAGACAGTTTATTATCTAATGAAAAAAATAGTAGCAACATAATCCAAATGACAGTACCACAAGTCCAACTTTAAATTTTACTATTATAATGGCGTAAAGCTCACATGAAATTTAAAAATTTTGTATTTTAAATTTGGCAGCCATTCCAAAAATGACTTCATCGTCTTCGATTTTCAACCGGGCTCTACTTAGCACACGTAACTGAATTTTTTAACCTGAATTGAATATCCCTGAATTTCTTAGTGTCCATATTCATTTCTCGGTACGTACGATACGAGATTTCAATTAGTTGGGAGAAGAGCAACGGTGGAAGGTTCTAGAAGGACTAGAAACAATACATGTCATACTTTTAATGGATTATAAAATTTGGAAAAGATGGTATTAATTTTATTTGAGTAAAACACATTTCGACATTTTAATAGTGTTATAAAATTCACTTTACGTCGCCCATGGAAAAATTAACAAACCTTCTAAATTCATAATTCCGACTAAAGCAACCTAAACATTTAAGCCGGCTGAACTAATAAAAAAGCGGGGGCCAGCGTAATGTCGACTGGAAATTTCGAGAGGAATAAAAATTGGCAGCCTCCAGAAATTTCTTGACGCATGCTCTACCAATAAAGACATAATTATGGCATTCTGATATGTTTTCAAATGGGTATTTAAAGGACAAGTTGAGTAGTTTATTTTAAGCTCAGTTTACATTCCGTGTGAATTGTATCGATCAGCTGTAGTAAATAAATAGTTGATGATTTTTGGTGTAAATAAAGAAATCGAAAGTGAACATGAATGGGTGTGTTAATTTGATTTTAAACCCACGAAATTTAGAGCAATAACAACAAATTTCCAATATACTCTATGTTCCTGGCATTATAATGTACAGTTCTTTTAATAATAATTTTCAACATAAATTGTAGATAAATTAAAAATATCCATTGCATGTGTTGCTCAGTGCTTTCTGACTTTATTTAGTTGAGTATTATGTATTATACTATTTACTCTAAAATAGGAATTTTTAATAAATATCTGACCATTGGCTCCTAATATTTTGCAAATACATAATTCATAGCTTTACAGTATATACCTCACTTTTGGACGGATCAAGTTGTCCTGAATTCTGAATATACTTTTTTGTACTTTTAAAGTTATCCTTAATTCTTTGCAAACATTTACCATCTCATAAATTGTGCATGAACTTCAAACTGAAATATACATTTTTCTCATTTTTCGAGTAATTATATTACCATAGGAACGTGATAGCTCGTAACGAATGTATTTTTAACTGAAACAAGGCTGATGGCCGTTGAGGGTTCGTGCATGTTTCAACCGACCGAGAAGTACGAAGTTAGAGGAGTCCCTGGGGCCATATCAACATCGAGGACTTCATCAACGCTCGTTATGTCTGCCAGACGACACCGAACTTTTCGACAAACGCAAAAACTGACATTCATTTGAAAACTTCACCGCTTTACGACTTGGAAGAATTCTCATCTTTTCTAGCGAATGAAGAGGACTTGTTAAGGTTTGATTGGCACATAAAATGTGAAATTTAATTCGCAGTTTTGTGTAACTAAATATATCACATATTCTACTAGATATGTTAAGGTACAGTTCAAAATTTCTGAGAGAAATATAGTTTTTAGGAGTTATGAACTCTAAAATTCCATATAGAGTATTTTTTCTGGCGTGCTAGCAACTGTAAACTACAGCAAACAGTCTACTCCACTCCTGTATATTTACCATGATTGTCTTGCAGAATAAAGTGTAAAAAATGATAGAAAGACTGTCGATAGGGTCACCGGCCAAACCCACATAAGAAAACAGAAATAATATGGAACATGCCCAACCCATACCGCTAGCACCTAGACGAGTAACACTAGTTCAACAGTAAGTGTTTGACAAGAATATAGACACTATGCTAAAAATGAAATTATAGCTCTTGATCCGCACCGGTAGTGCTTGTTAAGAAAAAAATTGGTACAACCAGAATTTGTGTCGACTAGATGGTACTGAATGATGTTGCCGAGAAAGCCGGTTGTCCGCTTTTCGGCATTGATGATGCATTCACGACTTTATCCAGTTCGTTAATGAGAAATTATTCAAAAGGTTCATGGAATATTTTAGGTGGATTAATGTAGAAGACATGCCTAGTTTATTTAGACGATATTTTAGTTATAGGCAACACATTTGACAATTATTTTAAAAATCTAAGGGAAGTCTTCTCCAGAATTAAGAACGCTAAACTTTGCGTCAATCCTAGGAAATAGTTCCTTTTCCAGCAAGAAGTACACAGGAAGACGAACAAATAATGATAAAGTGGAAGCTATTCTTGACTGGCCCGTTCCTAAAGATAAGCAAGAACCCAGGAGCTTCTTGGGACTTTATTCTTATCACAGACGAAGTAGACAGCCGAAAAAGAGTCGTTTCTCTAAAACCAAGCGTACGATGATGCATTCAGGAGATTAACAGCAGGCCTGTATTCGAGCCCCATTCTAGAGTTCCCAAGACAAGACGGTAAGTTTATCCTCGACACCCATATTAGCCATATCGCAATTGGCGCCGTTTTATCCCTGGTGCAAGATGCAAAACACGTATAATAGAATACTATAGTCGAGGATTTTGTAAACTTAAGAAGAACTACTGCTTTACTGGAAAAGAACTATTGCCAATAACCCGAGCTGTTGATCATTTCCACAAATATCTTTACCGTAGTGAAAATCTCATTAGAATTGGTCATGCGGCACTCATATAGTTCCTGAATATAAAGACATCAGAAGAAAAGTTCGACAGTTGGATGGAAAAACTACAGGAATAACAGTTCAAGATCTAGGACCATTCCAACTGTATTCATAATTTTGCAGACGCTTTGTCGAGGAACTCCATGTATATTGTTTGGTATCACCGCTGCCTGTTTGCATTATATTTTGAGACGAATGGAATTTAATTCTTATGTTTCGCGTTTCTTTCTGTTAACAATACTTCAGTTATTTTAGTTATCTTCTATTAAGAGTTACTTGTTTCAATACTCTGATGAATTTGTCATATAATTATTTTTTTGGGCCATCTCTGTTCGTCCTGTGCCTGTGTGTGAATTAGGATATTGTCAAATTTCGTTAATAGGTTTATGCAATAAATGTTATATTAGTAAAATATGGTATAGCAATTAAATAAATCTAGATTTTTTTTGTATACGTATATAAATATGTTTAGGTTAAGGTTATTAGGAGTGTCGATTTAATACAGTTTCCGTATATAATTCTTATACGTTGTTGTCTGCTAGTGGATAGAATATCGAACAAACTCTGAATTGTATAAGTACAGAAAAGACTGTATTCTTTGCTTACTTCAGCATGATCTAAATTAAAATAATGTATATGTTATCGACGAACTAACAATATTGCCTGATGCATTAGTAATTTAAAAATAAAATTTAGTATTCTGGCATGAAAACTGTTTTTTTTTATGGTTTTGTCAAGGGAATGGCGATTGTTCTGTTATGAATATTGAAGTTTAAGTGTGGATAAAAGATTTTGGGCAAATGGCCTCTTGTTGATGAATTTTGGAACATTTTCTTGTTTCCTCTCTTTTGTAAAAGAACATTGAGTTGAAGGTAGGCGGCTAATGAATTAATTAGATTTTTGCTTGATTATTGTGAGTTTGCTTGTGGGTATATACTAATGCAGTATTTTGGTTAATCTTTATTTGATATTTTTACTGAGTTTTTTTAAACGAGGAAAGTTTTTGCTGCTTAGAAAGAGGTCTTCATTTTTTGGCAGTTCCTGAGCACATTCTAGAAATTTATAACCTTTTGCAGGATCTAATACACATTTTAAGATTTATATATTTTTTGTCGCTAGAAGAACCCCGTGTTTACAGCTTGAGAAGGAATTACTGTGTAAGTGAACCATTAGTAGCACATCTGACTAAATTATTTCGATTTCGAAGGAAACTACTTCTGGATCTCTGACGCGAGGAGGAAGTCGGTCAGTGTTCTTCCCACAGACCTAGACAAATGAGTGGCTTTGTTTCCTCTTTTATTAACTAATGTACGAGTATTTACATTTTTACATTATTTTAATATTGAAACAACTCGTTTAGATAATTTATTTTAGGGATAACTTTACTTGTGTTCTGGCAAACTAGGGTCTAAAATCATTGATTTCATCTATATTGGTGTACATTTATCTATTCTCTATTCCTGTCTGGTTTTAAGTAAAGTTTTAGGTTTTTGGCGAAGAAATTTTTGAGAGTTAAAACTGATACCGAATTAAACCGTCTTATTCAACTCAACTTTCATTGAAACTACAAGATGAGCATACCGTTGTGACTACATAAATCAATATTTGTATCTTAATACCTGAAATAGAATTTACTCTCAATGTCTAAAACAAAACTTGTAATCTAATGACCCGAAAAAAAATTAGTTGCATAAAATAAAATTTATATCTGAGCGTTATATCTAAGGTTCATATCTATAAATCTTGAATATAATAGTTTATATTTATTAAAGAACCGACTTTCTCTCTCTCTCTTTCTATCTTTCTTCCGCTCTCTCTCTAATTTGAATTTTTTTCTATATTTTCCACATATTTTTTAACTTTTTTATTAGTTGATGGTGGAAGCCATTACTTTGTGATATACTATCATTATGATTGTAGAAAAACGAATTGTTTGGTTTTATATCACTAATTTATTTATTTATTTAATAAATAAACATAAAAACCGTGACTAGTTCAACAAATTCATGAATGACGACAAAACATTTTGAAACAGACCGAAGGGTCTTGTCTACAACAGTAGGTATATGTTAAATTCTCGGAAGGATTAGATAAATATGGCATTTTTGTGTATAAGAATATTGCATAGAAACAAATTAATAAACTGATTAAGAAAATTTAAATATATCATTTTTGATTATTCCTTACTTGAAAAAATTTCAAATAGGATGCTATCTTTAAAATTTACCTGCTCGTTAAGTAGTAATTTGCAAGAAACGGAATTATTATGGCTTTTGTGAATTTCTATGTTCTCAAGTGTTTCAATAAATGGCTTAAAATTGTATAGGGAATAATCTCTGTTTTTTGTAATTTAGGAAATGTATGCACTGTAGTAAGAATATGATTTGCAACTGTTGAGCCAGTTTTATTTAATCTAAAGGAACGTAAGTGTTCAATATATCGAATATTGAAATTTCTACAGGTCATACCAAGGTAAAAGCTATTGCACTCTGAACATTTTAGTTTATATACTCCAGATTTCAAGAACTTATCACTTATTTTGTCGTTGGCGTTGTGGTTCCAAAATAAGTAAGGCTAACGTATTTAAATTGAACATTATTATTTTTGCTTGTTGGATAGATTAAATTTTGGGCAATTTGACTTTCTTTTCGGGAAATAAGTTTATTAATTAACATATGGTTATAGCCGTTATTAATGGCTATGCTCTTGATGATATTCAGTTCGTTCTTTAAGTCGGTTTTGGAAAGGGGTAATGGAAGAGCTCTATGTATCATCGATTTGTATGTTGCTAGTTTGTGTGAGTGTGGACTAAAAGATGAATTTGGGATAGTAGTTTCTGTAAATGTCGACTTTCTGAATACATTGAACGTGATGTACTCTAAAATTTCTTACAAACTCCACCCCATTGAATTTGACCTCTTCATAGATAAAGTAAAAGACATTGTTAGCTCATTTATTCATCGAAAATATCTTACTCAGTCCAAGAAAATTAACAAACTTCTAGATAAAAAAAATGAAAAAAAATGCTCATCTTCTTATTCAATCTCAAAGTTTCAAATTTAGTGACAGAGTAGTCAATTACTCAAATATCCCTTTTAGTATACAAGAACAGAAATTATTAAGGAATGGCCCCAAATTTAGACCCTTTTGTGATACCAAATCCTATGCCGAAACGGTTGAATCAGAATTAGAAAATGCTCTAAAAAACACCAAATTGAAAGTCCTAAAATCCATAACTTCCGCTAAAATATCACAGAGCAATACTAACAGATCATTATTAAAATCAGTTCAAAAGAAAATTAAAGACAATAATCTCACCGTTACCAAAGCCGATAAGTCAAATGCAATAGTTATCATTCCCACAGAAGACTATCAAGATAAGATGTCCTTTATCAATAATTACGAGAAACATAGATTAACTATCCAAAATCCCTCACCCCCTAAACTTTATGGACTCATCCAAAATCACAAAGACAATGCTCCAATTCGTCCTGTTGTCGCTTTTATAAATACACATATTAGAAACCTAGCAATGAAATTAAACTCACAGTTCAGACGCCTAACTAATTTTAAACCACAGTTTGCTATAAGTAATTCTATAGAGCTTACAAAATCAGTTCAAAAACAATGGTATTCTAGTATCATTTGACGTATCGAAAATGTTTCCGAGTATCCCACCCAAAGAATGTCTATCCTTAATATCCGACATCCTTAATAACTCCAGACTCAATCCCATAGTACAAATGGACATGAAAAAAGCCTTTGAATTGTGCCTAAGCCAAAATTAATGTACAGTCAACAATAAATTGTATGAGCTAAAATCAGCTTTGGCAATGGGTTCACCCCTTAGCCCATTACTGGATGATATTTTCATGTCTCATTTAGAAAAAACCGTAATGTCCTCTGAGCTTAGCAAAAAACATATTTTATTCTGGTATAGGTATGTCCACGACATTTTAGCTTACTTTACAGGCACAAAGAGACAACTTAACACTATCCTTTCATTCCTTAATAGCATACATCGTAACATCAAGTTTACTCTGGAAACTGAAAGTAACTCATCTGTCGATTATCTAGATCTCACCCTCAACAATAAACATAATAAAATCACGTTCAATGTATTCAGAAAGCCAACATTTACAGACACTACTATCCCAAATTCATCTTTTAGTCCACGCTCACACAAACTAGCAGCATACAAATCGATGATACATAGAGCTCTTACATTACCCCTTTCCAAAACCGACTTAAAGAACGAACTGAATACCATCAAGAGCATAGCCATTAATAACGGCTATAACCATAAGTTAATTAATAAACTTATTTCCCAGAATGAAAGTCAAATTGCTCAAAATTTAATCTATCCAAAAATCAAAAATAACAATGTTCAATTTAAATACGTTAGCCTTACTTATTTTGGAACCACAAGTGAGAGAATAGCGAAACTTTTGTCAAGGCATAATATTAAAGTTAGTTTTAGATCTCAATCAAAATTGTCAAATCATATCTTTAACGCCAAAGACAAAATAAGTGATACGTTCTTGAAATCTCGAGTATATAAACTAAAATGTTCAGAGTGCAATAGCTTTTACCTTGGTATGAGCTGTAGAAATTTCAATATTCGATATCTTGAACACTTACGTTCCTTTAGATTAAATAAAACTGACTCAACATTTGCAAATCATATTCTTAAGACAGGGCATACATTTCCTAAACTATAAGAAACAGAGATCATTCACTGTAACAATTTTAAGCCATTTATTGAAACACTTGAGAACATAGAAATTTACAATAGCCATAATAATTCCGTTTCTTGCAATTTACTACTTAACGAGCAGGTAGAATTTAAAAATAGCATCCTATTTGAAATTTTTTCAAGTAAGGAACAATCAAAAATGATATATTTAAATTTTCTTAATCAGTTTACGACTTTGTTTCTATGCAATAATCTTATACACAAAAAAGCCACATTTATGTAATCCTTCCAAGAATTTATATATCTGTTGATTTTGATAAGTGAAAAAAGACTATTATTAATCAACTTTTGAAGAAAAACAAATATCCTGTGAGAAAATAAAGGCATGGTCTAAAACTTATTAAGTAATTACAAACATATAATCAGTGATGTTCAGGTTTTTTACCTAACAATAAGATAAAATTGACTCATCCACGTTTATAAAATTTGTTTACTTGAACACTTGCTAAAGATCCGAAAGTACCTGCTAATCTCCATATACTGATAGAATATTGTAATTTGTTAACCCCTTTAAAGAATTTCCCGCTGTTAATAGCATAATTGCTATGTAATATTAAAAAAAATCCATGTTTTTAAAAAGAATTTCCAGCAATATGTGGTCTATACTCATTCAGACATTTGCCATTATACATTGTAAAAGATAGCATCGTAAGAATTATCCTTTGTAATATTTTATTTGGCCCTAGTTAATATAAACTAAATCAAAAGCTAAAATAATTTGAGTTAGTACTTAATAAGAACTATTACAAGCAAGAAAAAAATGTCATGCTGTAGATACAAATTTCTGCTGCCAATGTTTTGATTTTTAAACATTGGATGCAGTTGGCGCTTACTTGGTGAAAATTGAAACTTATCATCAATTCAAACGATCATATTACTGACTTCCACTATGCTTAAACACACTTGTGATAATTGTTTCGCTATCTTATAGCTTCTTCGGGCCACTGAGTTAGTGTGTTTAATTATAGTGGAAATCAGTAATACTGTGGTTTTAATTGATCAGGGGTCAGATTCTTATAATGTCGGCAATGATATGAATCTACCTGAACATTGTATAAAAGTGTAGCCGAATATAAAATTTCATACAGATTTTTACTAAAATCAATGTATCAATTGGGATTGGGTTATTCAACACATATCGATCTTCCAACAAATAATGAAAACCACTTCGTCTGCAGATCTTTTATAATCTCAAAGTCCAACACACAATATACAGACCCTCTTTGACTGCTCGATATTAATTTTTTTGCTCATTCGCTTCGATAAATACACAGAGAAACGAATTGAGCTTCGTTCGCGAATTCGGCAACGAAACCCGACGTTACCTAAAGCTAGGGAGCCTTTTCAAACGAAGAAGGGCTTTCACAAATCACCGACCACAATTCAATCAAAGGCTACCCCGCAAATCTGAATATATCTACTCATTCGCAATAGCTGATATTATTTTCGGTTCCTGCACAGAAATATGAGGCACTCCTAATGATGTAAAGGCCTCTCAGTATACCTTTTCACCAAACAAAAATGTTCTGTACTAAAATTTTAAATGACATTTTATAGTGGATGGAGTAAACGAAATTACCCTAGGAATATAAATGAGTGTTAGAATACACGAGTTTGAGTGAAATTTAGTTACCATGTTCTATTATAAAGAATAGGATGTGCTTTAAATCAATTTTTCGTTAATGTACGAAAATGTGGTGTTGTATGTACAGAATTTTTGAAAGTTAATGTTTAGTTACTATTCTGTAATTACTTTAAATTGACCTTCTATGATATTTTGCTCTCTACGATTTAAAATCTTTAATATCCGGTGATGGTGTGAACTGTCATATAGTGAATTGAAGTGAGGAGTTTGAAAGATTAGTTCTTATCCTTGTTTGGTATTCTATTTTCCAAAACTTTCTATTTCTAAGATTCCAGTATGTAGAGGTATGCTTGGGTAGCAATAACCCAACCTAAAAAATAATAATAGTTACAACCAAAATGGAAATGACTACCAGTTAAGTCGTAATGTAGGAAATATTGAGAGAAGCAGGATTCCATTCGAATTCCAACAAGTGTGAATAAATTTTATGATTGTACTGAATTATTTGTGGCAGAAATGAAGCACTAGACAGTCGATTTGTTTTGCAGGAAACTGGATTGAAACAAGGTCTTTTGCAGTTGATTCGTGAAAGTACCTACAGTCTTTGTGACCAAATGAGACCGTGAATTTTGGTAAATTGCATCGGTGCATAAGAAAAATGCATTCTTAACTGCACCTCAAAGAGGTGATTGATAAAAAAAATATAACTCGGTAAATAATGAAGTTTTATTTTGATACTCGGGGATTTTTTGAGTCGCCGGAAATGACTATGATATCGGCAATGGTCTCCGGAGTATCTGGGCCCAGAAAGCTGGAATCAACGTCGCAATATCTGTCAAATCGAACTCTTTTAACTATACTAACTATATATTTTTGCGAAAAGGGGAGATGTTGATGCTTTTTTTATCTTTTGTTGATTCAGAATAAAGAAAAACAATTGCAAAGCCATCGTCTCCTATTCTAATTGCAGAAATAAGCCATGAAAGTGTATATCTATACTATTATAAAATTGTAAGTTTGCCTGTTTGTTTGTTCCTTTGTTTGTTCGGGCATCAGATAAGAACTACTCAACTGATTTTTTTTCTCGCAAAGCCTATAGATTGACTTAAAAATCTGGTAGATATTTTATCTCCCTAAATTGACAAAAAAAACTCCGGCCATGTTGGATAACACAATTACTGTATTGGTTCCACCGAAAGCACCAAATATTATAAACTTGAATCAGCTTATCTTCTATTCAAAATTCGGCACTGAACTGATTTTGATGAATCTTTTTTGTTGCAAAGCTTATAATTTGACTTAAAATCTGGTATACATTTTATCTCCCTACATTGACAGAAACGGTAGATATAGGGAAAAATCTACTAGCATGTTCGGTAATACATACACAATTAGTCAATTGCTTTCATCGCATGCACCAAATTTTAGTTACTTGCATCAGCTTAGCATTTATTCAAAATTCGGAATATGCCAATGTAACATGTTTCAATTTAGAAAAAATCAACTGATATATGAGTCGTAATTTTACAGGGTGTTCTATATATAGGGAACTTAGTGCGGTGTAGATTGACATGAATTTAAAAAATCTAAAAATGTTATATTAGGTGTACCATAAGCAGCTACATATATACAATGTGGTTGAAATAAGCTGGAGTGGAGTTACTTATACGGTTTTATATTAAGTGCGCCATAAATAGTTACATATTCCAGGTGGTTCATAAACGGGCGGAGTAGAATTATATTTACATAGGGTGGATAACAAAATATATACAATATGATTGAAATATTTATTCAAGGTTGATATTTTTTTTTAGAAAAAAATGTGTTATGTATGTAGTTAGGATCTTTGAATTATGTTCTTGATTTATTATAGTTATGAACGGGGTTGAAAAAATGTTAGTTGCGTATATAGGGTAGTTGCAATATGTAGTGGAGTATTATTACGCTAAAAAGTATTTTAAAGAAATTTTGTGATCTAGAAGCTGTTCCATTTACCAAATGGTTGAAATATAGGGTGGAGTAAAATTTTAAGGACACAGGGTGGTATAAAAATTTTATAATGGGTGGCAAATAAGTAGTTGCATATACAAGGTTGTTGAAATATAGGGTATAGTAGAATTATAATTGTACAGGGTGGTGATAAATGGTAGAAAATCTTTGTTATATTGTAGTACCTGAATTATGGGACGCAGTAAAGTTATACTCACAGAGTGTGATTCAAACAAGGTTAGAAAAAGTTGCAAATGAAGGGGGCTTTCTAATGAATTGTGGAGAGAAATTATACTTTAAAATGTGGTTAAAAAAATATGAGGAAAAATTGTGAAATATCGTGGCTCATAATCCGTTGAACATATGGGATAGTTGAAATATAGGGTGGAGAAGTGTTATAGTTAAGTATATAAAAAATGTTATATTGGTTGACCAATAAGCAGCAGCGTATATAGGGTAGTTGTACTACATACAAGCACATTCAAAATAATGTTAAACACAATTGTTATATAGGGTGCTCCATAAGCCGTTGCAGTTTTAGTGAAATATATTGACATTGATGGATTTATGGTTATACAGGGAGGTACAAAAAATATTATTACTGAGTGACCGATGAGTAGTTCCATATACAAGGTTGTTGAAATAGAGGGTGGAGTAGAATTATAGTTAAACGGGTTGGATAAAAAAATTTTGTAATAAGGTGGAGACAAATTGTACTTTCCAGGGTGGTTAAGAAATGGTTAGTAGTCCATAAGCAGTTCCGTAGATAAGATAGTGAGTGGAGCAGACGTATGGTTAAATGTAATATTTGGTGGCCATTAAGCAGATGAACATAAAGGGTGGTTGAAGTATTTTGTAGAGTAAAATTATTGTTATACAGGATGTTTCAAACATTATTTGGCTGAGTGGCAGCAGTATATACAGGATGGTATTAATGTACATGGAAGTACAGTTATACTTATACAAGGTGGTTAATAAAAATCGATTAAAATTGTTATATAGGGTGGCCAAAAAGCAGTTGCAGTTTGGGTGAGTGTTTAAATAAAGGTTTGGTGTTAGAGTGCCATACTGTGTTTTTACATTTGTGACACACCAAGGGTTCCACAGGTATTTCCATTAGGGGGAATCGAAAAGTTTAAAAAAAATTGTTATATAGGCCATGAACAGTTGAAAGATTATAGTTCTAGAGTGTGATTAACACAATGTTAGAAAAAGTTGCATATAAAGGTTGATATAGTGTGAAGAGAAATTGTACTTTCCAAGGTGGCTTAAAAAATATCAAAATCAATTGTTATAAAGCTCATAAGCAGTTGCATAGCTGAAATATAGGGCGGAGTGCTGCATATACAGGTTGCCTGCACTATAGGGTTAGTTATACAAGGTGATTCAAAAACATGTCGAATAAAATAGTTATATATGGTGTCCCATAAGCACTTGCAGTTTGGGTGAAATGTATTCAGGGTTGGTGAATTTATAGTTAAGCAGGATGTTTCCAAAGATTTGGAATAATTGTTATATAGGACAACTCATATGTTTCATAAGTTATTTCTTTTTGCAAAGACTTGTACATTCCGTACGCAGCTGAAACCGCGGGTAACGGCTAGTATTTAAATAAACGATCGTGTTTTTCTCTTTTGTATGGTATGTCTTGAAGAAAAATAGAGATCTTAATGAAAAAATTTCCTCTATTGCTGAACATAAATATGACCTTCGGAGTAACTAATAGAAAGGCCGGCTGCTATCAACATGGTAGTGTCGATTTAATGACATTTTTACTGGAAACCTAATAACTTTCCGAAAAATAAAGATATTGACTCAATCCTGAATTTTAAATTATTGCTTAGCATTACTGCTAATTCATGATGCTTTAATGTAAGGAATTCTAACCGTTATTGTGTTGTTTATTGTATATTTCAAAGTCACTCATTGCTATGGCTACACATTTTAATAAATTGTAGGGTAGTCAATATAGACTAGGGTACCATTTATCAGAATGCCATTGGTGTGAATGCGAAGCAAATGGATGGAAACGCGAAGAGGGTATTCGTGGATTTGTGAACCCTATTCCGACCACCATTTCTTCTGAGTTCCTCATTGTGATGTAGGACTAAAAATAGGCGATGAGAGCGAATTGGACCACCATATTTGAAACTTCATGATCACCTTTGATGAGGGATTAGGTTCATGTTAGGAGAAATAGCTGTTTCTGTATACAAACAAACTGAACATACATGAAGTCACAACTATCGTACTTATTTCTCCAAATGAAATGTTTACTTGAGAATTAAAACTAATCTTCTTAATTCCTAGGCATATCAGATCAAATAGAATATGAAAGATAAAGTTTGCTTATTTGTGATGCATTTGCTTATAATCACTTTAATTAATTTTACCCCTAAAATGCCAAATATTGTTAACAGATAGACAAATTAAATCAGAAAATTAAATATCTATATATTAATTAAACATATTAAAGTAAATACGTGAAAATTAAGTAACAGAAATCATCATTCCTTTCTTAATATTTTGTTACTCATACCGCTCGCTTCTATTGCCAGAATGGTAGTAGTAATGGTAAATGTTCCATACAGTGTGGAAAGATGAACGCAATGGGTTTTGTCATAGTGTTCACCAAAGCCCAATCTCACTACTCGTTTCTGCTGCAAATCTAGTGAATGATGTCATTTTAATAAATCTGTATTGAATACTCTGCAAAATAAGCATACCAATGTGAGTATCTCTTTTTATAAGTAATGTTGCTTAAATATCAATAACCAAAGATTAATTTGAAAAAAAAATTGCGCCAATATATTTAGTTTTTTCGGATGAATTAGATTTCAGGTAAAAAATGACGTTTTACGTATAATGTGATGTTGATACCTGCAATCCTAAATACTAAGTATTCCAGAGGCCCTTGCTATTAATTTCTAAATTTCCCAGTAAGAAAATTGGACTCACTACTGTCATCATTAACACAGTTATAATTTTTTTAACAATCACCAGTTTTAGATGCAAAATGGAATGCAAAAAACCATATCTCTATACATCTTAGTGCACAAAAAAATGTCATCGATGCCTATTATGGACATAAATAAGCAACATATTTGTTTTTCAATGCAATCCTAAATTAATGTCAACTGAGAGTACCAACAACGATATTTTAGCGATCAGCATCGTCTTTTTAAAAGCATTTCGCATGTATGAATACAATGTGCATGATAAAATAATGTGTTGAAACATCATATATTCATCTTAAGACTAAATAAAATTCAAATTCTAAAATTAGAGTAAGTAAACTGACTGATTGCCCAACAAATCAACTGATTGACTTGTTTTCTTCAGTGGTTGATGAGCGATACTAGGGACTGTATTTCGGACTAATTAGTCCTGAAAATAGATTGTAACTTAAACTGCACAGCACATTATTCCCTAATGAAATGAACTCATTGATATGTTTTCTGACGAGAAGTGTGATACAATTCTGATAGTGGAAACTCACTGAAATCTTGTTTTCGTTCTAAATTCCAAACTCTATGTAATAACTCCCTTATGACAGATAAATGTTTGGAACCGAGAACACGGCTGTTGAGATCATTTACTCTGTATAATTGGCCGGAATTTCGACTCGTCTGGATCTTGTGCCCTCATACTAACAGGCGATGGATATATTGGTGGTGATGGCAGTTCTCCTACCAAAATTTCAGGGACAAACTAATTCATTTTCTTTTCTTTAACTTACATAATGTAGTTTATGAATCTCGAGAAAGTTGCTTGTAACATAGAATAGTCTTAGTATGGCCCGTACAGACACATGAATGGTGATAGCCTTCTCCACTAAATTCAGTTGACGGCATTGATTTTGAAAACATTCATAAATTACACTAGAACTCCTTCAAGTTACTTGAAAAATTCTTCACTTACTGTAATCAAGAGAAAGTGGTCAAGAGCCTAATGTCCCAGAGATCTATAGGTTGACCAGTCTGCTTTGTACTTCGGAAAAGTTGACTCAACACTTCCTTCTTAAACTACTCAAGAAACATGGCCAAGCAATCGCATTAGTAACAGAACTGTTCTTTTACTCACAACAGGTCCTTTAAAGCAATATCTAAAACCTCTAAAATATTGTTACATTATTCTATTCTATAATCAAAATTTAAACGAGTATTTCGAGGATAGAAATCACACGAAAGGTTTCCATGGTTAGCCAAAACCTATCAAATAATTTATAATCATTTGGGTCCCCACAACGAATAATTTATTATTTATTTGGTGTATGCAACGGAATTCAATATTTCACAGTGAAATAGATTTCAACATCAGTGCGACTGATGACTGTTCTCGACTAGAAACAATATATTGTCTTGTGTTCAGAGGATTTTTGAAACGACTTACAGTAGTACTTATTTCAAAATTGTAGAATATAACTTTAATGGCTATTAACGTATACTAGTGGTCGCCCAGTAGTCGAAATTCGACACTATTTCATCAAATTGTGAACATTATTCAGGTTCGTTTATCAAAAGTATACGTCTATCCGGGGGCGAATCCAGTATTGTTATTTGGGGAGGGGACTTGATCTCGTTTGAGGGTGTTTGACGTCACTGAATGTTGATTTTGGCACAATGAACACTAAAAAATCATACCAGTCAGATGATTCGGGTCTACCCCCTGGATCCGCCAGTGTGTCTATCAGAAATAAAGTGGAGGAGAAAGTATATGAGAATTTAATCAAATAAAGGTATTTCAATTAATTTTGAAAAATGCGTGACCTCCGAGTTTTTGGTGGGATTGCACTTTGTAACCTACAAGTTTTCGTCATTTGCAGTTGCAATCGAGTTCATAAAATAAAAAAAATATATATGTCCAACAATTAATATTTTCTGTTTTCCACTGATTGTCAATTTGTTACACCACACCTTCGGAAGATTGTGAAAATAATGTAGTAATAAAATAATTAAATTCCCAACAAAAACTTACAGAATAATCCCAAAAATTAATACTGATCTATAACTTTGACTATTTTACTACTGAAGAACAAACAACACTTGATGCTGATCAAATTTGGTCTTCACATGTTTTAACAGCAGGTAACGCTTCTTTCATATATAATCACTCAATAGTTTGACCGTTTTCGAAGGAAGAATATGTTCAATAAAAATATATTTCTTTGTAGAATAGACGTATGTACCTAACTTACAATAACAAATAATAAAATGCATTGAATTTCTTTATATTTTAAATACTGATCGTTAAAATGTCAACGATGTGTTTATTTTATGTAAAAGTCTTGCAATAAAACCAGCATTTTGCAGGAATAGAACCATGTAATAATCAGTAAACTACTTATTAGATAAAATGCATGAACACAAAACAGTAACTAATTTATTCCCTACCAAAAAATAATTGAAAGATTTGGTCCTTAAATATATTCGGATATGTAGTTATAATTTTTAATTTAAAAAATAAATCCTTCTAAAAATATTATTATTATCCCCGACTTGACCATACAATGTATGGCATCACACTCCCTCTAAGGCACACAATGAATGCCTTTAGGGGAAAATTCACTAAACCCCAGATATCCTAGATATCAAAAGGGTTTAGCTCTGTGGGAGCCCTTGCCATTTTCAGGCCCGTGGTTGGAGACGTGGCGGCAGTTTCCCATGAATTTCCTGACCGTCCGGGCTGTCCCTAACAAGACGGCTTTTTGCATTTGTTTGTAAAGATGTTTATTATTATTATTATATTAAATAATAAATTAATATTAAATGTAACATTTAAAATATTGGTTAATATGTACCTACATTTTTCAAAAACATTTTTTGATTTGAGACTGAAAAATTTCAAGTCTTAAAATAAGAAATAAAACTAAATAAGAATCTTCATTCTGGCATTTCACAGTTAACGATTTCAGCTCGTAAGCAGAAAATGAAATCAACCAACTCAAAAGTTAGTATGAAGGTGTTATTTATACCTACTATCACATTCCAAATAACTACAAAACATAATTACAATTAATAAACCTTCAATATAAGGTCAATAATAATAATAATAAAATATTATCAGAAATAAATTCATCAATTGCAACATAATTCTTATTTTAGTTCACAAACCATATTTACAAAGCAATGACAGCTGCAAACTTGCGAGATCCCAATGAATGGTGTTTATTATCATGTATAATAAATTTTTTTGGGTTGTATTTCAAGAGAATAACTTTAGGTACGGGTACGGGATTTTCTCGACACTGTTACTGTTATCTGTTTGGCATTGACAGTATGGAAGTAAATAATGTTTGTTTTTTTTTAATATATTTTTTTAATGAATAGGGTCGTCAATTGCTACTAAGTAAAACAAAAATAAAGAAAATCGGTTGACAGACAGAGGAAGAAAATGGTACCTAACCGTTTTGTCTTTGCCGATTTATATATAGATGATTTGTCACTATTTGCATTGGGATCCATGTAAATCGAGACAGGGAGGAAGGAATAATATATTTATATTAAAGAAAATACATACTAGAACAATTACAAAAATATAGTATGTCTGATTAAAAAACGGTCATACTCCAATTGATCTAAATACAAAGTTTCATAGAAAAAGAAATTCAGAGAAAATTAAAACATTAATTGGCATTCCCTATCAAGAGATAGTCCCATGGGCGGTTCTATGAGGGGGGGGGGGCGATGGGGGCGATAGCCCCCTCCGAGAGCCTCAAAATTAGTATATTTATTATTAAAACGATATAATCTTAACTACAAGAAAATGGTCATTTCTATAGGTTTAAACTTCCGAAAGACTATTTTTATTGTAATAGTCAAAGAAATATGGGTTTAAAATTGTATTTCGGTATATTTACTACAGGATCGTCCCCCATGAAGCATGAAACATTTCACAAGTTACCAAGCATGTAATCAGATTTTTTAATTATTTTAAGCAAATATAATTGCAAACCCGAAAAGCAGTACTGGATTACTTTGAAGCTTGTCATACGTTACTTGAAACTCGCACAAGTCTATACTACTCGACTATTCGAGGCAGACAGGAATAGATAAGGGAGGAACTCTAAGCTGGCATTTAAGGAGACAGTTTATAGTTGCTCTGTCTACAACAGCAGCAGAGTAGGTATATGACTTTGTCGCAATTTGTACAAGTCATTGCCGCCATTTGTACAAGAAGCTTTATGTCCAAAGGACTTTCAAGAATCTTTTAGGTTTTAGGCAGTTGAGGAATGAAGCTTTGATCATTTTCAGAGATATTCAAAGTGCTATAGAACTTTTAGGTTTGGATGGTTATCAATCTGGGACAAAGCACATCGATGTGAGGCATTATTTTGTCTGCAACGAACACATTGTATTCAACAATAACACCCTATTCAACCCTCTTCAAGCCAGAAGCGAGATTATAGTCGACTCTAACCTGCCACAAGCTGACGGTCTATCACATCGGTTAAGGAAGAGGGGTCTTTTTTCTATTACAATTTCAGTGTCGTGGAGGCCCCAAGTGAATTGAAGGATATGAGCTACTGTATAGTGTAGGAGCATCATTGTTTTCAAAAAGATCATCAAGGATTTTATCGCTGAGGCTGTTATTGGGTGTGCAGTATACTAAGAGAAATCGAATTTGAGATCAATATTGAAGTTGGCCTCAATTGGTGTGCTCACGAAGTTATCAGAGTTGAATGGTGAACGTTCAATATTACACGTCAAGTGTATCCGTAAACTGTCAGGGGCACTACCAAATTTGTCTATTCTGTTACATACAAATTAGTATTTGTGGTTGTTGCGAAGATGAAATTTCTTCCCATACTCACCTCTGGGTATTAATATAGAGTGGCCACTCAGCGATATTCTTCCAGGCCACGCCCTCAGTTTCTGACTATAACCATTATAGTGCTGACCATTTAACTTAATCTTAGTTTATGTTACAATGAGTTTTTGATTAACTATGACCTTTTTATAACTTCGATTTCCATTTCCTAAGTTTCATATTTGAAATTCTCAAAAGCATAAAGTAATAAAATTATTATCATTTTTTTTTCCAGTGTTCATAAATATATGTCACATCAGATTTTAGCCTCGCCTCTTTATAATTTCCTTAGCCAGCTTCCGACAGACTAACATAAAATTATCAAAGAAAATAATCCATAACATAATTGATTTTCATGATGCATTTTATGTTGCAGTCTCGGAATAATTTGTCATCCTCAAGAAGAAATTAATTTAGTAAAGAATAATGAATGCCAGTTTTAATTAAATTTTCTTATTTTCTGAAAATACTTTCCGAGCTTGCGAAACTTTTAAAGACTTAATAATCCTTCAATCGATAACCTAAAGTTGACAGTGTTTTAAAAGGAAAGTTTTGCTGTATTATGTTAATACGATGACAACAAAAAGCATATTAAATCGTAATAATATGGAACTCGGAATTAATTTTTTTTTTTGGAAACGTTTCAAGAGAAAAATCTCTTTTAAAATAAATCTTTCAATCTGCCTGACGTGTGTCACGAGCTTGTCAACTGAGATGAAGAAAAAATATGAAACTTGGACGAAAAGACTTTTCGTTTATTGTAAGGGACTGCAGAATAATAAATCATTATATGTATATTTCCTCAACATTGAATTCACTTTTGTGGGAACTGGACCGATGATAAAAAATTGTTTAAATTCTGGTTTTGTTTGAATGACTTGATTTAGAAGAAATTGCTGTTTACATGTTTGTATTTTTTTAACAAAACATATAATCAATATTTTTACTGTTTCTCGTAACAATATAAATATTATTATTAATGTTTACAACAGAGTTCACTGATTCCAAAAATATTTTGGGTTGGTAAAGTCTCATAAAAAGCAAATAAATGCAATAGAATCTGCAGTTGGATTTTTACGAAACATTATTGAAATAATTTTATGTTTTTTTGGTCAATAACACCACAATCGAAATATAAGTAATCAACAATATGCCACAAACAACGTTTAGAAGACAATTATTGAAATAAATAAAGGATTTTTTTTCAATACAGCTTTTAAATGTTCGCCGTTGTAGGGCTTTAAGAATGTCAAATGTTAACTAAAGTTAAAAATACATTAAAAGGATGTTCACGCAAATGTATGCAAATTAATGTTAAGAAATTACTAGAAAGACGTTTGTTTATAAGGGTGTATACCGGCGTAAAATTCGAGCAATATGGTGTAAATTATGTGCTTAAGCTATTAAAGGAATTCCCATTATTAACATTTTTTAATTTCTAGTTGTTCAAGTAAATTTAATTGTTTGTCTTTACTTTCCCGATGAATGTTTTTCACATTATATAATTCAGTAAAATGATTATTGTCTATGCAATGTGTAGCTATTCCGGTACTTTTTATATTGTTAAAGATATAATTTTTATGTTCTTTAAACGGCAATTTATGCTTCTACCAGTCTTTTTCAATATATTAGCTTTACATTTATTATTAACCATTATCTTACTTGACAGTATAATAGCTGGTTGTTCAGTACACAGAGGTCTTCTATTAGATCCTTGTGTGTGGATAATATAAAATCTATTTCATTCTTTATTTTTGCCTTGGAGCTGATTTATGTCCATCTGGTGTTACTTTTTTTCTGACAGTATAATTTTGGCTCTCAAAGTGTGTGAGGAAGTCCTTCCCTCTAGTTTGGAATTCTATTTCCGAATATTTTGGGATATTGCGTTATTCCAACTTTAGTCTTCTCTTTATTCCAACATAATTCCACTTTGTTTTTAGGGTTCCGTATATGCAATATACGGATACCCTTATAATATCACTTCGGAATTCTACCTCTGTCACATCACAACAATTTTCTCCTAAACTACTCTATGGAAGAAGTTGAAATTTGGTATAAAGGTATAGTGTGGTGACCATGTCAGGAGTACATATCGTAAAAGAAGAAATTTTGATTTTAGGGCTACTTCTGGGGTGAAAAACTAAAAAAATCGACTGTTTCCCCCCCTGATCTCCGAAACTACTGAGTCAAAAATTTTGAAAAAATAGGAAATATAGAACGTTGCCCGAACTTTACAGGCAAATTATAGAATTAAATAAAAATTTAAAAATATATTTTTATTTCAAACGCATCATGTAATATATCAAATGAAACGTCCCACTCTGAGGAACACAAATATATATTTTTTCATATTTTAAAAAAATTAATACGAAGATATTAACGAAAATATACCAAAATTTACCCATCCCCCCTTATCTCCGAAACTATAAAACGTAAAGATTTGAAAAAAAATAGACGTATAGGGTCTGACCTGAAGTTTACTGGAAAAATAAGGAGAAACCTTACTTTTAATTTTACAAAATTAAATGGAAAATATAAAATTAAAATTGTTTCTAACGCATCATGTTATATATCAAATGAAAGGGCTCATTATGACGAAAACAAATATATATATATATATATATATATATATATATATATATATATATATTTAAATATTTAAAATAAATTATTTAAAAGATATTAACAAAAATATTTAAAAAATACTCATCCCCCTTTATCTCCGAAACCATAAACTGCAAAATTTTGAAAAAAATAGAGGTATAGCGCCTTACCTGAACTTTACTGGAAAAATAAGGAGAAACCCCTAATATTGATTTTGGGGGGCAAATTATAGAATTAAATGGAAAATAAAAAAATAATGTTGTTTCTAACGGATCAAATCTCAAATTAAAGGGCTCATTATGACGAAAATAAATATATTTTTTTCATATTTTTAAAATAAATATATTTTAAAATATATTAACAAAATAAATAAAAAAAAACACCTATTCCCCCTTTTTTGGCCAAACTGTAAGACCTAAAATTTATTGTTTACAGGAAAAATAAGAAGAAATTCCTAATATTAATTTTGGGGGCTAAATTATGGAATTAAACGGAAAATAAAAAAAATATTTTTTTAACACATCATGCAACACATCAAATGAAAGGGCTCATTATAAGGAATACAAATATAAATTTTTATATTTATAAAATTAATTGTTTACAAAATATTAACAAAAAAATATGTAAAAAAAACTCATTTCCTGCTTTATTTCCTAAACCATAATACCTAAAATTTTGAAATTAATTAGTAGTACTGAAGCTCACTTGAAATTTATAAAAAAAATATTAGAAAAACTTAATCTTAATTTTGGGGAAAAATTATAGAATTATGGAAAATAAAAATTTAATTTTCAAACGCATCATGGAATATATCAAATTAAAGGCTAATTTTGTGAATTACAAATATATAATATTTATAAATCCTTTGTTTAATAGATATTGACAAAAATATTAAATATCGACTTAATTCCCATTTTGGAACCTACACTATCTAGAAGTTAGAAAAATATATTTTATTAGTATTTTTAAATAATTTGTCTAAACGATTCAATAATTTGTTATTTAAAATTTGTCATACTTTCCCTATTACCTGTCAATCTACAGAGCCTAAAATTCAGACAGTAGATTATAAAAGGCTTACCTGAGAGTCTATTAGTAAAATAAAACTCTGATATTAATTACTAAACTAAATACATATTGTTATGAAAATCAATCGAATCAAGAAGCAGATAAAATAAAAAGTCTATGTGTGGAAAATAATGGTGTATATTTTTTATAAATTTAAAACGCTTCCTTTAAAATATATTAGGGTAAATATAAGAAAATGCACTCATTCCCTGCTTGTCTCAAACTCGAATATTAAAATCTTAAAGGTGGGACGGAACCCTTAGTATGCGAGTCCAACTAGCACTTGAAAAAATTATTTTAATTTAGTATTACAATTCTGTTATTCGTTCTCTATTCCGTCAAGATACATATTTGATAATTTGATCTACTCCAGGGATCCTTGACACACCTTGCTTGAGAACTTAGCTCGCTGTCTTGGCCAGATTTTCTCAAGATGTTGGAGACGAAGGGATGTAAAGTAATAAGTTGTAGTAGGAATAAATAGGGCATTTTGTATAAATGGAGGGTACATGACTCTTCCCGTTGGGTTAGTTTGAGGGAACCAAGACTAGCGCAGGCAACGTCTCGTTCCGTAGAGTGCTCATTCGCTACCTATTTCTGTACTTTCTGGCATATATTCCAATAATTTTTTAGAACAATCTCTGGTAATAATCAGACCATAGATATAATAAAAAGTTTTTTCATTGTCCTATGTATGTTATTGCTGTTATTATTCTGCAATATATTTGTCCATCTTTCTGTATTTACTCATTCTTTGGGTGGCACAGTTGCTGAAGCGTAATCAAAAGTTGTGTAGAACCCAGTGCTTTATTTAGGGAAAAATTCAATGTTTTCAGATTTTTCAATTATTTGAAATATGAAGTCGAAAAACCTATCAAAAATCATAGTCACTTGACATTCATGATGTTTGAATGACAAACAGTGAATGACCCTTGTACATGAAAAATGCGCAGTGATTGTTCGCAATTTCGGATCCTTTGTCAATCACCTCGCTGGACTATCCCTCCCTTCTCACTAAATACAAAATGCTCGTGCACGGACTGTACTGGGACAACATGGAGCGTTTTGGACACGCAAAGTTCGATTTAAGTTAAATTTTGTAACATAACTTTTTAAATTATATAATTTCGCGTAGTTAGTAGACATTCTAATGGATATTATTTGTTAAAATTGTTAACATCTGATTCATAGCCATTTTGATTTCATTATCTTTTTTACAACAAATTTTGGAGTCTGATTTACGCAGCGACTGTGTGACTGCAAATATCTCTTCAGTATTATTTACTTAAAATTGAACCAATGACGGTGTTCTGTTAGTAGACACATTCTAAAATAAACAAACAGAGAAATCTGAGCAAGATAAATCTATACTTTTCAGAAATTGTTCTCTCCTTTAACCCTTTATCTCCTGCAGTTCCAAAAAGTCATATCACATACTTAGTCCAGTATTGAAACAAATAGATTTTGATTATCTAATAGTAAGCAAATTTAACAATGACTATTTTTCTTAACATTAGTGGTCTTACAACCTAAGGTTGACAGTTCAATGCAAATTTTGTAGCTAAATTTTGAGTGTAAATTAATATACTTAAAATTCTTTTTCGCTTTGACTGTATTATTGTTGTATAACACGTTATTTAACCTCCTATTCTGTTTTTTTCTTTAATAGATTATCAACCAAACTATCCTGGAGTCCATTATTAATTGGTATTTGTTTGATAATTTTGAGTTCTTTGTTAAAATTATCTTTACTTCAGTGGAAAGTAACTAATCTATGGATTAAGCTGAAATGAAGTCATTGTAATTTGCCGCGATTGTTGCTGGTTTTCTATAAATATCCAATTCTAACTTATTACCAATCTTGTAAATTGTGATATATAGATAATTAATTTCTCCGTTATTACATAATTCCATCGTGAACTATAGTTTTCTATTGAGTGAATTGATTCATTTGAAAAATAAATCTACATTTCACTCTGTCTCTTCCCAAATCCAAAATCGTCACCCGCATATCTACTCCAGTGAAATACTTGTTTTACCAAGGGATTATTAGAGTTAAATAACAGTTTTTCAAAATCTGCCATGAAGATATTTGCTGGTAGAAGAGAAATAGGTGAACCCACAAGGAGTTCTGGATATAGAATTAAATGTTGAATGTGAGGTAATTTAGTTGGATACATATCCAGTAAATTTTTAATCATATTTTAAGGTCATTGGCAAAGTAAGCACTATTTATTAGATCAATGAGGATAGTTCTTAATTTATCTATTGAAAAAAAGGTGTTTGACTTTGTAAGAGACTAATTTTGCATTATAGGGTAAAGTGAAATGTGTCATTGATTGAATGAGCTCATTTGAATTTTTAATAACATATGTAGGTTGAAAATTCAAGAGCGTGGGAAATTTCCTACTTAATTCATTATATGTTTTATTCCCCTATTAGTTTGAGCAGGTGATTTACAACCATATTGTTCGCAGGTAAACACCCTTATAATTGTCTATTGATTTCTTAACCTTTCCATTCATTTTTGTAAACATATATACAGTATATTTGTAACAATCTCCACATTAAACTTAAATTAACATCTAACACTCTTGATAAAACCGTTAAATGGCGAAACATATATGTCCAGAATTTTAGAATAAAATTTTTGAAACATTTATAAGCTATAATTGAAAAACCTTTTCAAAAAGTTCATGTTCGGTACTGTCTATAATTACTAATAGTTGATTTGCATGTCTATTGATGACTTAGTAATAAATTGAAGAAAAAAACCTCCCTTATGAAGGATGTTTCTTCGGGAAATCCGTCGATAAATGTTGGGAAAATCGCTTATACCGGAAATAGATAGCAACTCACTAATTTTAGTCACCCTATATATTATTACATTATTAGTTTATAGGTCAAATTCTAAACTATTACAAATTTGAGTTAAATTTTGTGTACAAAAATTTCGAGTTATTAATGCAGGGTGATCCAAAACATAAAACCTAAATTAGTTAATAAGTGTAAAAAACGGAGAAATCTCCTTTTTTAATAGAAACCCCTTATTAGAGTTTCGTATACTCAATATATGGAAACCCTTATAAGTCTTGATTTCTCCCCCTTTCACATTACAGACATTTCCGCCGAAACTACTGGACGAAAAGGGGTTGAGTGTGATATCAGTGTAAAGTTTGATAATCCGATCAGGAGTACATATCGCAATATTGAAACTATTGAGCCTGAAATTTTTTAATATAGAACGTTGCTCAAATTTTAAAGGAAAAATAAGGAGAAACCCATACTTTTTTCTACTTAATTAATTTATTCACTATATTTCTTTTTACATTTTATATTTATCGTTACAAAACATGTTTAATACCATTTTTATTGAGTGTACTATAGGAGTTATAAAAGAATTTTTCACAGTTTAATATATATATAAAATTTACAATTAAAAATATTATGAGGAGTGGTGAACTTGTAATTAAAATATAGCTGAATGAGGGACATACGACGACTGACTATATAGGCAAAGTTTTATTATGCATAATAAAATTGAAATCAATCTTCATGTCCTGGCAATTCATACAAACCAGATATTCCGACAGTTTCATATATTAAGTCGTAAACGTAAAAGGCAATAAAATAGATAGAACGCCAAATGAATGATATATATGCAGGTCAGTTAAATGTTGTCATCTGCCGAAATTAAAATAAATGTTATTCCGTTGTTTGGTGCATGTACAAATATTTAATAAAGGCCGCCCGTTTCGAAGCTTATTCTGAATTCAGCTCGGAAAACAAACAGACCGTTTCCAACCAGAACAGAGCCTCATCTGGAAATGATGCTCTCGAAATCAAACGCTCGCAATGGTATATTAGTTTTTCGTTTGTATTATGAAGCCATCGACTAGTAAATTATTTTATTGATGCTTTTGCTCATCCTCTTCAAATATCAAAACAATGTATGTGGAATTACTAATGTACTATAGAGAATCGTAAACATTATTTGTTTATTTCGATTGCAATAATGACAAACAAAGGCAAAAGTAGGGAATTTAATTTCAAATGCACAAATTTAATCAGTAATATGGTAACACATTATTTTAATTAGTTGACCCTTTCAACAATAACTACATAATTCTTCTGAAACAGTTAATTACATTTAACAACAGCATTTACTGTATGAAAATCAGGTATCAGTCGGAGATTTCAGTGCCGTTGAAATATCTAGTTGTATGTTGAAATCTTAGAGATTTTATAAGCATAAAAACATTTCTAGGGGCTGAAATGAACCCTGTTTCTTTTTTCAAATTAAAGCAAAAACATGTATTTTCTATTTTCACTTTAGATAGGCGTTGGTCTGTTTGAATATGGACTTTCATTACTTTTTAACCGACTTTCAAAAAGCAGGAGGTTATCAATTCGTATGCAACTTTTTTTATTTATCTCGGGCGATTATTCAAAAACCGCTTGGGCAATTTTGATGATTTAAACTGCATTATATTAAAGAACATCACAGAAAGGTCCTATATAATTGTCTATAAAATGGGATTTACGGTTTTCTAGAAAATCAGAAAAAAAGTAAATAAGGGACTAGATTTCAGCGATTTTCAATGAATTCTTACTGTTTTCTCTAAAAGTGTTAACGCAATTTGAATATTATAAATTGTATTATACAAAGATATGTTCCAGCTAGATTCTGTACATTTATCTATAACGGAAAACATACCATTTTTCTGAAAATCGGAAAAATATATGCAAAAAAACTGTAATTCAAATCAAATTGTTATCATAAATATCTAGTTTAAATATCACGATATGCCATGAAAGTATATCATACAGGGTGTTTTAATGGTTTTCAGTTTGATGCATTTGAATGTCAGTTTCAGTTAGAGACGAAGTTATAGTCGCTTGAAATGGCAGAAAATATTCCTTTAGTTTATCGAAACGAAAATTTGTTAGATATGTCGGCGAACTCTTCTAAATGGTATTCGGTTGTAGGTGTGTGCGTGCGTGCTTGTGATATTAGGTGGTACATAAGCCGTTGTATACATAGGATGGTTGAAATATAAGTTGGAATTGAATTAGTTATGCAGGGTGGATTTAAAAATATTGTATTGTGTGGCACATAAGTAGGTACGTATACAAGGTGGTTGAAATAAGAGTGGAGCAAAACTACAGTTATACAGAGCGGATATTTGCGTTATAGGGCGGAAAATAATTACAGTAATACACAAGGCTTTAAAAATTGTCAGAAGTAGTTAAATATACAGGATGGTTGAAATATAAGTTGGAGAAGAATTCAGTTATAGAGAGCGGTTTTTTAAAAGTTATATAGTTTGGAAAATAATTAGTTGTTTATACAAGGTGTTTGAAATAGTGGTGAAATTATTGTTATTCAGGATGTATCAAAAATTTGTTATATAAGCATAAACAGTTAGGATATTTGAATTATAGAACTTAGGACGGAGTATAACTATAGACATGAGTTCAAAAAATTTTAGAAGCAGTTGCATATACCGGGTGGTTGATTTATTTCAACCACCCGGTAGAGTAAAATTTTAGTCATACAGTATGGCTCAAAAAGGTGAATTTTGTTATATAGGGTAGACCATGAGCAGGTGCATAAATGAAATACTAGACATGTGGGGCGAAATAAAATCATAGATATTCGCGAATAATTTAAACAATAGAAAAATAGATAGAGTCAATAATGTGGAGAGGATTTATAAAAATACACGATCTCAGGACCGTTGTGATATTGTATTGAGTTGAATTGTAGTTGTACAGGGCGGTCCAGAAAATGATATACCAATACGTTATATATAATATGTTAAAACAAATAAAAAAGTTAAAATACATTAGGAAAATATAGACAAAGAATACAAATTAGATAGGGAGAAAGAGAATGGAAGAAAAAGAGGAAGAGATAAGAATAAGCTAAATTTTTCAAATGAATTGTACCTTAAATCAGATAAAAAAGAAGATGATTGATTGCATACGGTTTCTAAACGGTTTTCATTTTAAGTCAGCTGAAGTCGGTTCTTTTTTAAATATAAATTATAATACATATAAACCAATAAAATATTATTCTGAAATACGTTCTTCACTATTTTTAACACGTATGCTAACCCACTTGGTTGTTTGAGAAAATATTGACTATAAGTGTACGAAACCTAAAAGGTACCCCCTAAAAATTTGCGAGTCCATTTGACTCGCTATAGTTGTTTTTTCCCTGATATAAATACTTTAAACGTTTGGTGTGAACGGTAAGTTCAAGTAAGATATAAATGGTTCAATTTTGAAGATTAAATTTTTTTAAGATTAAAAGCAATACAGATATTATTGTTTTTTTTTGTTTATCTTTTTATGGCATACCTATTTTTTGGTTTTTCATTAAAATCTTATTTGCAGTCATTCAGTGCATTTTTACCTGATTCTTTCAATTGATAAAATGACAATCTGCACTAAATTAAATATTTGTTTTTTAGTAAAAGCGCAAGTGAAAATATTGAACACAGTATAAATATACAGGAATGTTAGGATAAGTTCATGTTATGGAACATATTTATCTATATACAATGCTTTCGAAAAGTAATAACTAACGATCCTCATTTGAGAAGTAATCGTTATTCTAGATAAGGCTTTTCTAAACCACCCTGTACAACTATAATTTAACTCCACAGAATATTACAACGGTCCTAAAGTCTTTAAAACCACCCTGTATAAGTATAATTCCTCTCCACACTAGTGCCTCTTTCTATTTTTCTATTGTTTAATTTATTCCTGAATACCTATGATTTTACTTCGCCCCATATGTGTACTATTTCATTTATGCGACTGCTCATGGTCTACCCTATATAATAAAATCCACATTTCTGAACCACATTTAATGACTGTAATTTTACTCTACCATTTATTTCAACCACTTAGTATATGCAACTGCTTCTCATTTTTAATGAACCCATGTCTATAATTATATTATAGCCTGTTCTATAATTCAAATATCCTAACTGCTTATGCATATATAACAAATTATTGATACATCCTGAGTAATAATAATTTTTTCCATCCTTACTTCAAACACCTTGTATAAGCAACTACTTATGTTTCACACTATATAACTTGTTTTATCGCTCTATATAACTGTAATTTTACTCCGCTGTATATTTCAATCATCCTGTATATTCAACTGCTTCTAACATTTTTAAGCTTTCTGTATAACTGTAATTATACTTCGTTCTATAACGCAAATATCCAGTCTGTATAGTTATACAGACTGGATAGTTTTGCTCCACTCTTATTTCAACCACCCTGAATACCATAACCGTATATATAAGGCCATTCAGTAATCTTTCTCTAAAAGAAAATGAATAAAAATGAAAACCATTACAATATAATTTCATGGCATATCTTGACAATTAAACTAGATATTTATGATAAAAATTTGGCATTTACCATTATGTTTACAGTTTTTTGCATATATTTTTCCAATTTTCAGAAAAATGTTTTACGTTATAGAAAAACCTACAGAATCAAGCTGGAACATATCTTTCGGGAATACAATTTAAAATATTCAAATTGCTTGATCAGGTTTAGAGAAAACCATAAAGATTCATTGAAATTCACTGAAATGTAGTTCCTAAATTACTGTTTTTTCTGATTTTCTGGAAAACCGTAAAGCTCACGTTATAGAAAATTATATGTTACCTTTCTGTAATATTCTTTAATACAATGCCGTTTAAATCATCGAATTTGAATTGATAACCTCCTCGTTTTTGGAAGTCGGTTAAAAATAGATCCTAACATATTACTGTATTACTATAATTCTTCTCCAGCATATTTTTACCATACCTGTATATGTATCCATATATAATATTTTTTGCACCACCCTTCTTAACAATGATTCTACTGCGCCCTCTATTCCAAGTACTCAATCCACCCTGGGAAACTATAACTGCACTCCATTCAATTTTCTAAACAGGCTGAACGTGCAACTGGGCCACCCAATAAAACATTTGGTTTCTAACATATCTGGAGTCACCCTATATCATTGTAATCTACAGCGCCTTATATCTTAGTCTATTTATATAAGCATCTGTAACGACTCTCAAGACAACTTTATTGTTTGCCTCAAATTAATATGAAAACACACAACTTTTTAAAATCAAAGAAATGGCCTAACCAGCATTTTTTACTCTAAAATCTTGAAAGGTTCAGCTAAATAAAATGTAATGCTAGGAAAACAGTAATGAAATTTTTATAAGATCCTACACATCAATTTGCATTGAAACATTTTTCATAGTAGTTTTATTCTCAAGTAGGTCACCAAATCACCCTGTATTGAACAAATCTGTCATAATTGTAACAGTCTCGTTCGTTATAGGTAATACGATTTTTCCCGAGCTATCGATTTGTAGATGCCAAAACCCCAAAATGGAATTTCGGCAAAATGATAAAATAAAGAAATATGATATATATTATTTTATTAGATAAATACGGAAAAATAAATTTGCAACATATATATCACATCTCCTTACAAGAAGATTAAACAATTATTGACTGACTGATATTTTAGAAGACATAGACCACAATATTAATAAATTTTTATTAGATTTGTGATAAATTCATGATTGAAGAATTGTATATACTCAACTTCAGGATCGGTAATAAAATTTATTAATTAGCTTTAGAATCTCTAAATAGTTATTGTACTTACGGAAAACTGTTCATTTGGATTCTTTTGTAAATGCGCAAACTTCTTAAAAACACATTCAATTAGATCACGACACAACAGTTTCTGAAGGCAACGTTTTTGTAAAAAAGTAACGTCATAAATGAATAGAAAAGAATGTTTTTAGAGCATACATCACATAGTAAGTAAAAGTCGATTATATAAGCAATATTTATACTTCGCTACAAGAATGGGGTTTTGTCGACTGCTGTCAAATTTCGAACATTAGATTTTAAGGCTTTAAGGTTCACAGTGGGCGCCATCTCACTTGGTTTTTATCAATAATTTATATTTAGTTTACTTATTTTAAAATAAATAAATAAAGATTCTTTATATATTCTGCATATCTACGGCACATTACCTTTCAAATGGTATACTTTTTATTACCCTTCTTTCAAAATAAAGGCCGGAAAAGGGGTAGTGGGTTTCCGTCTTTGGGTATAGTATATGATTCTACAACGAGATGTTCCTGCTTGATTCGGTATAAGTATCTACAACGTAGCACATAGCGTTTTTCCGAAAATCGTAAAAATAGTTGCAAAAATAGGGTAAACATCAATTAAATGTCTGATTTTCATCATAAATATGTAGCTTAAATGTCAAGATATGCCATGAATTTGTATCGTACAAGGTGTTTGTAACGGTTTTCATTGCAGTCAAGTAAAATGGCACAAAATATTCCATTAGCGTACCGAAAAAGCATTTTTTTAGGTAAGCGTTGTTTTCTATATGGCATACGGTGGTAGGTGTGTGCGTGCATCGAAATTCAAGAAGCAAGCAATGAAATATTGGGCGAAAAAAAAATACAGTAAGACAGGTGGGTTCAAAAAATAAATGTGATATTGGGTGGTATATAAGCAGTTTCATATATAGGATGGTTGAAATATAAGGTGAAATGGAATTAAAGTTATACAGGGTGGTTCAAAAAATGTTGTATTGAGTGTTAAGTTAAAAAACGGTGAAATAAGCATATGCAGTAAGGATATTCGAATTATAGGGCGGAGGGTTAAAAAATATGAGAAGCAGTGATGATGATTGGAATAAAGGTGGATTGGAATTATAGTTATACAGGGTGGTTAAAAAAATGTTACTTAGTATGGAACATAAATAATCGCATATACTTGGCATATTGGACGAAGTAAAATTGTAGGTATACAGGGTGATTTAAACAATAGAAAAATAGAAACAGTCAATAGGGTGGAGAGGATTAATACTTATACAGGGTGGTTGCAACATCATGTAGAGTTAAATTATAGTTGTACAGTGATTGATTGAATGGCTAAATTTTTTAATATTTTCTTTAATTCTTTTAAATATTTTATTTTTAAAATATTTAAAAAAATAATTTGTATTCGTCATAATGATCCCTTTGATTTTATATATTATTTGATCCGTTAGAAACAATTATAATTTTTTATTTTCCATTTATTTCCATAATTTGCTCCCCAAAATGAATATTACGAGTTTCTCCTTATTTTTCCAGTAAATTTCAGGTGAGGTGCTATAAGTCTATGTTTTTCAAAATTTTACAGCTTATGGTTTCGGAGATAAGGGGGGGATGGGTAATTTTTTTAGGTTTTGTTAATATCTTTTAATTAATTTATTTTAAAAATATAAAATAAATATATTTGTTTTCGTCATAATGAGCCCTTTCATTTGATATATAACATGACGCGTTAGAAACAATTGTAATTTTATATTTTCCATTTAGTTCTGTAAATTAAAAGTAGAGGTTTCTCCTTATTTTTCCAGTAAAGTTCAGGTCAGACCATATACCTCTAATTTTTTTCAAAACTTCACGTTTTATAGTTTTTTCGATTTTTTTTTGTTTTTCCCCCAGAAGTACCCCTATCAAAATTTCTTCTTTTACGAACTCCTGATTGGATCACCAAACTAAATATTGATACCAAATTTCAACCTCTTCCGTCCAGTTGTTTAGGAGAAAATTGCTGTGATGTGACAGAGGCAGAAATCCGGAGTGATATCACAGCTCTACAAAAAATTATTATTTTTTATTGCCCTGGATATCTTAGCAAATTTGAATGTTTTCAAGTGCCCATATAACGAATTTATTCTAGCAATTATTGAACATCCACTTTTTTATGATTATTGTATATCTTATATTTTGTTCAATTATTGGCTTTTTAGTAATACAATTTATTTTTCCAGTGATCATTAGGGTTCTGCGCACCTTTTTTGCGCATCAGGTGATCCCCACTCTTAGGCCCCTTATCCAGCAGAACAACTGAGAGCTGTTATTTGAGAACATTGAAGTACTTACATGTGAATCTGTAAAAGTTTTTTGGTGTTAATAGTTTATTTTAATCGAAATCAAAAGTGGAGATATCCAGACTTACATTCTACAAAATGTTCTATATACATTTCAAAGGTAATTCGCATGTCCTCAGAAACAATGGTGTTGCCAAATTCACAGAACTGGGTATAGTCTAGCAGTGGAAGTGAACGGGTGGCTGAAACATCTACGCCAAAGTTATTTTCTGATATCGAGAAGCTGCTTCTAGACATGGGCTTAAAAGAATACAAACCTACTGAGCGGCACCTAGTTATTGACAGTTGTAAAAGAAGTTTAAAATGCGTCTTACTGCTCAATTGAAATAAATATGCATCAATTCGAATTGCCCCTTCATCAAAACTCAAAAAATAACAACATAAAAAATAGTTTTATAATAAATTAATTACTCGAAGCATCAATGACCGATCTGTGTGGATTTGAAAATGGTTAATTTTTTACTAGGTCAACATAGTGGATACACAAAATACCCTTTCTTCAATTGTATTTGGGACAGTAGATCAAAGCAACTTCATTGGAAACAAGATGTTTGACATGTAAGAACTCTTCAACTGTCGACAAAGTCAATGTAATACGGGAGCAATCGGTAAGTAGAGACAAAATCATATTACCATTACATTTCAAGTTAGGAATGACAAAGCAATTTGTCAAATCTTTATATAAGGAAGGAGATTGTTTTAATTACATTTATAGAAAACTTCAGCAGCTTAGTATGGAAAAGTTGAAACGTGGTCCCCAAATACGGCAATTAATGAAATATGCAGACCAACCTTATGACTGTTCCGGAAAGTGAAGCTTAGAAAAGTGTTGCTCTGCTGACAAATTTTCAGACTCTAAGAGCAAATATCAGTATCAAGTTCCATTATCTCCGCAATCATTTTGATAAATTTCCGGATAATTTTGGAAATTATAGTGCGGAACATGGAGAGGAGTCCCACCAGGATCAAAAAGTGATGGCAGATTACTGCTGGTCTTTAAAAAAAGATTGTCCTCTTAGAAATTATAAAAAGGCTTATAAAAGAACATTTACTGAAATATAAAGTATATTTTCCACATTTTTCTCTCTGTTTACTTCGATGTATACCAAAACAAAACTGACATTCCGATTTTTGTAATGTAAAATGAAAATAAAGATTTAAAAATGAACCAGAGCAATTCTTATAAAGTCATTGATAGTTTCATGAATTGTGAGCATAAACATATCCAAAATCGATCTTATATCTAGGGCAACAAAATCACTGTAAATCAGTGTATTTTATGGGTATCCGTATATTGTATATACGGAACCCTAAAAATACCCAAATTCCTAGTTGTAATGGGTGAAAGAAAAATAGGTTAATTAGGTATATATTATTATGGACAACGTGGGTTCACTTACAAATTTTTAAACTCAATTCAAACAGCTTTATTTGTATCAAAATTTATGACAAAACGTTCGAGTTATGTACGTCAACAACATACTGAATAGATCATCGTTACGATGATAACTACTCTACTTCTTTCCTTTGATCGCTCAAGCGCCTTAATACCCCCATAGTTATTCTCGGTATTTTCCCGTCTGCTTCTGGTACACTAATGTGTGCAATTCCTCATTCTGGTAAGGATTCAAAATTGTTTTTTACCATCAACCGTATTTTTGGGACCACCCCTTTTTGTCGGCATTGATTATTTGAATGGTTCTTATAGTTTATTTGTTCGCAAGATCAGTTTTTAATTAAGAAGATTAATTTCTCAAAAGGTTAATTTTATAACAGTGTAAAATAGAACTTTATAACAATATTCAGTATACTTATATGTTGTGAATATCTTTCAACTCCAAGTCTACAGGCGTTGTATTTGTCAAATAAATTTACTTTAAAAACAAATACCAAAAAATGTGCATTTCATAGAATATTCAAGAAATATCGAATTAGTGACAACTACCGTCCAACAGATAAGTATAAACAATATATAGTACACTTATTTGTATACAGTATGACATTGTAGCGATTTCTAATTGTCAGACGCAATTCTGTTATCGACAACCAATAATCTGGATAATTTTTCGGAATTGCATTACTATAGTTTGTCGTTATTAAATTAAATTCAATGTCAATGTTTCAAGTTCCCGCTTTCCCTAATATCTTTCATTCAAGTATTGACAGCAAAAATACTCGATGTAAAGCTACTCCAAAATGCTTTATCCTACTTGTTTTTTTATCTTTTCTAAACTCTTTGAAATCTATTTCGCTTAAATATCTTGTTAAGTCAAGGTGTAAAACATATCACACATATCAGGAGACCATCGAAATGTTGGTAGAGAAGTTTACTAGGCCAGTTGTTTCAAAAATGGAGATATTAACCAGCTACCGTTTAAAGTTTTTCAATGGGTCTATTTCAAATCCCACCTGGTGCAATAAAAGAAATAATCAGAAATTGGGCTACAAGAATAAATTTAGGTGAACAAATCGGAGGACTGCATTTAAATAGTACATACTTTGACAATAAATTATGAGTATCTACACTTCAAAATAAAATAAAATTAGTAACCTTTTACTTGCAGTCGTAGTTGTGTCCCATGTTAAACAAGCGTTCATGAGTTCCATAAGGAACTGGTTGGTTATTTTCATTATTTTCCCGACGAACATTGTCTTTCAGTATCACTGCTCGTCTTTATATTATCAATGTCTGGGGATTTTTCTTCATACTCCTTAAATGGCATTATAATGTATCAAAAATTCTACTACTATATTCTTCTCCAGTAGCCTACATATCATTTTTCTGTTCTGTCGCTACCTCTATATGGAACAATTTCGTGAGCATACTTCTCAACTTACTGTATTTTACATCTTACTGTAATATGTTAGATTGATTTTGATGTTTGGCCACTGTATCTTGATCTGTACTTATCTATAATTGTGTCTTTATCAAATTTTTTGAACTGGACAGCAAGTAGAAGCATTCCACTGTAACGGGTGAATTGCCGTTCTCCCTGTTACATTGATATTTACTAATATTTGTCCTATTACTAAATTACCATTTATATTTTTCAAATCACTTTTCTAATTATATCGTTTTCTGAACTGAGTTCTATCGTAATAGAACAGTGTCTTTACCTTAATAAATAAACACGTAAGTAAATACTCCTATTTTATTCGCTTATGCAATCGCTTTTTTCGCTTTTAATTTCTAAATCACAGTTAATTCGTTTGGAAGGTATTCTAAGTCCAACTCTGTCCTTTGATTTGGCGCGGTAATGTCTTGACAGAAAGAACATCACGTGCTATTTTGATCTAACCTCCCTCCAAACTGGAAATATTAAATTAATATAATTTTATTGGGAAGAAGGAAACTGTCATTAATAAAATTTTATCTATGATTTAATTAGTAAAGTTTTGCTTTATTTTTTTATCGAAATTATATTGTATTAGTTCCCGTATTGACCAACTATTGATTAATATTCCTGCTTTCGCGAACTCGAAATTTTAACATGTCATTTCCTTTCCCCACTTTTATGATTGGACAAGTGGGATTAACGCATGTCGAAGGAAGGAGATTTCTCTCTTCTGCCCCGACCAGCATAAAGGCGGTATGTAGGCGAATTTCGTTCCGAGTTTAATTTTTTTATTGGGAAAATTCTTTATCTTTATCGTGAAAATATCTGCTAGAGTTTGCTTAATTTATCGTTTTTACTTATTACCGTACCTTTGATTCTAATTAAGCAGATTCATTTTCTCGTTATAGTTGATTTATCGAATGAATTTTTTTTACAGTTTTTTTATCGGCTATAGTGCATATTTTATCGTATCTATTAATAATTTTGGAAAGAAACTTTGGGTGAATCGGGTTTCATATTCATCTTAATATCGATATACCGCGTTTTCTTGCAACGATTAATAGTTGGTGGCTTAATTGCGTAGTTCATTAATTTTTTTGTAATTTTTTTGCTTTGCATCTGCGACGTAGTTGGCATCGATAAACAATCGTTAGTTGCTAGAGTTTTCACACGTATCGTGATAAAGAAATAAAGAAAAATACAACAATTATTGCTGGCCTCTTTTGCATTTTTAGGTATTGGTGAATCTGGAGAGTTTGATTGACGATATCTGCCAAGGATCAGGAAAGGACAAATTGATCCACTAGACGAGGTCTCCTGTGAGCCTGAATTTAGTAGCTGACGCAGCTTCTCAACTGGGTTGGACTGTAACTGGGATTGATCATATGAGTGACTTAAAATTTCTATTTTTTTTTCTTTGCATTTCGTTCAGTATTTCATATATATATTTCTATTTTATTGAATTTGATTTACATCTAGATACACCAGTAAATATATTAAATTTTTTAAGTCACTCGCTGATCTTTCATTATTCATTGGCCCAGATTGGTTGCGTTGCTTGTCTGCTTAGTTTGCTTAGTTATAAATAAATCACATTTTAATTTCTTCTTTCTCTGAGTTTGCAGTAGAGAGCCAAGCAGGTTCTGAGCTAAAGCATTATTGCTAGGCCTAGTTTTCTTTATTTTAATTGTTTAACTTGGGGAAATGTTTATGACCAGATTTCACATCTGATTTTTTTTTCATATTTATGAATATAGATGCAATCATCATTTTTATCGTATATTACCTTATCATTTTTAAAGTACCGTACATTGACATTAATTTAGAGTACTGAGTTTTCCCATTATCTCCGAGGAGGTTCGCTTTCATTCAGTCGTCGAACGGTTTGTCGGATTAGAAGGCACATTATTAGATCTTGAATATAATTTTTTTTCATATCGTTATCTTTAAACACATTATTAGCTTTCAAACATAATTGTTTATATATCTGATTTACCGTTAAATTTTACCTGTAATTAATAATGGATTTGTTATTTAAATCTAAACTAATTTGAAACTATTACTAGCAGTTGCAATTTACCTTAAGTCTTATCGTTATCTATTTGTTCCTAGAATTTGAAGCATTTCAAAATTTACTTTTATTAGTATTTTTCATTCATTTTTGGTAGTATTTAAATAGTTAATTTAGAGTGAAGAAGTTAGGGAAAACTAAGGTAGGGTGCCTCACCTCATACACGTGCCGAACCGATCCTATAGAGCATATATACGCCTATACTAGTCAGGGGGAAAATTCAGTATCGATACTCTAAGGGCTATAACTATTTGGCCAATAAATTTTTTCATGTATGCCATCAACTAGGGCTAAGAGTGCCCAGATACGTAACCACTAGCCTCATATCAAGGGAGCAGAACTCTGGCAGTACTAACTGATTCGACTTGTCCTCTGGTAGGACAGTGGCAACTCCTGGCCGCCCTGAGTTATTGGAACCCCATCTGCTGGTTGGCATATAGCTCCAGGTTCAGGACCTTAGACAGCAAAGCCACCAACGGAAAGGCATTCCTACCGAGGATATTGTAAGGCAAGAATTTATAGATTGTTTTGTTTGTAACTTCACTCTAACAGTTTTTATATACCTCGATTGTTTAAAAGTTTGTTCTCTGTTACCAATTTAACTAATAGTAAACTTGGTTAATTTGTAATTGAAAAAGAATAAATTGTAAATTTTCGCTATCTTGTCGTTTTTCTTGTGAACTGTGCGTATCCATTGGTCTGGCGCCCTTGTATAGTCCTTCTGCCAATTGAACAACGAACTCACGCCACCGGATACTAACTGAGCAGCCTATCGGCACAATATCTCCAAGACAGTCGAGAGAGAGGTGTATTGTCTAACAAACAAAATATCTTTCTCGAGCGGGTTGCTGCTACAAAATTGGCGCCCAACGTGGGGCCCTCGAATATATTGCTTCAAAAATTGGCACATTGGCTGAAGGATTTATCTTATAAATTTGGCCTGTGGAAGTGCACTGCGAAACAAGAAAAAAATTGATTGCAACTGGAGTTCCAGTTTTGAGTATCGAATATCTAGTAATCTATCAGATTCAATTACCGTGGAAATTTAAATCATCTGTTGATGAACAGTATCGTTTAATTACCTCAATATTTTGATCATATTGTTTTATCGAATTAATTAACTTGAACTATTTATCTAACAAAATTGAGAGATTTAATAATTGTTTATTTGTCGTACCTTATATATATATATATATATATATATATATATATATATATATATATATATATATATATATATATCTTATTTACCTTTTATCTTATCTTGATCTAATTTACCGTTATCTTATTTACCGTGTGGAAGAATTATTTCAGTTATCGTTTCACCCTCTATATCTTTTATCGCTGTTGAGTGAATTGGAATTATCTTACCGTATCTTAATTTATCGTTTCCATTTCATTCAATATTTAATTACCGTGGGGGTAAACATACCTCTGAAATACTTCCCTATCTCGTAATTCTGTTATCTTACTGGTTTCTCTTCTTTATCTTTTATCTCATGTCCATTTTTCTTGCGATGGAACCCAACCATTTGAGAGTTAAGGAATTGGATTATGAACTGCAGATCCGGAGGATAAAGCCCATTGGGGATGTCGACTCTAAACGTAAGTTACATAGAGGTGCCTTAAGTCAAGAAACTGCAAACCGAAGTTTTGTGCAGAGTAGTGTTGGTAGCCCTCTTTCCTCTGATGTAGATACCGCCGAAATTAGGGAAACTATCAATGACTTGAATAACCAAATTGCTAACTTTACTGGTTCTATCTCCTGTCCATTGTATAAAAGAATTTCGTCCCGTTTAACTCATCTCTCAGGTAGAATCCATAGGCTGTCAGAAAATTCAGAAGAAGAAGAGAGGACAAAGGCCGACTTGCAAACTGAACTGTTAATGTTAGAGGGGGAATTAGCTTTCAAATTAGTACCTTCTGCTTCTACTCCCCAAAGGACCTCTTCTGGTCATGAATTTACTCCCAGTCCTTTTGTCTCTCGATTTATCGCACCTTATAAGTGGAATCTCCATTTTTCCGGACACAATCCAAGGGAATCCGTTCATCCTTTCCTTGAAAAGGTTGAGACTCTCGGTATTGCTCGAGGTGTCACCAAAGATGAGTTATTTACTTCCGCTTGTGACTTATTTAAAGGAACAGCCCTAACTTGGTATAACAGCATTAAGGATAAAGTCAGCACTTGGGACCAGCTAGTCCAGAAACTCAAAAGAGATTTCTTACCGTACTTTTATGAAGAAGACCTAAATAGGGAAATTGACTCTCGCACACAAGGAATTAATGAAAAGGTCACCCTATATATAGCTTGTATGGTTGGTTTGTTTAATCGTCTTACCGTCAAATTAGATGAGAAAACTATCGTTAATAAAATTCGTCGAAATTTAGCTCCTCATTTTCTTTCCCATCTCGCTTTACTTCAAATTGATACCGTTGACCAGCTGTCTGACATTTGTAGACAGTTAGAAGAGTCTATGTCGTGGAGCAAACGTTATAAACCACCTCCAAGCACTTCTAGTAATTTATTGGAGCCTGACTTAAGTTTTTCTGTCTCATTACCTGGTGTACCCAAGAATAACTCTTATCGTAATCAAAGTTTTTCCTCCTTTTTATCGTCATCTCGCAATATAAGTACCGTTACCGTATCTGGCCTCCGTTGTTGGAACTGCCATACCGTGCTAAAGAAGTCACGAAGAGAAATTGTCAGCGTTGCCTCTCTAGGTTTCCAAAAAACGTATTACCGACTGGAGATGGTCATCTGGATGCCGTCGCCAATACTTCCAACCAAAGTCCAGGAATCAGTTCCGTTCCTCCTACCGATGCCCAAGGAAAAGGCAAGAGCAAAGGAAAGAAGTCAACGTAAAACCCCCTATCTCTTCCAACCCCAATGAGTGGAATCTTTGGCTTGAAAAAGTCAGAGAATTTTGTCGTCCTTCTTGTAATTTAAGCCCTCTTTTCGTTAATAAACCTCATGACAACAGGCCTTATCTAACTGTTAACGTTTTTGACCGTGAAATCACCGCTTTAGTGGATAGTGGTGGTACCTCTTCCGTTTTAGGTTCCGCAGGGTTCTCTATCCTAAAGTATTTCAAGTTACCGATTCAATATCATGATACCGTGTTAATAACTACCGCTGACGGGACACCTCAAGACATATTGGGATATGTTGTCTTACCTATTTCCGTAAATAATGTCGTTAAATCCCTTAAGGTCTATGTTATTCCGTCTGTTAAGCACACTCTTGTCTTGGGAATGGATTTTCTTCAACTGTTTCAGATGAAAGCTAACTTCTCGTCATTATCTTATAAGATTTCGCAAATTTCTGCCCTTAATACCGTTCCAACAGATTCAGACTTAACCAGAAGTCTACAGGCTGATTTTAAAGAACAAGACGTATCTCTAAAGAGCCTTTCTAATGTTGTTGTTGATTCCTTCTCTCAGCCTATTCAGAAAACATCCATTCAGGGATTTTATCAAAATATCGACCTTGCTTTTCAGAAATTTTCGGCTGATTTATTAGGTCCGGACCCTTGTTTCCGATTGAAAAATCAGTATATAGTAGTAATAGTAAATTAAAACCATATCTTTCCAACCCTGACACTGAGGATGAACATGTATCGGATGATTCTTCGGATTCCGAACATGATTCTGCTCTGGACTAAATTGTATCGTACCTATCTATTCCCTTTTCTCTTTATCGACTTATCTTCATTACCGACTTATCTTCTCGTTATTGGATCTTGTATTATCGTATCTTTTATCTTTCTTCACCTTGTCGTATCTTTTCTACCTTTCCTATCTATCGTTTGTGGTCTCTTGGGTGGGCCTACGAATACCCCAAGGCGGTGAACCCATGCGCGGACGTAAAAGCCGTCTCTTGGGTCTCTAGGTCTTCTGTAGACTAATTCATATCTTTCCTATCGTTCGTATCCTTTTTCTTGGTCTCTTGGGTGGGCCGACGAATACCCCAAGGTGGTGAAACCATGCGCGGACGTAAAAGCCGTCCAACTGGATTCTATCTATTGCCACAACACCTAGGTCTTCTGTAGACTAATTCATATCTTTCCTATCTATCGTTTCAGTGGTCTCTTGGGTGGAACTACGAATACTCCAAGGGGGTTAAACCAAGCGCAGGGGTAAAAGTCCCCTAACTGGCCCTATATATCTTTCCTTTTACCATCTAGGTCTCGTAATACTAAGTAACATTTTTCTAGGTCTCCAGGAGGGCTCGGAGAATACTTCTGGTAGTCCATGTTACCAACTAGGGAGTAAAAATCTTCCAAATGGTCACTTGCCTTTATCTATAACATCCATGTCGTTGTCGTTTCATGCTGATTTGCTGTTATCTGGAAATTATCGTCCCTTCAGGATTGCCAAAGCTGATGACATTTTTTATCTTAGATAGTATCGTTAAATATTATGCATATATCTAATTTTTTTTCCTTTTCTTTAATCCTCATTATTTTCACTAGGTATTATCTTTCTAGAAGATCCATACCGTGGCTTATTGCTTTCACCTTAGTTAAATTAGTTGAATCATTCAGGTTTAGGATTTAGGGCTGATAGTTAATTTATCTTGCCACCTTTTAATGATACCGTCCCTGAGGATGAAAAGTCTATATTGTCATCACTGTCTAATTTTGATAACGCTACCGTTGTACCGTTACTGATAACTTTTCAAAGAAAATACCGTGTTTAATGCAACTTTTCTTGGGCGTAGGCTCTTACCGATATTAACTGCATTTTTAATTGGAGATTTGGTTTTCTTGCCTTATCTGCTGTTCTTTGAGAACAATTATCTTGAATTCCAATATCCCAATTTCTCGTGTATAGCTGTTGAAATATTATCTTTTCCTCTTTGACTTAGGTTGTCAACTTTACATATTGGCATTCCCTTACCTTGCTTATTTTATGGTAAATATCTCTTATAATCTATCTATGTTGAACTTTCAGAGGAATTATCTTTGTGAAGTATGATGAAGTGAATTATCTTATCGTTTATCTTGTAATCTCGTCTATCCTCTTACCGTTTGACTGCTATGAAGCAGTGTACCGTATCGTACTTTACCGTGGCCATGGAAGCCAGTTATTGTTTTTGGAGAGACTCCAGGCTCTGGACAGTGTGTTAGGGCTGTTATTTTGGTCGTAGGCTGGAGTTGTTCTATTTTGGAACTTGGACATGTATTGCAGTGTTGCCGTCCTAGGTTCTGTGTTTATGTAGAGGATGGAGGTTTTGCGCAGTGTGTTAGAGCTGCATTTTCTCACTTTTCCCGCTTCAAAAATATTTACCGTTCTACCTTACCGTTTGTTTATCTTTCTCTATCTTCCTCTGAAAAGTAACAGGTTTTCTTGATATCTGATTTTGGTGTACCTGAGCGAAAGCTGTTATCGATTTTCAATACCTTATCCCTTTATTAGAAGTGAAGTTCTTAGATAGATTTGATGTTCCTTGTAGAACAATTTTTGGAACTCACTATCCTTCTGGATATCTGACCTGTGACAGTATATCGTTTTCTATATCTTAATTTTTCTCAGATAATTTACCATAATTTTGTGATTTCCATTTCAGCAATATGACATCTGACAAAGGTATATTTTCTGAATCTTTTCTTTTCCTTTTTCTATTTTTGGGTCTACCTTCTATTATCGTTCATTTTCTTCCTGGGATTTATCGTAATATACCGTTCTGTCATTCTCTTATTTACTTTCCATGTCCAAAATATACTTGGGGTGGATTTAAATATTGTACCGTTCCCTATAAAAATAAGGATAAATATCTTTAGTTCTTCTAGTAGAAAATTATATTTTTTATGTTTGATTCAGGCAAATCCTGTCTGTACCTTGGTGCAGTGGGGATTTTCAAATATACCACTGCAGTTGTTCTAAATTAAATATCGAGTCTCGTTTAGATGTAAATAAAAAGAATTGTGTTGTCTCGTGTATCTTTTGAAGAGTTTTCCGCATTGTATATGTAGAGTAAAACCTATTATCTTGTTGCCATACCAATTCCGTTATATAGTTATCGTTATTATGAATTTAGCTTTCTCCTAATAATTAGGCTTTTATCTGTTTTCTATCTGTATAGGCATCTAATTGCTTTCTCTGTAATAGCGATTATTATAAAGTATGCCTTACCTTACTTATCGTCCCTCTTAAATAGGGGGCCTTATCAAGGTGTACTTTTGATGCCTAAGTGTTTGCTAGATTGTGGATTATGCATTTACCTTACCGTTTGTACCTTATGAATTATCTCGTTTGCTTTGCACAATCGTTAAGTAACACAATTATCTTGATGGCAACAATTCATTATTGTATTATATCTTTAACTTTATCAATTCATCTGCATTTAGCTTGCATTGTAAATATTACCGTGTCTTGTTTTTTTTGGGTTATCCTAACTTAAGGCTTATATCCATTTTTGTTCTCTCGCTAAATGACTTGGGATCATTCCCTTGTATTATTATTATTGCTAAATACTTTGTAATTTTATACCGTTAAAACATTTTTTTTTCCTTTTATCTACCGTCTACCTTTCCGAATTTTAGTACCGATATCAACTTTCTGTTGTTGACTTGAATTTAGTAGTCATTATCTTATTCATTTAGTTGGTCAAACGTTTCATAACTCACATACAGGGACCACCTAAAGTAGGTACCTTTTATCTTATAAATTTAATCTTTCCGAATTGAATATTTCATATCTTATCTAAGAGTATTTATACTACTTAGCTTCCCATGTCGCGATTCATTTTCAGAACTGTATTATCTTGGCAAAATTTAGGAAATTGATTTCGGAAATCTAATATCCTTGCTTATTTCGTAGGTTTTCTTATAGCTTACGAAAGGTTTTTTTTCAGGTTGACCTTCTCAAAAAACCTTTCTTTACTCCGGGTTAGAGGGGTGTGTAGCGGGTGAATTGCCGTTCTCCCTGTTACATTGATATTTACTAATATTTGTCGTATTACTAAATTACCTTTTATATTTTTCAAATCACTTTTCTAATTATATCGTTTTCTGAACTGAGTTCTATCGTAATAGAACAGTGTCTTTACCTTAATAAATAAACACGTAAGTAAATACTCCTATTTTATTCGCTTATGCAATCGCTTTTTTCGCTTTTAATTTCTAAATCACAGTTAATTCGTTTGGAAGGTATTCTAAGTCCAACTCTGTCCTTTGATTTGGCGCGGTAATGTCTTGACAGAAAGAACATCACGTGCTATTTTGATCTAACCTCCCTCCAAACTGGAAATATTAAATTAATATAATTTTATTGGGAAGAAGGAAACTGTCACTAATAAAATTTTATCTATGATTTAATTAGTAAAGTTTTGCTTTATTTTTTTTATCGAAATTATATTGTATTAGTTCCCGTATTGACCAACTATTGATTAATATTCCTGCTTTCGCGCTCAATAAAATTCGAAATTTTAACATGTCATTTCCTTTCCCCACTTTTATGATTGGACAAGTGGGATTAACACATGTCGAAGGAAGGAGATTTCTCTCTTCTGCCCCGACCAGCATAAAGGCGGTATGTAGGCGAATTTCGTTCCGAGTTTAATTTTTTTATTGGGAAAATTCTTTATCTTTATCGTGAAAATATCTGCTAGAATTTGCTTAATTTATCGTTTTTACTTATTACCGTACCTTTGATTCTAATTAAGCAGATTCATTTTCTCGTTATAGTTGATTTATCGAATGAATTTTTTTTACAGTTTTTTTATCGGCTATAGTGCATATTTTATCGTATCTATTAATAATTTTGGAAAGAAACTGGGTGAATCTGGTTTCATATTCATCTTAATATCGATATACCGCGTTTTCTTGCAACGATTAATAGTTGGTGGCTTAATTGCGTAGTTCATTAATTTTTTTGTAATTTTTTTGCGTTGCATCTGCGACGTAGTTGGCATCGATAAGCAATCGTTAGTTGCTAGAGTTTTCACACGTATCGTGATAAAGAAATAAAGAAAAATAGAACAATTATTGCTGGCCTCTTTTGCATTTTTAGGTATTGGTGAATCTGGAGAGTTTGATTGACGATATCTGCCAAGGATCAGGAAAGGACAAATTGATCCACTAGACGAGGTCTCCTGTGAGCCTGAATTTAGTAGCTGACGCAGCTTCTCAACTGGGTTGGACTGTAACTGGGATTGATCATATGAGTGACTTAAAATTTCTATTTTTTTATCTTTGCATTTCGTTCAGTATTTCATATATATATTTCTATTTTATTGAATTTGATTTACATCTAGATACACCAGTAAATATATTAAATTTTTTAAGTCCCTCGCTGATCTTTCATTATTCATTGGCCCAGATTGGTTGCGTTGCTTGTCTGCTTAGTTATAAATAAATCACATTTTAATTTCTCCTTTCTCTGAGTTTGCAGTAGAGAGCCAAGCAGGTTCTGAGCTAAAGCATTTTTGCTACGCCTAGTTTTCTTTATTTTAATTGTTTAACTTGGGGAAATGTTTATGACCAGATTTCATATCTGATTTTTTTTTATATTTATGAATATAGATGCAATCATCATTTTTATCGTATATTACCTTATCATTTTTAAAGTACCGTACATTGACATTAATTTAGAGTACTGAGTTTTCCCATTATCTCGGAGGAAGTTCGCTTTCATTCAGTCGTCGAACGGTTTGTCGGATTAGAAGGCACATTATTAGATCTTGAATATAATTTTTTTTCATATCGTTATCTTTAAACATATTATTAGCTCTCAAACATAATTGTTTATATATCTGATTTACCGTTAAATTTTACCTGTAATTAATAATGGATTTTTTATTTAAATCTAAACTAATTTGAAACTATTACTAGCAGTTGCAATTTACCTTAAGTCTTATCGTTATCTATTTTTTCCTAGAATTTGAAGCATTTCAAAATTTACTTTTATTAGTATTTTTCATTCATTTTTGGTAGTATTTAAATAGATAATTTAGAGTGAAGAAGTTAGGGAAAACTAAGGTAGGGTGCCTCACCTCATACACGTGCCGAACCGATCCTAAAGAGCATATATACGCCTATACTAGTTAGGGGGAAAATTCAGTATCGATACTCTAAGGGCTATAACTATTTGGCCAATAAATTTTTTCATGTATGCCATCAACTGGGGCTAAGAGTGCCCAGATACGTAACCACTAGTCTCATATCAAGGGAGCAGAACTCTGGCAGTACTACCTGATTCGACTTGTCCTCTGGTAGGACAGTGGCAACTCCTGGCCGCCCTGAGTTATTGGAACCCCATCTGCTGGTTGGCATATAGCTCCAGGATCAGGACCTTAGACAGCAAACCCACCAACGGAAAGGCATTCCTACCGAGGATATTGTAAGGCAAGAATTTATAGATTGTTTTGTTTGTAAATTCACTCTAACAGTTTTTATATACCTCGATTGTTTAAAAGTTTGTTCTCTGTTACCAATTTAACTAATAGTAAACTTGGTTAATTTGTAATTGAAAAAGAATAAATTGTAAATTTTCGCTATCTTGTCGTTTTTCTTGTGAACTGTGTGTATCCATTGGCCTGGCGCCCTTGTATAGTCCTTCTGCCAATTGAACAACGAACTCACGCCACCGGATACTAACTGAGCATACTATCGGCACAATATCGCCAAGATAGTCGAGAGAGAGGTGTATTGTCTAACAAACAAAATATCTCTCTCGAGCGGGTTGCTGCTACACCGCTTCATTTAATGAACTATCTTTCAGAAGGACGACGCTAAGCTGTTATTGTGTTGTACATGGTTTACGTTTATATACCACTTCAGCAGTTCCTGGTTAATTGACAACTTGGTAATTGCACTTGTGGTTCTGTTCAGTGTTGTTGAGTCATTAGCCAACGATTTGACTCTACAGAAGTAAGAATTCAAAAATTAATTGCTTACCAATTGCTAGTAGTCCGCCAATCTTCTTCATCCCACACACAGCGGCCAATGTGTTTTTAAAACTGATTAAGAAATAATAAATAATTTTACTTTACCCCTTACAGATTTGTAACGCAATCCAGATTGTCCCGGATACTTTAACTATGAAGATATTTGTTAGATATGAAAAAGAAAACGTATAGCGCATTCTTTGATAATTGACACATGCACACACTATGTATTTTGTTACATTGTAACTGATATGAACTACATTTCTATTATCAAATTTATGCGCTCTCAGTTTTTTGATTTAACTCTCGTAAATGTTAAGATAGATTTTGAAAGTTTACAGTTGCAAATACTTATAACCATTTGTATGAATCTGGTTAGGGTTTGAAATTTTTATTGGTGAATCTGGTTAGGGTTTGAAATTTTTATTGGGCTAATTCAACTTGCATTGCGTTCGTATCCCCTTGAAATTCTTAGAAACAGCATCAAATACACTTTTCAGTATTATTAATGGTCTCACCTTATCTATTATTTTATGTTTTTTATTCTTCCTTCACCTTTAAGGTATAAGAGCACGTAGATACTCTCGGAGTGAAAACATGTCTTGTGTCGGCAAATAATTGTAATATCGTGGTTTAGGATTAGGTTTGTTAAACTTGTCCTCAAAATTTGAAGATCCGTCGATGGTTATTTTACGAAAATACCAAATTCTTTCAAGAAAAAGGATACAGAAAAACCTCTTGGCTCTAGGTCATCGGTAATTTAGGTTTCAGTCGATTGCACAATTGTAATCGAACAAAAATTGAAAAAAGCGAATTAATAAAAACTTCTTAAAACAATATCAGCTTTGATGCTCCTACATTATTCTTCCTAAATTGTAACCCTTAGTTATGTGATTTAAGTTTATGTGAAACTGAACTCATTCCAAGTTAAAACTAAAGCGGAAAATGAGTATTCTCATCAAATGAATAGTGTCATTGTAAATCGAGCCCGCTGACTGCAGAGGTGGAGAGTAAACAGATTGAGACCCCCGAGTTCGTTCTAGACAATATTTTATTTCCTTTCTTCCTCGCTTTATAATGGCTCCAAATCGGGAGCCAAAACGCCCAGTATTTCACAAATTTAGACGCTATTCCCACCCAGATGAGTCAACCTAGTTCATATAACATCATCATCATGGTGTAGCCTACGTGAAAAATTGTTAGATTGCAGAGGAATGTGAAGAGCTGTGGAAACGGAGATTTAAGTTCTTGAGATAAAACGAAGAAGAGCCTAAAACCTGTGAGAAAAACCGAAGAACTGTATTGAAGAGAAGAAGAAGAAAAAGCTTGGGACTGGAGAATTAAAGAACTGACATACAGGACTGAAAAGAAGAACATATTATTGGCAGTTTCTATCGGGAACTTAAAGCTAGATATTGAGGAATTGGCCTTTAAATAACTGAACGCGTGAAAAAATTTATTAATGAAGAGAAAAGCTGAAGAGCTGATCGGAGACATGTAAGGTAACACATCAAGAGCTTAAGGTCTTTTTAAGGGAAGAACTGTCTCGAAAGATTGAGAAGATGATGAATATTTTTTAGAATTTTACAGGGGATATGAGCCATACCTTACCACGCTGCGTCAGTGCGGGTTGGTAAGGGGTAAATATCGATGTCTCTGAATTTTGCAATTTACCTCAGGGCCACTTCCTCCGGAATTGTGTCACAATTTTTTATTAATTAAAAATCCTTGACTTGGCTGGGTTTCTATTCCGGATCCAGTCCTGTTATCGAGCTCCAATTTTTATACAATTGTGTGAGCTGAATGATTTTACCACTAAGCAACCGGAACTGAATCAAATTAGCCGGTGGCTCACGAGTTTTGATCTTGGCATGGATATGGAGTACATTTTTTGTCTGCTATGTTCATTTTTACCATCATATCTAGTTGAAAAAGAGCTATCACTTTATTCGTATGTTTTCGTTTTTCTCATGCCTAACGCCAAAAACTTCTCTGAATCGTTACTATTCCGAGAAAATTTCTCCAGTGTATCGAGATGCTTCCTGAGTTTACCGTTTTCCTTTTTGATGTGTGATAGTTCGATTTGTGAGCTACAACATCATTTCTAATCATGAAATTTTCATTAAATTACCTTTCAATTCTTTTCGTAAGAGAACTGAATAGTTTAATTTCGAAGTCCTCGCTGAGCTGCCATTCGATTGCAGAACCATTGCAGGGTATGAATCGAAGTTGAACTATATAACCACCGGGTATTATAAAAAACTATAATTAAATACGTAGAATAGGTTTTAATTTTGGTTAAAAAATATTTACTTAATTATTATCCATTAGGACCAATTATTGGAATTGAGTTGTAAATATCGGCCATAATATTTTCTTATGTACATATGAAACTCCTTGCATATGATTTAATCCCACTTGAGACATTAGCAGCATGTGACATTACTATTCAAAAAGTACAGGTCAAAGTCTAAATCAGATCTAATCTTAAATTATTTTGTTTCTTCGTATTTGAACAGAAATGCAGGAAGTGCTAAACATTTTATTTTAACTATATATGGTGGGAAAACTGTGGAACCTTTGGTGTGTCATAGACGTATAAACACAAAGTTTTGTACCCTAACACCAAACCATTTTTTTTCACTCAACGCAAGTTACAACAGCCAAGCTGTCATCATCAGGAATAAACCAAAAAGAATTTATAAATACTTTTTGGTTTACTCCTGATGGTAACAGCTTCTCCGTTGAAACATGCGTTGAGTAGTGAAAAAAGAAAGGTTTGGTGTTAGGTACAACAATTTTTGTTTATATAAATAGAGGCTATATCGGAATAAAAATGTCAAGGGCGCGCATTATAAGTTATCCAGTATAGTTATTATCTGTTTACGAATATCCTTCTGTTTAGAATACTTTTACTTTACAAATAAAGGGCATTTTTGTGCGAACTATGAAGTATATTAAGCTCATGTGCAGCTAATTAAAAGATTGAATATAATATGCTATATTATGCAAAATATGTTGGTCATTGTTTGCTTACAACCAACTACATGTCGACCTCCTTTATGTTTCACAGTCTGTTTATTTTTTAACTTTGTGTTCAATCAGATTCTTGATTTTGTTATCTACAATTTGGAATTTATTTAAAAATGTAAATAGTCCCATTACACTCTTTTCTTCTAATGTACATCGATTGATTTAGTTCCCGATTCGGCATAATTTTGATATTTGTTTAGTTCTTTTCTTATATTGCTTAATTGGCGCACTTGATGTTGGTGTTGAAGACTTCATCGAGGCTAGTTAGTAATTAACTTAAAGTACTTTATATCATTTGTTGGTTTAATATTCTACAACATTTGGGTTAAGTATATTAAACAAAAACAATTTAATTAAGTTAGTGAGACAGATATTCCCCTTTTCCGAGCCACAGAGTTTTATTCGCAGTTAATGCTTCTAGAAAAAATTTTTCTGAGTCGGTTGACCTCGGTATAAGTTGAAGGTAACACTTGATTATATCTTTGTACATTCACTTTTTACGCATCTATGTCAGTACTATGACATGTCTTTAGGCAAGTATACAATTTCATTTGCACTCAAACTTAATTGAAATCTGCTGAAATTTCTAATTTGCTTAAGGGGATATGAAAATAACAGAAGTTACACAATTGATTTCAGCGAGATTCACTGGGGTCTTTCCCTTCAGTTGTTCACCCTTCATGTCATTTCGATGTCATGGTTGAAAAGGGAAAATAGAGGCGAAAATGAAGTGATTGAGTATGCTTCAAAATTATTATAATATATATACGCTGGTAGATTTCTATGCAATAGATAATAATCAATAGAAAAAAGAAAAGCTTCGAAATTATTTATTGCAAATGGAGGAAAATATTAATATATAATATCATTCCTTAATGCGAAAGTGACTTTTCTTTTTTTTTACAATAAGTTTACATAAAACCTTTTTTGACATTTATGAAACAAGTGTATTGAGGAGACGTTTCAGTTTTGAACTTTTAAATCACTATTTACCAAAGGTCTAAACTACCCTGTTGATATGAACAGATACCAGCACGAGACACCAAAAGTTCAGTGGATACAGTGGATTCTATATAATCAATAAACATCCCAAATTAAATGATTTCGATGTAAAGTTAGATCCACAATCCAGAAAAAAAAAACATCAAACGAAAGAAATTGTCAACAAATCCGATAGGGGCAACCTAGGAAAACGCACGTACTACAATTCATCATTCAGCAAGCCGATTAAGGAAAAGTAAGGCAAAATACAAAATCGCACATAAAGCCTACAACATTCGTGCAATTTACAATAAAAGGAAACGCATAAAAACAGACACCGGTAGGAGACTTCTGGAAGCCCCGTCTATCAAACATTCAACTTTTGGAAATCAGACCATCTTTTCAAGTCTAGGATTCAAGGAATTTTGTTCAAAGTGTGAAAGCTGTGGACCTTGGACCAGAACATTTCCTAGTAAATTTTGACGTCAACACAGAAGACAAAATCATTATAAAGAGTGAGAAGCTGAAATTGACCAAATTATTTTGCCCTAAAGAGTGGACCATAGAGCCCGGCTCAAGGTGGACAAACCTGTAGCAATACGTAAGAACGTTCTGGGAAATAATACCGGAAATAATACCACAAGTCACGAAATTTCTGTATATTTCCAAACGTTTCGGAGTCTAGGTCAGACTCCTTTGTCAATGGCAAAGAAACTATGAAAAAACGCACAATTCTTCTTCTAAACCTGCACCATTTTTTGGTGATTTCTTGAACTTGTTATTTAGTGATTTAGCTACACACTTTTTCAGTTTAATCCCTATATAAGTTTGTCGTCCTTGTCTCTACCATATATTAACCTCCCAATGCTTGCAGATTTTGGATTGTCATCCTTTTCTTCTCGCTACCATATATATAATTGCCCTTTTTCGTGCTGTTCTGCCGCATGCCATGTCCCTAATTTAAAATATTGCAACTAGAGAATTGGAATGTATATTAGAACTACAAGGAAATTGTGTGCAGGTGTTGCATATTAATCGGATGTTATATTTTCACATTTCATTATTAATTTTCTATATATATGAAGAGAGCTTTATTATATTACGTCGTTCCTATTTCTGACACAGAGTCGCATGGATAATGACGTATCGAATCATATGCAATTTAAGTTTTAGCGTTTCACTGTCATATTCATCTATTTTCATATGTGTAAGTATTCACCTCGGATTCCACGGATTTACTGTTAATCATATCAGTTCTCCCCTGTGAACTGTGATAACTTAAGAGGTTTGTTGTTAAAGTTTATGTCACTCGAAAAATTATTTGTCTGGGTAAGTAGTATGTTTCTTTTCACCAAAAAATTTGTTTCATACTTCAAGTAGCTTCTTTTAATACAAGTCACACCATCATGAGTAATAATTAAATAACGTAAAGACTTATTATAACGTCTAATCAGGATTAACAAATGAGTATTTTTAGTTTCGAACATAACTTTATCATATTAACATCGTTTTTATGGTGCCAGCCTCAAAAACAAGGCAATCTATTTAACTGATACCGTCCATGGCTAAATAGTATTAATCAAGTTGTTCTGAGGGAACGACAGAAAAAGCTTTCGAACACCCGGCGGTCTGGATTGTCGACTGGACTGCCTTTTACCCATACTAATGTTAGTAATTAGGTATTAGTTATAGTTCAGACTTGAAGCATAATTCAGATGTTATCATTTAATTCGAAACGATATTTTAAGCCGTTCGCAAAATTTATGGTAGGGAATTTCTTTCACGTTTTGTTCCAAGTGTACGTGAATGGGATGCATATTATACTAGTATTTATCGCAAAAGCTTTATATCTGGAATAGGTTCCAGTTCAATGTAGTTAATTACGACATCGTTGGCTTTTATGGAAACAGATGGCTATGCATAAGATCAAGCATGTTCGAAATAAAATAAATTTTACAGTGAATGGAAATAAGTTTAGTATGTATTGCACATTCACGATTTAAAATATTATTATCAGATTTAAAATATATTACCACTTCAATGTCTATGTTAACGAAGATTCTTGATTTTATTTTCTGTGCATTTTTTACAAACTAACAGCATTTGTGCACTATTTTCAACTGGTATCACATGGAGAAGAATTCACTCTCTTTATTTACAAGTAAGTAAAGCAAAGCTTTGAGCATTTGTTAAAATGGTTTTCATTTAATTGACTAGAACCGAATAATATTATCAAATCTTTTATAAAATGTCTTTTAAAAAACTCCTTTTTCAGAGATATTTCATAACGCAATAAGGAATATTTTATACAAAAATTTTTAGACATATATCTGTGAAAATGAAAAATCACGGCTGCGAAGTTTATTTTGATTCCACTTTGAATATCTTAATTTTTGAATATAAAGAACATTAATTTTTATATAAAGGTTTTTAAGAAAGAGGCACAGTGTAAATTATTAATACCATTGTGTGGACATGTCCACAAATACTATTAAAGAAAAACTCGACTAATTAAAACGTTAATAAATATGATGTAATAATGAAAGCAATATTTTGTGCTGTTCAATGTGTTAAAATATATCATCACAGATCTAAATAGAAGATAAAGCGGTGTGTTCAACTCGATAAAGTAGAGTAGTCGGATGACAATCTATACATTTTAGAATTGTGCCTTTTTATAGTTTTTGAGACTTTTACTTGACCAGTAAATGGTAATTTTCAAAAAATGAAAATATTATTTTTCAGAATTGACAATTGACCTCAAGTTCAAACTAATTAACGTTATTGGCTCACAAGTTCAAACATACTCGCTCACAAACCTTTGTAGAAAGCAGTTTTAGAACGAATTTTTAATATTTAACCTTGAGTTGGCCTTTTAAAGTCAACCTACAAATACTTAAACAGATCAATTTTGACGTAAAATTTGCAGCTTTGTTAGTACCTGTTTCCATTAAAAAAACAGTAACCTTCAAATGATCTGGAAAATCAGTATCTAGATCAAAACTGATAAGAAAGGAAGATGTCCCTCTTTGTCCTCAACAACTTTTGGTTAAATAATTTTATTGTACTAAGCGAAATATTTGAGTGGGTCCATGATAATGTCTCATCCGTAATACTATTTATCCTTCAATACCTTAGTACCCGCGTAACACATTGGACAAATACTTTTTTCAGCGATGGGGAGGCATTGTGGAAAGGAATACTAGTTTATTACAGATATCATTTATTCATTCCCGTTTGACCCTCCTGTTGAATTATGATATTAGCGCACCAATTATAAGAATTAAACGTCCTAGATAAATAATAAAGCTTTTAACAATTGCCAGTTTACACAATAATAGTGTCGTAATGATAATGGTATTTAACACACTGCTTGAGAGAAAATAGAAGATTAAGACCCAAGACGAAAAACAAAACTAACAAAAAGAAGCCACAGAAATATATATTCTAAATTCTACTTACTGCCTATTACAGCATTCAGAAGTTAACTGATTCCCCTCGCAAAAATATACCATGTAGAGCATATTTTATTAAAATCACATTTTTTCTGTATTGGTGAACTCAGGATACTAGTTCTAACTCTCTTATATTTAAAAGTACTCACAGTTCTAGTAAAGCGACCCGGTACTTTAAAATTGAACATATTTAAGGAATTGATACAGTAAATCTTGTCGTGAATAGCTCATAACATACAATAATACGAGTATTCTATGTTCCAGCTGAGTTATCCTTGTCTTACGACATAAGTCAAAAATGACTAAAGACTATTCTCTTAGCTAAGTAAGATTTTCCATTTTGAAAATAAGACTTTCAAAGGATAGCCTGTGCTTTTTGTACATTTGAGTCCAAATCACACTAGCATACTGCAATTTTTATCGCACTAAAGCATAATATATTATTTTGAAACATCAATTTTTGTAAATTGTCTGCAATTTCTGCTTAGGAAACCATAAAGTTGAGTCAAACACAACTCCAAGACTGTTGTGTAATTTTCTAAATTGGACTTGGACTTACCTGGTCGGGAGTTGGTCTAATTTCTCCTTTAATATCAACCCACTTTGCATTTCTAAACATAATTAATACTGCACAATTTCTTAATAAAACAAAGCCGACTTTCCAGCTCCATACATTTGGCCACGATGCTCACTAACAAGTATATTTTCAAGTAACCTGCAATACAAAGGCGACTACAATTAAGACCCTCACATTTATGAATAATAAAAACAGCAGAGGCCCAATAATAGAGACATGAGGTACACACATGTCGCAGTGAACTCATCCAATATATAGCCGTTGAAAGTTACATACTGGGTTCCATTCGAAAGATATGATCTTACACGTTGAGTGGTGTCCATCGAGAAGCCAAAAGTATAAAATTTCTTCACTAACATTTCATGGTCTATTCTATCGAGGGTCTTGGAGTTCAATTCTTCAGTAAAATATTGAGAAATAACTACTAAAGTCGTAAGCGTTCATCGTTTGTTTACGAAAATATGCTTGTAGGCGGAAATTTGTTGATTGGACATTCGTATATATCTGAGTATAGACAGTACCCTCTACATCTTTTCGAAATGGGACAACCTCTATAACAACTCATACCCTGATTGTTTTCCTTTTTAAGTATTGGAGAAACTCTTGTCTCCTTCGACATGGTCGGAAAGAAATTGTTTTCTAGGCACACAGATTGAAAATAGTTGGATGAAGTGGGATAGCAATCACTATAAAAGCGGCTTTATTATCTGGCCTGGATGACTTTTAGTTCTTTAATATTTTTAAAAGAGCGATTGTTTCACACTCACTTATTGTTTCAATGATTACGACGAGATGTCGCACGTTACATTTATGTTAACATCAATATTCGTGAAGACGCGAGATGTAAAGACCGAAATCAAGGATTTTCGGGGAAACTAGCACGTAGAGGTCCAAATCTGGAGCCGTCCCATGTAATTGCTGTTACCCGTAATTCCTAGGTTAGAATGTCACGATTAAATTTTCAGGTTAACTTGTTCTGTCAGAGATATTGAATATTCTCTTCGAGGTGTCATTCTTTTGTAGGTAAGACAATATACATATATATATATATATATATATATATATATATATATATATATATTGTTTCTGGTTAGGTTACTTGTTCTGTCAGAGATATTGAATATTCTCTTCGAGGTGTCATTCTTTTGTAGGTAAGACAATATACATATATATATATATATATATATATATATATATATATATATATTGTTTCTGGTTACGGAATCTTCATCACTTGCGCTTCCCAAATTTGAATGTCCTCTCCAACACTTCTTTATGTATTCGATACATATTGTTAAATTTGAAGACCCGAGATGTAAAGACCGACATCTAGAATTTTCGGGGAAACTAGCACATAGAGGTTCCGAATCTGGAGCCGTTCCATGTATTTGTCGGTCTTTACATCTCGCGTCTTCAATTTTAACGATATGTATCAAATACATAAAGAATTGTTCGAGAGGACATTCAAATTTGGGAAGCGCAACTGATGAAGGTTTCTTAACCAGAAACAATATGTATTATATTTATTGTCTGGCGTACCAAAGAATGACATCTCGAAGAGAGTAATCAATATTCTTGTTTACCTTTGCAACAAAAAAAACTCTTGGCAAAAACCGTTCACGATATCTTGAGAGTTATTTAGGCTAAGACCTTTTATAACGGATTATCCCCGGTATTATGCTAGGAGTCGTTTTAGAACTAATATATTTTCAGACATTCTTGAAAGCTCTTATTGTGTAATCTGGTCAATATATATATATATATATATATATATATATATATATATTTGTTTTTAAGTTTTCGCGGGCACTAAATGTATTAGATGGTGTTCGGGAATTCATCCGCGTAGTTGATAACTGATCCCTGCCGGGATCGATGGTAAAATGACGACGTTTCGGCAGAGTCACATCTGCCTTCTTCAGGTCGGTTCGCATAATTCTCGTAGCCTTCTGCTTTCGCTTCTAGTTACTCGAATACTTGAATTCCCGGAAACCATCTTATACATATATATATATATATATATATATATATATATATATATATATATATATATATATGTATGTATAAGCCGCCTTTATTAAGTCCTTGATTTCCTTCCGCAATGTTAAAGCAACATCAGATCAGCCTTAGACACATTTTAAATATTTTCTTGTACATTTTGCTTTAAGCTTCATCTTGTCGATTATTTCAGAGTTGTATCAGGAAGCATATTTCTGACTGAAATCTTTATGAGTAAACATGTGTTTAAGAAATGATTACATACAATTTCGTGACGGCAACAAGTAGTAGTCCATCGTATAGGTCAAGGTAGTATAGTTTTTTGAACTGTTGAGTATTTAACGGATAGGTTGATTTGAATTCCTTCTCATAGACATAAATATGTGATCGAGATAATGAGTGACAAAACTGGTTGATGATCGTCCTCAGAAACAAGTGGTAAAGTATCCTGGAATGCAAATTTTCTGGAGCAGGATATAAGGTTTAATAATTGATTGGTGGAAGGTATTCAGAGAAGTTAAAGTAGTTACTATTGCAGCTTTTCGGTCAATACTTAATTGAGCCCAGTACAAGAGTGCATTAAATCACTCAGTATTAAAACGAACCTTTCATTAAAAAGCTGGAATTATTTCAGGCAGTCAAAGAACGTTTCTTAGTTCTCTGAACATAACCAGATCGGAATGTACAATAAAACTACATACATAAACATGGTCGTTCAGTCACATTTAAAGATTAACAAGTTAATTTCGGGAACTATCACAGCTATTGCACCAACATCTACAAATCTACAACTTTAGTTATAAATTCTGCCCTAATTGTTTTCTATCTTTACGGAAGACATTATTACTGACCGGAAAAACTCCGAATCACTCACACCGTCACTGCGTCAGGATTTCGTGATGCCTATTAGCTCGTACCCAATCTGAATGCCATTGAAAAAAGCGGTTAACCTTCTTCTTTAAGCATCTTGCATTTTTACATAAACAATAAAAGTCAAGACAATTAACACCCATTGAGTTTTTTGTTGCAGTGATAATTCTCGGAACATATAGTCTGCTACTGAATTTTCAACAAATAAAACTTGATTTTGCACAATTGTTGCTTAGTTCCCACCCCTATCCACCTAACTGACAGTCTTTTACCGATCCAATAACACAAAAGTGATCAGAATAGTAATCAATGATCGTTAAATGACTAAGCTGTTTGATACATTGCCTCCGCGTCCGAAATGCAACCATATTATTTGTTATCTACCATTGTTAGTTATGTATACCTTCATTATATTGTTTTTTTTTTGAAAATTGGGCTAACTAAAAGTTATTTATAGTTACGTTGTGAATGGGAGTGACAGCATTGTTTATAAGGATTTATGAAAATAAAATAGTATATCAGTGAATATTCCCAAAGGTAATTATTTATCGGAACCAGGATATAAAGTATTGCTAAACGTGCTGGATTAGCATTCTGGCTGACAATGCGGCGGGAATGGGAAATAACCAAAAAATTTCTAAACCTATCCTGTTCTCTACTTCTAGTTTGCAGTATATAAATTTGAATTTAATTGTCAAATAATTTACTAGAATAAAATTTTGCAATTTTTTTCAGTTTAGAATTATTGCCAATATCTGTGCTTTTCGTATTATGCTGTTGATTTATTCAAATAATTATTTTGTCACAATAGAATATAATAAATGGAAATTAGAAATTGCAATATCTTCTCTTTTTTATTTTTCACCATAAACTTTGCAGATATTTGCTTAACAAAAAAGCACTATAAAAATACAAAAGGGGCTGAATACAGAATTTAAACAAATGTTTATTTTATAGATATCTGACAAGGTTTGAGTGTTATTCACATATTAAGTGATTTATTTATATTGTATAACTATTGTTAATAATACATTTTTATTTAATGGTATTGGTTGGGAATTTGGCTATGTTTACAGTATTTGTGTTACAGAAAAATGAAAAACTGGAGTATATTCTGGATAATATCTGTATGGAATATTCTTGGAAAAATCACCATTCTGAAAACGGTATCTAACACTGAAAACAGATTTTCTTACTAAATGCAATGAGTATGTGGTCTAATATTCAACAGCTTGAATCTCTTAAATTAAATTAACATTTGGTGTTTTGCATATAAATAAAATGTACGTAACTGTCTTTACGGCCATATACGACACCCAGTCAGACAATTACGGGTCTAGTGGACGGCCGGCAATTAAAATTAGGCTAGGGTATTATCTAATCGCAGAAGTCTGAAATTTCTGAATATAATCAACTTAGAAGACCTACAGTCCACATTTTTCAAAAACTATTGCATAAAACCCTCTGAGAAAAACTCACAGTGACATGGAACGGGCTTAAAAAATCTTATTTAATGTACCAGAAATATAACTGGAGAACAAGAAAAAAGGATAATAACCTACGAAAAGAAATGAGATACCATCAGTGCCGGATCAACGAGAGGGATACCGAGGTACCTGCACCTGCAGGAAGCGCTGGGTTAGAGAGATATTAAGTTTTTTCCCCGGTTCGAAAAAGTTGAAGATCTGGGGCTGGATGCCAACAACATAAATTGTACAAAAATGAAAATCTCGCAACGCAGTCCTTCCTTCGCAAAAGCTGTGAGATTACTTGTAGTACAAGGTCATCAGTTATTTTACTTAAGTGTCTATGGAACAACTATTTATGAAGTTTGTCATAAATTGTTGTTTTCTAATAAGTTATCTACCAACATTTATACTGAACATATCAAGATTAGATATGTTTATGTCCACAATAAATATAAAAGTGACTGGGCGGTTGCATAGCAACCTCAAGCATCTAAGTCATATTAGGAATCTGAGCATTTTATTTGTTCTTGTATTCTATTAAATAAATTGGGTCTACTAGTGAAATGTTCATTTAGGAGGAGCATTTTAGTAGACTATTCTTTCTTTTAACGTTTTTGTCAGACACACATTTAAAGAAACTTCACTGGTAATACTTTATAAACTATAGGTGTAAATATTTCATAATGTAAGATAATGGCTGGTTTGGTCAAGTTAAGGTTCTAGCTTTATTCACAACGAAGTTACACTATTGTGAATCTGGTTTCCTAGATTCTTGAAATATTATTTTTATTCGTTTTCATATATTTATCTCCCACAGAAATAAAGAGAAATTTACAATAATGGATTATGTTATTTCATTTGAACATACAAAAAAGTCTATACTGATTTTATAGACTCAAAATTGCAATTACCTATCCCAAACTTGAACAACCTCTTGAATAGACGCTTCCACCGTACACTGGTGGTTTATTGTTCCCACAAATGATTTCAGTATAAACCATAATAATCAAAATTTTAAAAATCTCATAGAAGGGTATTTAGGATAACTGTTCTTATGTTTCAAAGCTGTTTTCTTAATGATGAGAAGGTCATCCACTGAGGAACTATCTATGGCCTTAAAAAGAGGCTTCGAATTATTTAATAGATTTTTTTAAAAAAACTTGGAAAAATATAATGTCCATTTTTAGACCACAAATTGTGTCGGAGGAAAACTAGCTTCTCAGTTAATAAGAACGTTTTACTAATAGACTTTTAAAAATTCCATTTTATAAATTAAGCTATTCCTATAAATTATTTAGGCAACATGTCAGGTTTTTTTTTGTTTTCATTAGTATTTCTAAGGAATTTTAATTCGTTACTACTATCTACAAATTCAGTATCACTGGCAGATTTGATGTAAAAACATTTTTTCGCATTTTGCAGATATATTTTTGGAAAACAAATATATAACTACAAATAATACTTGAATTTTGTTTACCGACTGTTGATGTTGACTATTAAAATTATCAGTAGTTCTTTAAATGAAATGGACTGATTTAATGTTTTAAATACTCTCTTCGAGGTATCATTCTTTTGTACGCAAGACAATATATATGATATATATTGTTTTCGGTCTAGAACCTACATCAGCTGCGCTTCCCACAATAGAATGTCCTCTCGAACACTTATTTATATATTTGATACATAACAGTAAATTTGTAGAAGCTAGACGTAAAGAATGACATCTAGGATTTTCGGGGAAACTAGCACACCGAGGGAATCTGGAGCCGTTCCGTGTAATTGCTGTTCTCACGTAAATCCTAGGTTAGAATGTCACAATAAAATTTTCAGATTACTTCACCTGTCAGAGATATTGAATACTCTCTTCGAGGTATCATTTTTTGTACGCAAGACAATATATATGATACAAATTGTTTTTTGTGGGGAATCTTCATCAGTTGCGCTTAGCACAACAGTCTTCTCGAACACTTTTTTATACATTTGATACATAACGGTAAATTTTTAGACGCGAGATGTAAAAACTGACATCTACGATTTTCGGGGAAACAAGCACACAGAAGATCCGAAACCTGAGCCTTTTTGTGTAATTCCTGTTCTCCTGTAACTCCTACCTTAGCATGTAACGATAAAATTTTCAGGTTACTTCACCTGTCAGAGATATTAAATACTCTCTTCGATGTGTCATTTTTTTGTATGAAAGAGAATATATAATTTATTAATTTTTCCCGGCTAGTAAACAATGCTTTAATAAATATGTTTTTTCCTAAACCTATTTGTCTATGTTTTTCTAGTATCTTCAAAATTTTCCTAAAGTTATAAATTCCAGAGTTCTACGGTCTATATCCTCTTAATATCTTCATTTTTAAGCAATCTTTATAATTACATTTTGCTGTACTAAACTCCATATTATAGAAAAGCTAGCAAGCGGCAGTGTAAGGCAATATTTTTTTGGTAAATATGAATATTACCATTATAGATAAATTTTGTCACATGGTAACTTTAATATTGAACATGCATATTAAAGAGCGGAGCGCAACACAGTCAGTGCCATGAGATTAATCTTCGCATAGCCCATCCAAGCTTTCACACAATACTCATTTATTAATAAATGTAGATAGTTGAAGAATTATTATTTACAGAGGTCGAATTTGGTTAATTTGTTAACTTACTATACTTTAGTTATAGCTTAAATGCCTAAACTATCTTGAAATATTTTAAATTGCACTTATATCTCTGTAATTCCCTACGCTATTCAAAATTTGTTCATCTTTTATCATATTATATCCGTGTACTTTATTACTTATGCATTCCTGGATGAAGATTTTCCATATTTTACTCACAGGGACAAAAAACATTTTCTGTTCAAATGATTGCTATTACTGAGTTTCTATCAAAACTTAAACTCCTCAGCAAAAATTTTATTCTAAACTTGGTCGCAAATGTTGCAATATCTTGGCTGTGCAAATGATAAATTGAAGAACAATTCATCGGTGGCCAAGTGGTTACTTTTCTTAACTCTTGTCAATACAAAACTTCGTAACTAAAGCTCGAAATTCTACATTATCTGTGATCCAGCAAGTTCTTCCATTAACACTAGTTATAAAAATTATGCAGCACTACAAAACATTTAAAACATTTCACCAAATTTGAAATGTCCTTTAGGTGCAAGTACAAAATTTATGGCTCACATTCAGGTACTATTTCTACCTCTTGCCTTCGATCATAGAGTAGCTGCTAGGCATACTTCAGTGGTCACAATTGAAGACAAATCTACTTCAGGAAAGCGGCACTGCCCAGGCGAACCTTTGTTCGCCCCTATATTTATACACAGAGGGGAGAACCATATCCCACCCGGGCACCGTTCCCATATATGAACCACTTGTAAATCGTTTGACGTGTTATGGCACAATACCCCTAACTGAATTTTACAATAAACCGACTTAGTCTCCCGGTGGGTGTTCAATTCCTTGTGAAATCTGGGGAAGCTAAAACATATTGATATTTAATTAAAACCAAAACGTATTCAAACGAATTTTTTTAATACCACCTTTAATGTCAGTACTGGAAAAAAATATCACAAATAAAACTGGGTATCTCAGGTTTAAGCCAAACTATACGGGCGTAGGAAATTACCAAATTCTACAATCGGGCACAAGTACTTTCAGAATAAAAAAAGGTATACTAGTTAATAAGAGAATAAAACACTTAGTCAAATAAACAATCTCAATCTCGGACATCGTAACACAAAAAGAACAAAGATGTACAACTTCCAAGTATCCTTTTCCACTAGAAACTCAGAATATGAAGAAGTCGAGAGGCGATTTCAACGCCAAAGTCGGAAACAGCAATATCAACTATATCCGCAGGAGATTTGGTCTGAGAAATGCAAACGAGCGTGAACATAGATTAACTACATGCCAGAAATATATATATATATATATATATATATATATATATATATATATATATATATTTCATGAATACATTTCTCATGAAACCAGATAACAAACGATGAACATGGATAAGGGCTGACGGAAGATCCATTAACGAAACTGACTTTGAGATATCCAACAATAAATCAAACATAGCTTCATGTTTTAGTTGTCAATAGACTTAACATTAGAAAGTGATCATAGAATGGTAAGTGCACATACAGACAGAAATCAACACACAACTAAATAGAAGGGTATAGCTAACACAGAAGAGATTTCCAGCTGTGGACGAACTCAAAAATAATAGACATATACCAAAAAGATTTAGAAAAGAAATTATCACTGAAAGTTTGAGAAAAAAATAAGAGAAAATAATAAAACAACAACTAAATAATGCTATTTACAGCGCAACCCCAAAAGATCAGACTGAAACAAGAAATGAAAACTAGATAAAATAAAGAAATAATTTAATTAGGAAATATCTAGAATACCAGCAGCTAAATAATAAAATCAGAGAGAAAGTAATCAAGTAAGTAAAATCAAGGAAATGATTAATGATTGAAAGAAATATAAACATGAAAGTACTAAGAACATTAATTAAAAGGCAGAACTGTAATACTTCTAATAACAGACATAAACGGAGTTATTAAATACGAAAACAGCGTAGAACACTACTATACTGTAATACTCGACCCAATGTAAGTACAGATAGGAAGATTTTAAGATTTCGGTTCCAAAGAAATATAGTAAATCACAAATTAAAAAAGTTCTAGCCTAAATGAAGAAGAAGAACTTCAGGAGAAGATAAAATCAGCAATGAAATGATAACGTAGGGAGGCACAGTAATTAATTCTAATTAGCCTTCTACCCCAACCTTATAAGTTACTAACGAACAGACATGGACTACATGAGTGAACGAATAGATTTTGACTCATCATTCGCTGACATTCTACTTATAAGCAATACTGGGGAAGACCTTCTAGAAATGTTAGAACAATTGAAGGTAGAATGACGGAATAAAATTTGAAGATCGAAATAAATGGGGACGTACGTAATGGAGAAAATCAACGAGTATGGATATCTAGGAGAGATCATGGCACCAGACAGCAACAACAAACTGTACGGGTCACAACAACAATTGGTACGACTTGAGCCGTAATGGGAAAACTCAACACGGTTCTGAGAAACCCATATATTTCTATGAACTTAAAGAGAAAAACCCATTCTGCAGTTCTCATAATCACCAGATAGATGGTCTCTTCAGGTCTACTGGCGGAATACCGACGATTCAGTACCACAATTTTTTGTGTGCTTGTGTTACCTGCCTCTGCCGCCTCTAATTCAGCGTAACTTAAAAGTCTCAAAAATGCCTTTATGTGTAGTAAACATTGTTCTATGCCATTAGCATCCGGCCAGCATCAGGTTATATATTATTTTTTAACCATACGTCTATATCGAAAAGTTACATTCGTCGTATTATGAAGAAAACTAATTTTAAGTAAATAAATATTATCTCTATATTTTACTTAGTCTTAAATTTGTTTGGAATTCTTATTTTATACAGAATAACTATTTCGTGTGGATATTCTTCAGGTCATATGTGATTGTTATGGAAATTTCTAAGGGTGTTGGGAAAAGCCTGCCTTATCGGTAAGGAAAATACTGGATACTAACTGCGGAGTTTAGGTTTTAGTTGAAATAATTAAGTTTTAGAAAATCTCGAGGTAAGAACGCTTGGGCTCGTTGGATATAGTAGGGATAGAGCAGTTATTCTTAGAAAATGTACAGTGACCAATCATAATAATTAAATTACACTGTATTTCGTTCCATATGACTTCGCATATAACACACAACCAACTGTTTTTTAGCGACGTAAATATGCATTTATACCAGCACATCATTGGACAACAGCCTAGTCGATTTTTTGAACAAATACTATTTTATTTTGAGATCACACTATTAATTTTATGAAGAAAATGACAATATATAAAAAATGACATGAAATATATTGGTAGATTTCTTCACTTTCTTGTTATAAAAATTTACGGCTACAAAAATATTCAGAAATTGCCGTTTTATTAACATGAGCTGTCTTCCAAATTTCTTTAATTCAACCTGTTTCAATTGAAAGGCAAATAAATGTATTTAAAGTGTCCTCATGTTCAGTGTTACAGCACCAAACTATTTCATGGACCAGACATGTTCAAATTGATGAAAATACTACAGCTTTATAACATATTGACTTATTTGTTGAAGATTCATGGAATCTCATTATCTTAAAGGCTAATGGCTATGCGAATAACATATGAGAATACAGTTTGTTTATTATCCTCATGAAGTCAAATTATTGGCATTTCCAGCATAGTGTCATAGTTTATTTGTATGCAGTAAGAATTTTGGAAATCAACAGTTCTTCCTATCTCAGTCGTTCATCAGTCCTTAAGTTAAATAGTTAAATCAAATTAAGATCTACACTACATTTTTAATTAATATTTAACGCTAAGGTTTAACGTATCGATAATTTTGAACGATGTTGAATTAGATTAAGCGAAATGTAGTGTGAATAGGACTAAATTACTAACGCGATACAGAAATTCAGAGACGTAAAGTTCTGCTAAAGTTTTCTCTTTATTTCGTATATTAAACTTTGCAATATTCAGCAAAATGCAGAACAAAGTTGTTCGTTGGTAGAGGAATTTTCCAAAGCGGCTATGGTAAATTCTCAAACAACATTCAATGCACATTATATATATATATATATATATATATATATATATATATTCTATGTATATGTAACATGAAATTAAAGTTTTGAGCGTCGTGTATTCATAATTAAGTAATCTATGCATTTTCGTAATGTTAATATAAATTTGTAAGTAATACCTAGAAAAGCTTATTAAACTATGACAAGGATAAAGATCGCAAAAATTGCCTGTAATTTGTAAGTAAGTTATTAAAACTAAACCATATAATTTCAATATTATTCAAAAGGTCAACACAAATTTAAAATATTCTTTTGATTATTATCGTTTTTTTTTGAACGAAAACTGAATGGTCAACAATATCTGTCTATAATAAACGAACACATTTCGGAAAAACATTGCTAAATGACAGACAACATATATTTTTACAGCAAGATGGAGCACCCCCTCCAAATACTCGACATGTTACCGAATTACTATCTCTTTTTGTAGAGACAACTGGATAGGGACAAATGGACAGATTAGATGGCCATTAGGTTCGCCGGATTTGAGTCATACAATTGTATAAATGAACTTAGGTATAGTTTTATGCAAATTGTTGGTTCTGTTTCAGATTTTCACTTCAGGAATGTTTCAAAGCGATGTGAATTATGTGTTGAAAATAATGGACTCCAATTCTAATTTTATCGAAATTGTTTTATATTTTGTTAAATGTTTCTGAAGGCATCTTTAATACACTTAATCTTTGTTGTTAATATTTATTTAAATATTTATTTAATGTTGTTTTTATCTTAATTGTTGAAAAATCGACATCGTCGTTCTTTTTATAATCAATTAGCCTACTAGACAACAACGTCAACATATTAAAAACTTCATAATTATATGTTTTTGCTAAAAAGTAATAAACCTGTTTTTTTTATCCAACAGATTTTATATCATTGCAATCAGTAAAATAGCGTTTTTAATGTTAAAACCAATGATTCAGTCCATTTAAAAAAATACAACTTTATGATAAAACTTGAAAGAATGGGAGGCTAATTTTCATATATCCATGGTAGTTACGGAGATCACATATTAAAATATCGAATTCTGGTTGCCCTCTTAATGCAAGCCCACTCGGAGGGAGGCTACGTACAAGCAATCTCACCCTGAGGTCTGGTATAAATTTGTAGGAAACCTGAGATTGGGTATTAAACATGGTACATTTATCTTAAGACAAGGTTATATCTCGAGTTGATTGCATTATGTCTAAAAACAGTTTAAGATAAAACTTCTATGTATTTAAGTGGACCTTTAAATGGCCAATATTACTACTTCCGATCTAAATAGTAAATTACCTTCTCATACTGAAAGTGTTTTTTTTAATAGAAATACCAATTTTTTACTATGGATAGAAAGTGAGAAAAAACACGTTTTTCTCTTGTTATTTTTTCAATCCGATGCACATTTTGCCTGAAATTCGCCAAAAATAGTTAGAAATAGTTTATTTTGAGACACAAAAATATGGTATTTATTGTATCAAAAAAGTTTCAGAACAAAATGTAGTTTCTTAAGTTCGCCGTTAAATGCCCCACATTACGACTTTCGATCTTGAAAGAAAATTACCTTCTTCGATGAGAAGTTTTTTCCTAATAGAAGTACACACTTTTTACGGTGGATTTCGTAAGAAAAGTGGAAAACAAACTCTTTCTGCTGTTTAGATTGTTTTATTTAATTCATATTTTAAACTTGTTTTCATTTAACTCTAGAAATTGAAGGTAAAAATGGGTTACTTCAACTTAAAAATAAGTTCCGGTCGGAAAAGGTAATTTTCAGCCCAATCCCGAATTTGTAGTGTAGGCTAATTTATACCTCACCTGAAACCCAACGGCTCTTATGTGAAACTATTTTAGCAATTATGGAGTCCACTGCAGATATTTCATTGCCTCAAATTAAAACACCCTTAACCATTTATGTATAATTTCTGGCAAAATTATGAATTGAATCTGAACACTGATAATTAGAGAAAATGTTTATTTTTTTTATCGATAATTTTTTTCTCAAAATTTGATATTTCTATTTGAGTAAACATCTGGAAAAATACATTTCCTCTAGCAAAAGTTATTATATGGGCTATATGATGACCTACATGAAACCCCATCACATATATTTGAAAGTATTTTCGGAATAAAATATAACCAACTTAAATAACTCATTCCATGTTAGTAGGTACCTACCCAGAAAGTAAAAAATGTAAACATTAAAAGGTGCAATTCTGTACAAATTAATTACCTACCAATCTAGTATATTTTTGAAGTCGGTGCCGAGTAAATTTAAAATCCTTCATTGCGTACTTATCTACTACTTCATCCAACTTAATTGCTTGGCACCGACTTTAAAAATATACTAGATTGGTAAGTAATTAATTTCTACAGAATGAGCACCTTTCTGGGTAGGTACCCAACAACATTGAATGTCTTATTTATTTGCTAGAGTGATATTTTGTTATAATTATTTTAAGCTTTTTAGTTATAGGTGGAAGTCGGTTATATATTTTTTAAATGTTTTAATTTCAACTTTTTAGTTTTTTTAAACTCAGATAGTTTTCATTCTTTATTTTATATTTTGAATGTAACCTGAACAAACAGGACCAGGTAACATCGAAAGCCCCTACATTACACAATGAAATATTTTCGTTTAAATTGACAGGTAAATGTTTACAAACAAAATGTGCTAGTACGCGTTGACTTAATAAGGCCAAACTATATTTATGCCTTATGGACCACGCCACGTAACCTTTTTTCAACTTTTTTGACAACCCTGTATAACTATAGATAATTCCTCTCCACCCTATGTACCACCCATCCTGTACATACGACTGTCTACGGACAAGCAAATTACCACATATTTCATTTTTAACATTTTATATTATCGCTCTGTGTAACATTAATTCCTCTTCACACTATATGCAACTTCTTATGGACTATGAAATAAATAATATTTTAATCCCACTTTATAAATATAATTCAACTGCAGCATATATTTCAACCATCCTGTATATGATTTGTTTACCTCCACATCATATAACAGTTTTTTAATCACCCTATAAATTACTCAATAGACGGTAGATGTCACCGACATCTATTAGGTTCAATACACTGACTAATTTTAATTTCACATTTTTTCCAACATTTTTATGTCACCAAACGTCCACTCCACCCTATATTCCAACCATCCTGTATATACGGCTGCCTATGGACCACTATCATTCTCCTCCGTCTTATATTTCAATCATCATATAAATGCAACTCCTTCTATCACTTTGCTTTGTGATTTTGTTTGCTAGATCTAAACACCCTTTGTATAAACGCACCAAATAGCAGTTTAGAGTTTGACATGTGTTGTCACTGAATTTTCTATTAGGCCGGGAGAATGTCTTCGCATAATGGAAAAATTTTCATTTATATAGGTATTTGCCTGGTATACAAACAAAACGAGCTTGGTACTCATGGATTTAAGGTGTCGAAAAATACTATGCTTTACTACCTATATGCTTGAGAGATGTACATATAAACTTTTCAATTTCGCAATTAAAACTTTCAGTGCTTACAATTCCCTCACTATACGCTGGTAAAGTATCTTTGACAAAAAGCATTTGCGCCATCTCGTGTTTTATTTGTGCTGTCAAGGCCGTAATTTATGTTTGCTATGTTATAAATTAAAATTTAGTTATCCCATAAAATGGAAAGAAAAACATCAAACCGAAAGTGCGGTGTAGTTAATTTTGAAAATACATCAAGGAAAAATCAAAAATTACAATTCTACCGTTTTTCTGGATTTATATAGCAATCGGAGAGGAAGGAAAAAATGGATTATAGCAGTTCGTCATTAAGGACAAATAAATTAAATTCCCAAGTTTTTCGTTATTAAATATCTAAAATTAATCATATTTGTTTCGTATTCGTAATGTTTATATCAGAATGATTAACTTAGAATATGGACCATACCAGGCTTGTTCGAGCTTTGGAGATTAGCATGAACATAAACTTGCCGGACTGTATAGGGAACGTTAGAATTGGGCTGGAACACAGTGTTCAACGGAAAGTTCTTTCTCAGTGGCCTGTCAATGGTGACAAATCCCACACCAAATCGCCTGTAGTATGAACAGAGCCTCTAAAAGTTTCGTAGTTCACCCTTGTCTCTAGGGACCGGCCAATTACAAATGGCTCCTTTCCTGTCTACTCAGAAACGACGTGGCCCAAAAAATGCACTTCTTTTTGGAACATAGAACACTTCTATGGGTTGTATCTCAGGTTCGTATTTTTAATTTTTGTAAATACTTCGCTGACCCATGACCAGAGTATCGTCGAAGTGTACTGAGCCTGTTATTCCTGTCAACCCCCTCACTACATACTCCATTAACCTTTCAAATGGACTTTCTGTCGTTTTCATGTAGTTCAAGCTGCCAGTATCTTTTTTAAGGTCTAGTGTAGAGAAAAAATGGGACTCTGCTAGTGTGTCATCGATTCGGGGGAGTAGATAGCTATCCTTCATCGTCACATTGTTCAGTTTTCTGTAATTAGAGTAAAATCGGTTCGTCATCCTTCTTTTTCCCTAAAACAAAGGGAGCAGATCATTGATTGATGGATGGCTCCATTTTGTAACATGGATTCGATGTTCACCTCAACTGCCTGTTGTTGCCCCAATGTTAGTCCCCTAGGTGGTATTCTTATGGGTTGAGCCTTCCAGGTATCTATTTTGTACTGGATGATGTATGTATGACCGGTAGTACCATCTGGACTATTAAAAATGTGCCAGCTTTTTGCGATAAATTGCTTGGGCTTTCGGCTATGTGTATACTGTAAGGTATGTTCGGCAAAGTACGCTTCTCTTCGCAATTGATGATGGTGTGTACTCGCTAGATACAAGCTATTTCAATTCGGATGTCGTTGTTGGACATATTAGGATCTCTAATTGGTATGCCTCGTCCGGTTTTAACTATAGTCCGTTCAACTAAGTAGTCATGAGCTGAACGTACGGTCTCCACTATTCTAACGCAGCTCCCAGGATTTCATGCTAACAGGCCATAAATAATTTGTACCGTTCGATCGGGAATTCTGACAGATGTTTTCGCTATTAGGAACTAATGTCTGATTCTTTTGTTCCCTATTTGTAGCACTACATCTGCCTAACCCTGTATTAGACAGTGATTCCGCTGTTCTTAGCTGAATGTTGTTGTTAACTGGATGGATTCCGATGCCTTCAAAACCCTGGACTTAGCAATGGACACATCGGTGCCGGAAAAAGGTGATGGTGATTGCGCGGCCAAGGTTGTTTGGTGACTACTTCTGGTTGGTGATCGTTCAGGTAGTCTTACTCTGCAGTCAAATTGAAAGTGTCCTCTCTATCCACAACGGTAACATGCTCCTCTGGTGTCAATTCTTTGGGGCCGTTCTAGTGGTTTGTTTATTCTGGTCAACACTGTCTTAAGGGAACTTTCTGGTTCCTCCAAGTTGGAACTACCGACTTGGACATATTTGTGACGGCTACTACTTCGAAAGCCGGCAGCAAATCTTCATTACTCTTCTTGATGCCACTGAGTCTTAAATTTCTTTGCTTTTCCACATCTCTGATACCTCTTATGCAACTTTGTGTAGCCACCTGATAAATCTGGGTAAGGCAGGTGTACTAAACGTTTAATCTCTGCTTCAAATTCTTTTAGACTTTTTTGTGGTTTCCTACTTAGTTGCACATGGTATACTTGGCTCAAGGATTGATTATCGTATATTTTATCTAGGATTGCATGATTTTGTGGAAATTACTTTGATCAGCCACTGGAATGGCAGAGTTCTAATGCTAGACGTTTTAAAGAAATTGCCAGAGTGGTAGATTTTTCTTCGCTGTCCTATCAAATAGCTGCTTCAAACTCCCGTTTGTACATAGGTTTATGAACTACCATTAAATGTAGGAACCTTTGGTATTTACAGTGTTCTCATATTTTCCTTGCTGTAAGTCCTGTTGCGTTTTATTAATTTCCGTTTCCACTTTATTTTGGATAGCACTGATTTCATCTGGTACTTCCCTTTGGACTCTGTTTTAAATTGAACTGATTTTTAACATTTACCTTGCTTTGGATTGGTTTTAAGAGTATCCACAGCGTTTGTTAGACCTTTATGTCATTGTTTTTCCCTCTTATGTTTGATTCCAAAAATTGCATTTTCTGGTTAATTTCTTCGTGACCTTGCATTGCTAATTGCATTAGTCGTTCATATTGTTGTTGTCTTTTAACTTTAGTTGGTTGGTTTATTTTCTATTATTTTCAGTTTCCCTTTTAATTAAAATTTTATAAATAAGTTTTCAATTAAATTTTTTTGTTCACTTTTCATCATAGAGACAAGCTTTTGTTGTGAAATATTCTTTATAGACACAAGGTTTTGTTGCTTTTCTACTATGTTAGTGACAAGATTTTCTAACTCAAATTTACGTTTTTCATCTAAACATTTCATTAACCTTTGTTGGATTTCTTCTTGATTTTGTTTTTTCACGGTCTTCCTGGATCTGACTTATTTCCTCGTCCAGCTTATCGATAAACTGTTTGAATATTTTTGACTAGTCTTGTTCATTCCTGTCATATTTCTGTTTGTAGTCATAAATCCACTTAGATTTATAACTGCACTTTATTCCACTTCCAAACATTTTAATTCACAAATATTTACACTTACTTTAAACGTCATTATTTTCATCAAAATAAACTTATTTACACAACACAATGACTAACACTATCACCTAGGGGGCTACACGCTGCTTCCAGCCCATCTACGCAAGAAGTTACGCACTCTGTCAAATATCTCCGGCGTATACCGTATTGTTTCACAAGAGGTAACTATTTGCCCTCTTAAATCTGAATCTTAAAGTATGAAGGAGAGTTTTAGACACTAGAGTTTTAAGGTGCACCAATAAAATGAAAACCAAAAATTGAGATACTCCTTGATCTCTTGCTGGCTACTTCTGAGGTCCGCTTTGACAGTGATAACTAGATTTGTGTCATCACAAATTATTAGTTGGTATTACGATATGAAGCAATTTTATTATTATTTTTTTAATCAAGTACGGTGTATCCATTTTTTTGCAATCGGACCCTAAACCAACAATATTTTTATTATTTAGGCAAAAACCATGCGTCGGACAAAAGAAAATGAAGAGATCAACTTTGAAAAAGCAGTTTTGCTTATGGTTTTTTCTCAAAAATAATTTAATTGCAAACATTGGGAAATGCATGTTGATGCATAGAAGACGTGTACCGGATTTCATACTGATATTTGCAGTAGTATAAAAGTCATTATAAGTAAAATATTTTTGTGTAAAATTTACCCCTGTGTTCCTCATATTTCCACATGGCGTTTTTATCTTAAAATGGGTCCAAAATCACCTCCTTAAATATAGCATGTCATGAAGTAATTCCCTGTGGAGCTGCTTAATATTAAAAAAAAATCATTAGCAGTCCCTGTATCAAGTAGATAACGAAAACTCATTTACATTTATTTTTATATTTTATTACAATTATCATAAATGTTATGATATCATAATTACAGGTTTTTTTATACAATGGGCTAGCATTATTCAGTTTAATAATAAATTTTATGTAATATTAATATTCACCATATAATATTATCACAGGAAAAACTAATATTTGTTAATTATTACATATTATGAACTTATTAACTCGCTCACCTGTGGGAATTTACAAATTATCACCGATTATAATTTTCAATGTTGCTATGTTGGGTAAATGATATAGGAATGATTTATGACCATGCGTTTGGTAGATTATAGGATATTAATGCGTTACAAATTCAACGGAGAATACAAATCAGAGAATAATGTCGATTGGAAGTGAGCTGGAATCGGAATCTATTTTAAATTAACTTCTGTTGAGGAAAAATATGAACTGAATCAATCATTGTTATAAACGAAAGATTCGGTTAGAATGATAGACGACTCTCTTGTAATTGGAATTCTTTCCCGTTTACGGCAACATTCTGAAATTCCACAAAACTGGTAGCTATAATTTCTACAACCATACGCTACGCTGAGGGGATTAGAAAATGATATTTCGCAGGGGCCAAGAATATTAATTTTCCTTTACAAAACTTATCAGTTCAAGTCAGTCTAATTGAATTTGTTATTTTTTTGTTCTGTTAGTATAAGTCCATATGTTGCTGAATGAATAGAACGAATATAAATATGGAAATTACAGATATATAGTATCTCTATGAGGTATATCAGATATCCTAAGGAACTATTCTAGCTCATGTCATTTACAGACTTTTTGGTGACAAAATTAATAGTAGAATTAAATTAACATCAACGTATTCTAAAGAAAAAACTTTCTAATTGACAAAATATCAACCATTCTTATTATGCCTTTTTGTTTTTTACCAAAAAAAAATCTGTAACAATTTAGTTTTTTATCTTTTACACAAAATTTATTCGTGAAACAGTGTTTGCTATTGTGGGCAATGTTGTAGAGAAATGAGAAACCCACAAAATGAGTTATAAACGCTCAACTTTGGGAGTTAGTTCATAGCTAATTGAACTTTTACTGGAAATTATAAAGAAAAAAAATAATCTTAATCAGTATTAATAAGTGGAAGAGTAGATCTTCTCATACCCAATTTACGTTATAAAAATAAATACTGTATCTCCGGTAGTTTTTATTTTAAATTGTAATCCAGATGGCATTATGAATAAACCAGCTTTGAAAAGCAGAAGAGTTGATCTAGGGTTTAGATATAGTAATTGAAAATATTTAGCCATTCTGAACCGGACCTGGTGGATCACTTCATTCTAGAAGTTGCTAAGGGGTGGTATCTTTGAAACTTAATCTATTTAACTCTTCGAGGATTAATGGTTACGGTTGGAGACCACCTTTCTAAATCTACATAAGTAGAATTCCTACGCCCTAGAGATTTTTTGCGATCACCATCTTGTTATAGATGGTTACATATCAAGAACATTATAATGTTTAAGTACTTTTTGGGAAACAACACCCAACGTCACATAAACTGCTATATATTCCAAACGTTTTGGGGTCTAGGTGAGACTCCGTTGTCAATGGTTAAGAAACTATAAATAAAAGAGGCACAATTCTAAAATTTAAAATTATAATGTTTGACAATATCTATTATTTGTCTTCTGACGTAACTAAGAGAATTTTATTTGATAATATACAGGGTAGCACAGAAAGTTCTTAAGATCATATAATAATAAAGTTCCTTTCAAATAACTTCGCACCTTGGTCTTAAAATACAGTTTCAATACAACACCACAAGAAAACTGAAAGAGCCTTTATTAATTTTGCTAAATGAAAACGATTATATCGCTACTGCCCGCGTAAAATTCAATCGTTCCTGGTTGCCGATGATTTAGGAAGAAATTGCTAATGGTCATGTCTTATGAACAACTCAATTTCGGGATAGTTCTTAACGTTTTTCCTATGTTTTCCCTTAAGATTTTAATGGGATCACTGAATCACCCTTTCAAATTTTTCCAATTTGAAAGGAACTTTATTATTATATGATCTTTAGAAGTTTCTGTGTTACCCTGTATATTATCAAATGAAATTCTCTTAGTTTCGTCAGAAGTCAAATAACATTTTAATTATACATTTTAGAATTGTGCCTTTTTTATTCAATTTTTCTTAACCATTGACAACGGGGACTGGCCTAGATCCCGAAACGTTTGGAATATACAGTAATTTTCGTGACTTGTGGTGTTATTTTCCAAAAAGTACTTATCCATCCATCCATCTACTACTCAGGTGATTTATTTTGAAAAAAACTGTTCAAAATTTCTCCAGTTTATGTGTAGTGGTTCTCTTGTGATAAACAACTTACGTTTTGTGATAAAAGATAACAATAGCTCCCCAAAATGGATGGTATTTATAAATATAGCTATATCTGCAATATTAGATGAAAGAATCTGCTCGTAAATTTAGCTTTGGTTGTCTATTGATCTATATTTTGGTTATTGCTGCTAACCACTAGAAGAATTATAGTATACTAGCAGACCCGGCCACGCATTGCTGTGGCTGAGTGATTTAAGACAGATTTGAAAGACAAATTTAACACAAATTAACATAACATTTTTATAACATTAATTCAATAGTATATATACTCTAAATATCTTTAATCGTAATGAATCACAGTTAATGTTCAATGAAGCGCCAGTCGATGTACAATATTTTTGGTCAAGGCGCCATCTGTTCCTGACTTATGGAACGTACGATTAATAACAACAACCAACGTTAATGATCAGTTTATTATTAATTATTAATTATTAAGACCATTAATTTAAATAATAACTATCCTATCATCTAAGCTGGACCAAATTACATATATATGGCAACTTTCATGAATATCGGTTGACTCGTTTTTGAGTTTATTCGGAACATACACAGTGACACGGATTTTTTATATATTAAGATTTTGCAAATGTTCCGTGTTTGTTGGAATAATTCGTTTTATATAGTACTTATTTCTGTTTTAGTTGCAGTAGGTACGGCCGTCTTTGACAACTTAGAGGTCCAGGGTTCATTATAATAACGGGGCACTTGTGACAGAGACAAAGCATTATTGTGTTAGAATCAACAGAGCAAGGAGATACGCAACGTTATTTATTTTTATTTCATTACTGTCACATTAAATGAAGAGATAATATAATCCTCAAAAATAACATTTTGGAATTCACAGGTTAGTTCTGAAAATTCTATATTCTTGGACGATGTACCATTCTATCGACATCTGTTGAAGCATTGTACTACTTTTTTCAATTTTTAATCTCTTCAATTTGGAGAAGGAGATTCTTTCCTTTCAGACGATTATAGATATATAGATTATTAGTTCCTTCTTTTTCACTATAAACGATTTATTAATTCTGTTGAATGCAAACATTGCATTTCCAACTCTTTCTTATTAATGTTCTTAATAGATTACACCACATTTTTTGCAACTTTGTCTCAACTCTTTGGAATTCAGTGTTCAAGTGACAAAATGTACCAAAACATTGAGCAATATACTGGGATTATTTCTTTAGCGGTTATTAATACAATCATCAAGTGAAGAAAAGCAGTTAGTTGAAACGTCCAGTGTTATTGTATCTTTCCGATACTTGCATTTCCGTTAGTATGATAAATTTTAGCTTTTCCATATTTCTGGCCTTGTCGATAAGTATCAAAAACAGTGTAAACCCCCGGCTAAAGGTGAATTATGGTAGAATCGTGGAAGTCATTTGCGCAGACACGAAAGTTCAATTTTAATATAAAGTAACTCAGTAAACCAAATCAGAATTCTACGGTTTTTTACTATGGGACCAAATTACACTCTTATGAGAGAATTTTTAGTATTTATGTATTAAAGTTGTTGAGAAGGCTCTAGGTAGGGGAACTACAATAAAACAACTCACTCCAAAATTTAAATCTACCGCATTTTTGAAAACTGTAAATTTTAGTAGATTAATATCTCCCCTCAAATCAAAGTTTATCTCAACTTCTCTTTAAAATTTCGAAGAAGTTACGATCCGATCAATCCTTCCTAATTTTTAAACTCCCATTCTTACCCATGCAACATCACAAGTGAGATTTAAATTTTCTCTGACTAATGACAAAGATATTAGATGCATCTGTATTTTTAAAAAGCGGTAGAGTTTAATTATGGAATAAGGGGTGTAAAAAACTGATGAGCAACTTTTTTGCCGGCCTCAAACATGTTAAGAAAATTTGAATCATAAACATACTGAAATCGAAAGCCTGAATTTCGAGCGAGAGTATAGCAGCACTGCAAAAATTAATAAGCAATGTAATGTTGGTTTTGTAGTAGTAGTATTAGCCTGTTCGGTAATAAATATATCGTTTGATGATATGGCAGGAGCCTGGCTATAGGTTTTAAAAAGCAATGGTCAGTATTTAAACTTGAGGCTATAATTAAATCTCATTTATTTGCGACACTGGAACATATACCTAGTGTTTGCTACTCAGTTGCATCAGATTTAGAAAATGTTACCAGGGATGAAATAAGCATTAACAAAGTCACTGCCAAGACGGGTATATCATGAAAATGACATCGAGAAATAAAAAAAGGCTTCTCCGAGGAAATAGCATGCCCTCTTATAATGAAACGTTATAACCAGCACATGATGTGTCGATTACTTTGACAAGTTGAAAAGTTTATATGAAGTAAATAGAATGTTTGTGCACTTATTGGAAATAATACTACAGTATTTCAAAATGCTGTATATTTCCAAACATTTCGAGGTGTACGTCAAAGCCTGTTATCAATGGCAAAAAAGAAACAATATTGTTACCTACAAAATGTAACTGTCAGGTCGGGAAACATAATTCGATATTAGGGCCATAGAGTAATATCGAAGACTCTGGAATGTAAAAATTATAAATAAATATGTGTTCTGTGAGCGTTAGAGATAGTCTTGTAAAAAGTTCAGTGAGTATTATAAGTAGTACAGTATATGTCCTAAGGAAATTGTATTTTGTTTTGTGTGTTTCAAGAAATTTATATTGCAGTTTGAAGGTTAAGGTTATGTTTTCACCGTTAATATAGTAGTATTAATTGGACAACAGGTGTCTAATTAAACCCACCGAATCCTTAGCAATTGGTGTTAGAAAAGGGATAATAAACTCTTACTGGTGAATACAAGATCCCAAGAAAAAATGGATAAGGAAGGCAAGAGATATTGAATAATATTGAGCTTAGTGTCAAGTTAGAAGAGACCATGAAGGCCCAACAAAAAGAACAGGAGCAATTAGGAGAGTTATTAGATGATAAAAGACAAAATACACAGGAAGATACCATATCTCTATCACATTTGACACTGGTGCTGCTGTCTCAATAGTTAAGTCAAAAATTCTGAAGAAAGCAGATATCCATCCAATATCTGACTGTATTAGGCTAAGAACAGTCACAGGTGAATCAATGACCGTACAAGGAGAAGCCTAAGTTGAGCTGAAGTTAGGAGAATCCAGAATCAGACAAAAAGTACTGGTAGCAAACATTGAAGATGAATTTATCATGATCATTTATCCTAGGTATGGACCTTATTAGAAATTATAGCTTCATGTTTGATCCAAGGACGATGTCTTAAGGTTCCTGAATGAAGAATTTGTCTTCTAAATGTTATCTGTGGTATATTTTTGATTATTTTTATGTTTTCTTGGGAATAACACCACAATTGAAATAAAAACCTGTATATTGAAAAATATACGAAAAGGGTGCCGGGTAGAACTGAACAGATCATCCTCGGTCAGCTAGACAGAAATCCTGGAGGCTATGTTGGACTGGTAGAACCCGGCTAGACATGACATAAGTACCTGACTGGACGAGCTTTAGTAACATGGACCATTAGATTGTTGAACCTATCAAATAACGAAATCTATATAGCTAGAGGAGAAGTAATCGCTTGTTTTGAGCCAATTAAGACCATAGTACCTAGGGTATCGACAGCCAAAATTGAGCCAAATAGTTATTATGAGAAGATCGGTGGAAACACTTTACAACATCCGAACATAACGGTTTATCGCAGATAACTGATAAAGTTTAATGATGGAGTTACCGGCCGAACCAATATCGTGGAACATAGAATCAATACAGAAAATGCTACCATCTAGACGAGTACCACTAGGTTAGCTGCAAGCTGTTGACGAAAATATAGACACTATGCTACAAAGTGGAATTATTGAACCATCCATTAGCCCTTGGTCTGCACTGGAAAAGGGAAGACCATCAAATTTTCTAAACCAGAGGACAACTACTGCGTTACTAGAAAATAATTATTGACAATAATGGGAGCTGTTGATCATTTTTACAAATATCTTTGCGGTCGTGAAATTCTCATAACTGACCATGCGGATCGCAAATGGCTCCTGACTATGAATACACCAGACGGACAGTTCGCCAGGTGGATGGAAAAACTTCAGCAGTATCATTTCAAGATCTAGTGCAGTACATGCCGTATGCATAACAATGCCGAAGCTTTGTCGAAAAGACCCCGCCATGAAGACTGAGGACATTGTAGAAAAATTGAACAACGAGAAGGCATCCCCGTTAGACAGATTACAGCCCCTGTAAATGAAGATTGGACCACTGAGCAGTGCCGAATAGACCAATTACAAGATCCAGACATCGAACCAATTTTGGCGAAGAAGAATGAAGGAGCGGACAGACCCCGATGGGAAGAAATATCTAGTCAAGAAATGACCCTATAAACTTTATGGGCCCAATGGGATTCTCTTCGAGTCGAGAATGGAGTTTTGAAGAGAATCTGGGATAGTGCCGATGGAAAAGAAACTAAATATCAGTTAGTTGTACCCAAGAAAAGAGTACCCGTTATCCGGAAAGAGTTACACAACGGCATTTCTGGAGGTCACTTGGGCATGAATAAAACCCTCGAAAAGGTAAGAGAACGTTTTTATTGGGTGAACTACTATGAAGACGAAAGAGAATGGTCCCGTAAATGCGACGGATGTACAGCCAGCAAGGGTCCCAAAAATCAATCAGTTGGGAAAATGAAACAGTATAACGTTGTAACATTACATTTTTGTCGCAGAGTATAACTAACAGTATATACCATAAACCCGTTAAAGAACAAGTAAACAAATAAAAAATCTGAGGCTTGAACTATGCAAAACACTTTTAAATACCTAAACTGGACGTTAGATGTGTCGTTTATCTACAACAATTGTTTTCTTGTAACTAACACAGGAATATTGATTTTAAAAATTAACACCAACGGATATCATCAAGCGTAAACAGGTACCTTTCTTTTATTCTGTAGCATTTTTGTTATTGCGATATGCTTATTGGGTTTTTCGCATTGGAAAAGATTCGGGCTTTGAATTTGGTATTGATTTGTTTTGATGAGTATTTATTTTAGGTTAAAATTGTTGGTTAGAATTCTTTTGATGTTCGGGATGAGTTGCTAAGAGTGGGATCGTATGTTTTAAATGGGTTAATGACATTTATGTGGAGAAGATGAAAAATCATAGATTCGAGCACTGTTGGATCGTCGAGGAAGAATAAGATTATAAGTAGGGAATTTAGACGCGGGTTGTTGGCCGTTGACCGTCCTAGTGAAAGGATGTATTTGGAATAGTACTTGTAGAGAGATGTTATGGTGTAAAGTGTGGTGATAAATGTCTACAAGTGTAATCTGAATTTATACTGGCAATTTTGTGCCATCCATGATTGAGATTTCGTTGGATACACTCAAACCGTTAGTTCCGTTAGTGGATTTGTGATATTTTTGGATGTTAACGGAAACCATCCTTGTGTGAGGATTTAAGACAAGTTCATCACTCGTTCTCCCCATGATCATCAGTTTCAGCAACGATTAATCGATGTTTCCATTGGCAGTTTAGTGATATTTTTGGATATTAGTGGAAACACATTATCAATTGAGAGGATTCGATTTGCATGTACTATCGTTGGCCTCCCTGGGCGACTAACTGGTCAACCACCAATTGAACATCGTATTTAAGTCCTTTAGCCCACCCAAGACCTTGTTTATCTTCAGTATATGGGTCTGTCAACTTCACTTAGTTTGCCGAAGTTTTGGCAAGCCCCGTAGTCATTCGAACGAGTTCCATTCTGGTTTATTGGGAACCGGACACCTTCGCCGTTTGCCGTAGCAACGACGGCGTATTTTTGCTTCGATTTTACAGAGGACTACTGAGTGTTGTAACTTCGCATGTGGAACAAGGTACCATTGTAATTTGATTTAGTGTATTTATGTTTTGCTTATAATTTACTATTCACATTAAAGACAATTGATTTATCTGAATTACATTTTGAACTTATTAACTTTAATAAAGAATCTGATTATTTAGTCAAACATTTGACTGTTATTTTGCTCATGCAAATTTGGTATTTATACATTTCTTGTAGTGCCAAATTTTGAACATCTTTTCATGTTTACTAATTTAATAGATATTAATAATATTTTTCATTTTCTGAAAGCCTCGTGAGAGCTCGAAACATCGACTTATTAATTGATTGATTTTGGATGTTTAACAATATTTGTTACCAGATTAATGAAATTATAATTGATTTCTCTTGAAGTTTAAATGTAATTAAACACTTTTGTCAGTAACTGAAATTTTGGCATTCGATTTCAGAATAACAGTACTGTTATTGAATTTGATCACAACAACATTTGAATATGTTACTTCATGCTTTTGATCACATTTGTTTAATTTATGTAGGTATATTTGATCATTTATTGATTATTAATTTGCTGCTTTTGGTAATAATTTGAATTGTATTGTTGATTCTTGGTGGAATTATAGATATCTCTATGTAGGTATGTAAAGTCTGCTACATGTCGACTTGTGTTTGACATCTTGGCAGGATTGTATTGAGATAATTCACAACCTCATTAAATTGTTTATTGATTTATTAAGAGTTCTAATGAAGTTTTATTACCATAGAGCCCTTATCTGCAGATTTCTTGTAGCCCCGGAGGCTTCGTAGGTTATTTTAGGCGGTTAGCTGGGGTAAATAGGCAGAGAATCTACCTGGCACCCAGAATATCTTTTTTTTGGAAAGTTAACTTGGCTAATAAGGTGGTAGATTGGCATTACAACGTGAGCATTCCTTTTGAAAGAATTGCCATCAACATTGCCGGACCATTTCCAGTAACCAAGAGGGGTAACAGGGGGTAATATAGATCCGCTGTACATGACAGTATCGGGTTAACACCAGCTAAGGTTTTGTTTATAAAGGAAATAGAGCTTCCATGGGACCTGAATTTTGGGACGCCATATGAATATCCTATGGAAGTTAATGATTATGCAGATCAATTACGGGAAAATACTACAGGATACCCATGAATTTAGCAAGGAAGCGCATGTTAGCAGCTAGTGCCAGGATGAATACCCGGTATGACTTAAAAGCAAATTCGACTGAAGGGAAAATCGCAGAAGTTGGTACTTTCGTGGGATGGGCCATACAAGGTTATCAAGAGAATAAGTGATGTTTACTGCATACAAGACAGCCCAAGGACAAAGATGAAGGTTTTCCATCAGAACTAAAGGGGGGCAGTGTGATGGAAAGTTATAATATAGGCCGAGAGAGGATCCTGTGCATATACCTACCAAGTGTAACTGTCAGTTCGGGAAAGATCGACATAATTCGACATTAGAGCGCCATAAAGTAATCTCGTAAACTCTTGAACGTAAAAATTGTATATAAATAGGTGTTCTGTGAGTGTTAGAATTTGAGTTAAGTAGTAAAGTATATGCTCTAAGTAAATTGTGTTTTGTGATCTATGTTTCAAGAAATTTGTATTGAAGTCTGAAGGTTAAGGTTGTGTTTCGACCGTTAATAAATTAGTATTAATTGGACAACAGGCGTCTAATTGAACCCACGGGATCCATAGCAATATGAAAAAATCAAAATTGCTAAAATCTTGGGTAATATTATGTGAAGTTTGAGGTAACTAAGATAATTTAATTTAAAAATATACAGAATAGCGGAGAAAATTCTGCAGATCATACAATATTAAAGTTGTCGTCAAACTGGAAGAACTTGAGAGCGTTATCTTCAGAATTTTATGTGTGCGCATAGGTGCGACTTTGTTACAAGATAGTGTATTCCTCAAAAATGCGATCAAAGAAATCTGTTGATTCAATGATTCCTTTAATTGCATAAGGAAAAACCTACGAATAACCTTATGAACTATCTCGATACTGGGTTACGCTCAAGAACATATTCATTAGTAATTTCTTCCTTAATTATATGCATACAAAACCACTGAATTCTACGGAGATAGTAGGGATGAAATCGTTTTCATTTGACAAAATTGCTTTATCTCGATTAGTTCTCGTTTTCTGTTGTGTTCTTATTTGTGTAGTATAGAAATATAGAAATTATTGTTTGAACTTTTATAAGAATAGTGGTGTGTGCTACTGGTTACTAGCAGTAACCACATCCTGTAGGATATTTTATGAAAAAATGATCTGCCAGTTCTATATCCTGAAGTAAATTCTCATTCATAACTATATTGTCCAGTGCTTCTTCGATAGGTATATAGCGATATAGAGATTTTTTCTTGTTTTTATAATTTGTTGTGAACTTTTAATACATGTGTTTTTATTAGTGAGTTAACTGCACTTAGTATTGGTCTGAATTCTTGTGAATTTTTGGTCCTCCGTACAGTTTAGGACATCAACTCGATTTTTCTGGAGTGATCGTTTTCTTTAAATACCTTGTTCTATAGATCATGTATTGATTCTGGGTTTTATTGTTTTTCCAAGGTACGTGGTGGGGTCCCATGATACTCGTTTGTAATTGGCCTTTCAATATTTATTGCATTTTTTTCTTATAATCTACGGGGCTCATTACAACAGGTAGCGGTTCCTCTGTCGGCTGGTTGTGCTGTAATTTGTCCGTCCTTTTCAAGCTATAATAATATTTTATGTTCTGGTTTTGAACCATTTGAATTGCTGCTTATGATGTTTGTGCATTTTAGAAAAATCTTCTATTCTTTAGCTAATATCTATTGTTTTTCGTGTTGGTTATTGAACACAAAAACGTTGAATCGTTTTTCTTTTGTTTTGTCTTGGTACTTTCTGGTTTGGCGTATGGTCTGCTACAACAGGACTTGCTGCTCAAAGCAAGATATCTATTGTTTTTTTTTTTGCTTTTCTTCGTCCTAAGTTTTTCTAACAGTTTCTTTTCCCTGCATGTTCACTCCCAGCAGATATATAGACTGTTTATTCCTATTGTTTGAAGGGTGGTACTATGTGGTTGACATTTTATTTTGGTGTACATCCGTTCATCTGTTTGATTATGTTGATTGTTGTCTTGGCATTTCGCCAATTTTTCATTTAATATTTTCAAAAGGTACTATGAAACTGGTGTGGATTAAATTTAGTGGGCTAAATTAAAAAATTAAGATAAAAATCTAAATTAGACCCATAAAAAACCTATATATATATATATATATATATATATATATATATATATATATATATATATATATACTAACATTTGGATTTACTAGAGCATTACCTTTCGGATCCTGGCGTAGCTGGAAATTATCCTGTCGACAGAGTTTGTGTACCCACATCTTTTTCTTTACACACGAACATATTGTGAGACAATTAACACTCTGGAATTATAAATATACAATTAACGCAAACAGCTCAACCTATTAGATTCTAGATTAGTGATGAATTATCACTTTCTAAAATAATCGAAACTAATATAGTCAAAATATTTTATTTGTCACCCAAACACATTTTCTAAATATGAAATGGTTCGGTTTGTAAATACAGGTTTCTTTAATGAATTGACTACAGCGCCACTTATCCCATCCTAGTGTATCTTCTAACAACCCTCGTAACAAACAAATTTTGTTATATTTATCGGTAAACTTGTCCAAATTGTACACCATCATTAACCGAATCACGAACATAGCTGTCTGACCAAATCAAATATTGCAAAATCATTTTGATAACCAAGATCACAAATATTTAATTATGCATCATTTCGCATTAAAAATTTATAATTGGTTAATTCCTTAATTTCAGCGTTACCTTTCAGATACAGATACTATCATTTTCATAACCAAGATCACAAATATTTAATTATGCATAATTTCGGATTAAAAATTTATAATTGGTTAATTCCTTAATTTCAGATACTATCTTATATATGAACCATTCTCTAGACACAAAGAATACGACCTTACTCGGTCATTCTGAAGTTATACAACATCAAATAGGGGCACAAACATTTAAATAAATAAATACTACTGTATCGATCAGTGTCACCTGTCAGATAAAGATTTGGTAATTATTGTTTTGGATATGAATCATTTCAGTTTATCTGCATAGAACTTTTTATTTAATAAATAATGCGTCAACAATCAGATTCTAGTAAATTTATAAACCACCATTAAAGCTCCACTAACAGACGTCCAACCATTAGCAGCCTAGCAGGAAAATAAATAAAAGTGAAACTGTTACGCTCAAATTAGTGATTTTTATTTTTAGTCACATAGGTATTTATTAAGTAAGACTGATATATGGGGATCTCACGAAAGAGATGTGTCAGTTTATATTACAGAATTAGAGAGAGCACATCTATTTACATATGACATGGCATATATAAGCAATTATTACAAACCGAAATTTATCAGTAAACTCATTGTAAACAATACAAATCGACTTGGTCGCCGTTAAAAATCTGGCAATAATGCGATCAATAAATACTTTTTGGACGTTTGCGGTAATATTTCTAATTGTGTAGCGTATCCTTGCTTTTAAATCTTCCAAATTTGTTAGTGCATTCACGAATTAATTACTCTTTAATAGCTCCACAGGAAAAAATTCTTAATTATTTAAAGCGGGCGATCTAGCTGTATTCTAACTGGTTCCTCTTTACCTAGCCAATGATTTGGAAAACTTTATGCAAATAAGGACAAATGTGTAAAACGTAGTCTGGTAGAAAAAATTGGTTATGGTGGTATATAAAGGGTTCATCTAAATCCGGTAACAAATTTAATAAGAGAAGATGAGGTGATTTAGAGGAAACTCCAGACCTATAGCCCAGTCAGTTACTTTAAAGAATTAGGATTTTTGGTTCTCCCTTAACGACAATTTGCCTCTTCACTTGGCTATTTAAAATATTTGATTCTTTATCGAAAATCGTTGATTAAATTGCCGTGATAATTACTCAATTGATGCAACTATGCAAAAAATATCTGTCTTCTCGATACTTTAGGCAAGTAGATCCGCCTGCATTACTTTTTGGATTTCGACCAGATTTAGTAATTTCATTCTTTCCAGAACGACATTTGTAGAATCTTTTACTTAATATTCATGCAGTTGATTCTGAATCACCCCACATATACTGTATTCTGTATATTTTCAAACGTATCGTGGTCTAGGTCATCCCCATTGCCAATGACAGTAAAGAAACTATATCAATAAAACAACTTGAACAATTTTAAGTTAAAATTTTTGACAATATTATGTGACGCACGATGTATCCAATTTCATTTAATAGTATTTAGTGTTGCACAAGAAAATTCTGCGGATCATTTGGAATTAAAGTTCCTTTCTAATTGGAATAACTTGAAAGCGTTATTTTCAGATTTTTATGTGGCGCTCCTAAGTGCGGTTTCTTATAAGTGCATACTCCGAAAATGCTATCAAAGAATTATGTTGATTCAGTACATTTTTCGAAAATCTACTATAAAAGAATCAAACATGTTTTTAACTTCCCACTATAACTCTTATTTATCTGCTACTTTATGAATGTAATGTATGCCCGAGTTTCTGGATTTTTGCCTCTATTCTGCTTACTATGCTCAAAGTCATTCTTATGTAAAATCTATTATGATATAATATGTGCGTGAAAAAATATGTCCTTTCGAAATCTACTATAAAAGAATCGGTTTATTTTTATTCATGGAATTCTGAAGATAACTCTTTCAATTACTTCCTATTTGAACGAAGCTTTCTTCCTATATGATCTTTAGCATTTACTTGTATTACCCTGTATATTATCAAATTAAATTCTGTAAGTTACTTAGTAACGCATTACTTCATATAATATTGTCAAATATTTCAACTAAAAATTTTACAATTTGTACCTTTTCATATAGTTTCTTTATTGCCATTGACAACTGGGTCTAACCTAGTCCCCGAAACGTCTCGCAATGTACAAAATTTTCAGGATATTTATGTGGGGTTACTTCCAAGAAGTGCATAAACACTAAGAATTACAAATATCTTGAACATGCCCGTGATCCCGGAATTTTGCCCCTACTCTGCTTACCATGCTTTCAAATTGTAATGTTTTCGATAAGGTATCTCAAAGTCTTTCTTATGTAAAAACTATTATGATTTACCATGTGCGTGAAAAAATATGTCTTTTCGAAATCTACTATAAAAGAATCAAACATGTTTTTAACTTCCCACTATAACTCTTGTATATCTGCTACTTTTGAATGTACTATATATGTATAAATATATGCTCTTCCAAATCACTTGATTTATTTTTATTAATTAAACCACTTCCACAGTACATTATTTTTAACAATTGAACGATAAAAAGGAAGCAAATAAACGGTTAAATGTTATGGCTATTACCTAGAGCAATAACGACTTTTATGGTGCATTTTACAATAGGCGTTTGCTTACGCCTCTGAAAAAACGAATTTGTTCGATTTAATATATACGAAAACCGTTCCGAAACACCTGCGCTGGGAACATTTGCTATGGATAGATAGTAATTGTGAGAGTCAAATCTACAAGATTGGCGAATGAGGAACGGGGCTGTATTCCCTCTTGTGCACTTTTTAATCACACTTACTCGCTTTCAGCTTTTCACGGAAATCCGATAAAAAGTTTGGAAATAAAATTCCATGGAGTGAAAGTTTTTTCGTCTTGAACGCGCTGTGAACGGTGTTTGTCCCTTGTCGGCACAAAATGGCCTTCTCTCAACATCAACGGAATTGTTTTACTATGCTAATTTTTTACATTTTAAGTCAAGATTTATATTTTGTAGAATTAGATTGTGATTGTACTAAATCGACTTAACAAATTTCTTTTTAGCTTATTTCACAAGATTTTCTTTTACGATAACATTAAATTTTATGAATGTCTTTCGCAAAAAAACCTATACTGTATATAACGATATTGTTTAGTTTATTTCCTCAATAACCAATTGTAAATTGCAATACAATATTCTTCATGAAAATATATTTTTGAAAGTCCAAATATTAATTTGGTTAATAAAAAATATTGTTGAATGTAGAAATAGTAACTTTGTTTATTAAAAAAATTTTGAAGGTGGAAATATTTAATTTAAGTAAAAAGAAATACATAATTTAATTCGTGACCAACGTTTTCTCTTATGTACTGACATAAAAAAATCCGGGTAAGCTCAAGAAATCCCACAACTTAACCTGAAATAAGACAATTACTAACAAGTCATTTTAGAGATTGAAGGGAGCTATCTTCCTTAATCCAATTTTTACAAAGATTCAAACAACTTCAAAATGGAGCTTCCCCTTATAAGTGGTCTGCAATTAAAACTAGAACAGATATTCCGTTCACAAAATTTTCGATATTTAGTAGAAGCCCAAACCCGTATAAAAGGCTAAACTTATCTTCTAAGAAAGGCAAATGGGGAATGTTTAACTTCAGTTACCAACTGTTGGTTTTTCATATTTTTCCTTAGAACCAATTAGTAATTTTGATCATGTCTTGAATCTTAATTCTAATCTATATGAATCGGCTTTCACTGACGAAATTCAACTAATAAAAGACCATTTACGTTTAGATTATTAAAATCCCAAAAAACATGAATTGGTTAGGAATCTTTGTTAAGAATTTTCAGACATCTTTTTCCTCGAAGGTAACAGATTAACATTCACCAATAATATAAAACATTCGATAGACACCAATAACTACAAACGTTTTATACGTATCCTCAAATTCATCGAAATGAAATAAAAAGCCAAATAAGCAATATACTAAATCAAGGTATTATCTAATCCTCAATTTTCTCATGATCATCTCCAATTAGGGTTGTCCCCAGAAAACTCCATGCTTCAGGCAAACAAAAATGGAGAGTATATATTGATTACCGAAATCTGAATGAATTAACCATCGAAAGTATCCCTTACCCACAATTTATGATTAGTTGGATCTAGTTAGGAAAATACCAATATTTCTCTACCTAGGACCCAAAAGGAATTAAATGATATCTAATTTCCATTTAGTAATGAATGTAAATAATGTTTCGAAACACTCAAAGAACTTCTTACTCCTGGCCGAATTTTAAAATACCTTGACTTCGAGCAGGAAATTATTTTAACAACGAAGTGCTTTTGCAGAAGGTGCCGTTTTAACACAAGGATCCATAGGATAGGATAGGATCTCTCTATTGTCTATGCCTCTAGTACCCTTTGTGCAGCCGAAACAAAATATTCAACAATTGTAAGGGAACTATTAGCGGTAGTGAGTGCCGTTAAAGCCTTTAGCGGGTTATTATATTACAGACGCTTTACAGTAGTGATGGACCATGGGCTTTTAGCTTAGCTTTTCTAAATAAAGGACACCGTTAGCAAACTTGCTAGATAGATGTAGAAACTATAATAGTATAATTTTAAAATTATTTACAAACCCAGAAAAATTTGATACCATATCGCGCATAAAAATAAAATTTTTACAAGACTGCACTAACTTCAATTCAAAAACTAAAATTTATGCATTAACTGAAGACCAAATTTCAAATGATGGCTTTATCAAAGAAGTAAACCTTGAAAAATCACTTCAGAATATACCGGATTGTTGAAATTTTCAAATCCAAATAATAAAACTCACAAAAAAGTAACTTTTCTTGTCAAAACAACCTCAAAACTTAATGATAAAATCATTATTGACATTTTGAAATAAATCTACGCTTTAGTACTGAAACTATATGATATATTTCCCAGTAGTTCAATTAAAGAACGACAATTATTCATAATCTTCCATTTGATCCAGAAACAATGGTTTCTTATCTATTTTACATTTTTTTAAATCCAAGATCCGACCATCCCGAAGAACATCGGTTCAATGCATTTGCTACAATAAAAGAAAAACCACACCCATTGATTTATTCCATATCTTTTAGTATTTTAGTATAGTACACCCCATGTAGATCCCCCGGTATACTGTCTAACCAGAAAAATCTTCGGCCCAGATGTATTTGAAGTTTGAATAATCCCATGGCACATTATAACAAAATAGAGAGAACGAAAATAATTAATCAAAACGAAACATCAATAATTAGGCCCAAATCCAATTATGATTAGAAATGTCTTCTTTTCAGAAAATTAACCCTTTTCTGGTGCATGATCATCATTTTAACTTTTCAATATTTAATTTCATCTGAAATCAAAATAATTGCAATATAATTCCAAGATTAGTCTGAAGCTGGTAGACAATGTAACTCGTTCCTCGAAGTTCCCTTGAAGTTCCATCATCTTGAAATGATTGATCTCACAATGTTTCAATAGCTTTGGATCTGCTATCGTCATCAGGTGAGGTCCGGAATCAACCATCATCATTGGAAGAAATCCCAACTCCTGAAGATTGCGGAAGAAAGGTGTTTCAAGAAATCTGAAGATTCACACATGAAGACAACATGACAATTTTTGCTTCGACCCAAAAACACTGTAACAACATAAGACAAATCAGCCAAAAGGTGCACACCGAGAAACTCAATAAACTTACCAGGAAGGAATCGCCGAAGGATACAACCAACAAGAAAACAGTGGTGAACATGCCCTCCAGAACTCTCACCGCAGTTGAAGAAACAGTGCTCTCTAAGGGCCTAAATTACGCTGTAGCTCCCAAAAAGATGACAGTACTAGATATCGTCAGCTCAGTGGAGTCAGCAATAAGCAGCAAGGCTGGTACACAATGTGTTCCCTGAAGTTTCTTTGGACATCCATCGTCCTGAAATGATTGATTTCACAAAGTTTCAATACCTATAGTCATCAGGTGAATGATGGGAAATTCAGATTTTCAGATGTATTTGTACCCTTTACCGGTCATGCTCATTGGGTGACTTAATCTGTCGATTGGTTATCGGTGATGCGTCGCAGCAGTGGCTTAAGAAGAGATCTCCAACCGTTTTTAATTTGGTCACCGGGCTCGCAAAGAGACACCGCATCTCCAGGAATTTCGAAAACAGAAACGCAGTTGAGAAAATACGACACATCAAACAAAACATCCGAAAGGACGATCATAAAACATTTAAGGGTGACAAATCCAACACCATTCTACCAGCTGACATAGGAAGTGTCACCATCCTGATGGACAAAGCGGAATACAACAGGAAAATCGACGACCTACTTTCGAAGGTGAAATACAATCCATTGCCATCTAAAATCCTGTATTGCATACTTATCTACTACTTCAGCAAACTTGATTGTTGCTTGGCACCGACCTAAAAAATATACTAGATTGGTAGGTAATTAATTTGTACAGAATAAGCACCTTTTAATGTTTACATTTTTTTTCTTTCTGAGTAGGTACCTAACAACATTGAAATGTTATTTATTTGCTAGAGTTGTATATTGTTATAATAATTTTCAGCTTTTTAGTTACAGGCAGAAGTCGCTTATATATATATGTTAGATGAGTATATTATGCACGTGTACGTTATCAAGTATCGTATTTCGCTGATCCGTTAGATTCGTTGAAACCGTGGGAATGCAATTCAGCAAAGTAAATGTTATAAATGCAAGACTTGCCATCCCACGGCGGTCATTAAGTTCATTTCATCCAAGTAACTTTTATATCTTGTATTTTTCAACTATTGTTTTGTGTATTAATTAAATCAATTTTTTTAAAAAGTGACTTGTGTTTTAAATAATATAATATATAGTTGAAAATAAAACATTAAATATATATATATATATATATATATATATATATATATATATATATATATATATTTAATGTTTTATTTTCAACTTTTTAGTTTTTTGAGCTCGGAGAGTTTTGAACTTTATTTTTTATTTTGTATGTATAACCTTAACTTTTTTTGATAACCCTATATAACTATAGATTATTCCACTCCACACTATGTACCAACCATCCTGTACATACGACTGCCTACGTACAACCATAAAGTTGTTAGCTGCCTTCTGTAAATTATAGGAGTCAAATCCGTCCTATATTTCAACCATCGTATATGTCCTTGTGGGCTACCCTATAAATTATTTCAATTTCAATATTTTGTATTATAACCCTGTATAACATTAATTCCTCTCCACACTCTATGCAACTTCTTATGGGCTATGAACTATATAAAAATATAATACAACTCCAGCATATATTTCAACCATTCTGCATATAATTTGTTTATGGCCACATCATATAACAGTTTTTTAATCACCCTATATCGGTTTTATGTCGTGTTGGAACAGGGTCATAGGCAGCCGTATTTAGGTTGCCTATAGACCACCATAATGTTTTTATTGCCTTCTGTAACTACCAATCTACTCCGTCCTATATTTCAATCATCATATATATACAACTCCTTCTATCACTTTACTTTGCGATTTTGTTTGCTATAACTAAACACCTGTGTATTCTCACCAAATAGCAGTTTAGAGCTTAACATTTGTTGTCACTGAAGTTTCTATTAGGTCGGGAGAATGTGACACCAAAAAGTCGTCTCAAAATAGAAACATTTTCTTTTAAATTATATTTTCAATAAGTTGACCTTAAATATTGAAAAAACAGTGGTCATGATGTTCGGAAACTACTCCAATAGCATACCAAAAGATATAAGCATTTATATAGACAGTCAGAAAATAAAAAGTGTTGAGCTCTACAGGTATTTAGGTGTAATAATTGATTACAGACTTAGGTGGAAGAATCATATTGACTATATAATAAACAAAACAAAATACCTAATCTATATATTTCACAAACTATCAAAATTTATGAATTCTGAGGTACTTCGTATAATCTACTCTGCATCCTTTCACAGAATTACGAACTATGGCATTATAGCTTAAGACAATTTACAACACCTACAACGACTACAGCATCGAGTATTAAAAATTATTAATAAAAAGCGATCTGTGATTCATGAAAATACGCTATGAAACAGTCATTTGCTGCTGAATCTATTTTATATCATTATCAAGAACTAACTAAAACATATATAAACTCAAACAGCATTACTAGAAATAAAAATATTCGAATTCCCATTAGAATTCGCTCGGTTGCAATAAGATAAGCTAAATTACGGCTATTCGCATATTCAACTTTCTTCCACCTGAACTGAAAATTCTCAAAAATAGTGGTTCTAGGAAAAAAAAGGGCAACAAATGGATACAAACAATTATGTAAAATAAAATTGAAATGCAAAAAACTAGGAGTAAGATACTAATATACTATGTAATATTTATAATAATGAGCATACATTTTCTATTCATAGTAGCATTATTAATAGAACTGTACTTACAATTACAATCACAACAAAAAAAGTTTTAAATTTGTTTTTAAGGATCCTAGGATAAGTGGCTAGCCTACATGCAGATAACGTGATTATCTTTGTACGAATTACTGTGTATCTATAAAATAAGATATGTATACTCTGTAAGCTGATAATAATTATTATTCTGATCAATAAACTCTAAACCCTAAACTCTAATAGGTATTTGCCTGGTTTACAAACAAAACGATCTTAGTACTCATTGATTTAAGTTGCCGAAAGTACTATTCTTTACTACCTATATGCTTAAGATGAACACAGAAAATTTTCAAATTCGTATTCAAAACTTTCAATGCCTGCAATAACCGCACTATTACGTTAAAATTAAAATATTTATGAGGAAATGTCCGTTACGTCAATGCGGTGAAAATGTTCATTAGAATATTGTAATTTTCGGCTATTTTCTGCAAAACTGTAAGTTGCACGGGGCAGAAAAGTCTAAAAGTCACCTAGGGATCTTGCTTAACAGATTACACGTTCAAACACTGTATACATCCATAAGAGGTTTTTGAAAAATCGATCAACATGTTAGGGATATTGATCAAATTCCATGAACGCATGTGTTCATTCACAATTTTCATCACTTTACCTACAGAATTCTATTCCAAAATTTGAAGTTTCACCAATCCGGATATATACTCTATTAAACAAGACCATATTCGTTCAAAACGGTTCACAACTCCTGTAGAAATCAGGTAACATACAAAAAAAACGCAACGACTTGATAACCTCCTCCTTTTTGAAACCATACTACCTAAAGTTTTGAAAATAATTAGGGGTACTGGGGCTCACTTGAAATTTATAAAAAAAATTATTAGAAAACCCCCATAGTAATTTTAGGGACAAATTATGCAAGTAAATGGATAATAAATATTCAATTTTCAAACGCATCATGTAATATATCAGATAAAAGGCTCATTATGTGAATTACAAATATATCATATTCTTAAATTATTTGTTTAAAAGATATTAACAAAACTGTTAAACATCGACTTAATTCCCACTTTAGAAACTACACTATTTAAATTTTGAAAAATATATTTTATTTGTATTTTCAAATAATTTGAATAACAGATTTCATAATTTATAATTTAAAACTTGACCTATTTTGCCCTTTATCTTCCAATCTACAGAGCCTCAAAATTCAGACAGTAGATTATAAAAGGCTTCCCTGAAAGTTTATTAGTAAAATAAAACTCTAATTTTTGGGGGCCAAATTAGAAAATTAAATATATATTCTTTATAAATATTATATAAATATTCTTTATAAATTTAAAACGCTTCCTTTAAAAGATATTAGGGTAAATATAAGAAAATGAACTCATTCCCTGCTTGTCTGAAACTGGAATATTAGAATCTTGAAGGAGGTACGGAACCTTTAGTATTCGAGTCCAACTCGCACTTAACCAAATTATTTTGTATATAAACTGCCTGTTAACACAAAATACTATAATACTATAATAATATTAACGTGTAAAGACATTGTGATAAACTGATTCTCAATATATTGGACTTGCCAGTATTTTTTTCTGCTGCCACTACAGTCGTTTAAATTGTCTGTGATTTGTTTAATACAAAAAATATAACTTGTTTAACAATAATTCACTTGAACACATATATATGTTCAATCATTTCTAGTGAATAAACGGAGTGACATTTATTAGTTTATTTCCGGCGTGGTTCTGAGGAATGAGTCCGAATTACATGAAGTTATTTTACCAAAAAATAATCAGTATGATTGATAATATAATTATTTTTAAGTGTACTTGGGAATAACACCACGATTGGATTAAAAAATCTTTCAATTTGCAATTTGCATTTTCGTTACATATTTTAGCCATTGACAACGAAGTCAGAATCGACTTCAAAACGTTTTGGTATTTGCTTTCAATATACTGCTTTTTTAATCAAATTGTAGTGTTATTCGCAAGTAAACTTAAAAACAATTAAGAACATGCCACAAATAACATTTAGAAGGCAGTAAGATAATATAATGTCTCAAACCGCCATATGACATTTTTTATACTATTCACTTCGTACTGCTTTATAATATTAATTTAAATCAATCCTGGTGTTTTATTGCCTTATTCGGAGCACCATCTTTTGGTCACTTATGGTATTATGCAAAATGTGTCATTGGCCCACCTCCTTAATACAGTCTGGTGTAGTGGCACTAAAGGAGGATTTGCCAGAACAACAACCGGTTTCCATAGAAGCAAAAAATTGAAAAAATCAATTAATATCAACAAATGTTACAAATTATTCACACAAATATCTAAATTTAAATGTTGTTTTCATTTTTGAAGCTAAAGCTAAAGGGGATGGGGTCACAATGTTTTTAACGCTAGTTTAGCACTATCCCTATCACTCTCTCATCAGAGAGAGAGACAGAGAGATAGCGAGCTGGTGGGGTATTTATTTTTTGCAAACTCACTACTTCTCGGGCATGACAAATTGCCTACATACTAAAAGAGAATTCCTGACTGACTAATTAGGTTATTACTCTCTTCGAGGTGTCATTCCTTTGTACGCAAGACAATATATATTATATATCAATATAATACATATTGTTTCTGGTTAGGGAACCTTCATCAGTTGCGCTTCCCACAATTGAATGTCCTCTCGAACACTTCTTTATGCATTTGATGCATTTCGTTAAATATGAAGACGCGAGATGTAAGACTAGATGTCGGTCTTACATCTCGCGTCTTCATAATTAGGTTATTCCCAATGAACGCTCAGCCGAAACTAGTCCTTTTCTTGCAGCAAAATTCGGGATAAGATTTGTACATTTTTGCCGGCAGCAACTGGGCGGGAGCTTGATAACCTGAATATAAATGTACTAGATGACTAAATAGTGTACCATGGAGGGTGTAGGGGTATAAATTGTAAGCATATTAGGTGTAAATATAGAGTGTGGTAGGTAAGAGAGTGTAAGTAGTAAGGGAGTATAGATACATATATACAGGGTGAAGTATACGCAGAAATATATACGTTGTTTAAAAGGAAAAAAATAAAGATCATGAGAAAAATTCGGGATAATAGCGTCAGAACCCTTCGATATTTGTCAGGCATAGATGTACAGTAGACAGGGTGGTAGTTAACTCACTGCAATTATAGTGGATGTAATCAGTTGTGCTAGTATATACAGAGAGAGAATACTAGGTTTTGGTATACAAGGTGTACGTATGCAGGCGATACCATAATTGCACTTTATTATGTTACACTGCGTATATAAAAAATAAACTAATATACAATTAATGGTTCATATTACTATACTTTCACTGAAAAAACACCTCTGCCCGAAATCCATCCACATCCTTCTTGAAAATTATATTGAGACGCTTTTTGTGTTAAAAAGCTTATAACGGGTTTGTATTTTTTCTCGATTCGATGTCATATGAAATCCGGAGATGTAGCAATAACAAAGTGCACCCAGTAGACAAGTCCTCATTTCAAGTAAAACCATTTAATTTTAATTTTCAGGCTCGGGTGAAACCGCGGGCAACCGCTAAGCTGCATAAAGGGAATAAATGAATTTGACCGCAACAGATTACCAGAAACACTTTGCAACTGCAAAAATGTGTGTGTTTAGGTGTAAATTATTTTTTAACGATTTCTGAGAATAGCATAATTCCTATCGAGAAAAAGATAATGTAACAGCTGCAGATAATGAAAACGTTAAATATTTTTTTAAAAAAACGCCAAAAATATTTTTTTTAGTTTTCTATATGTATCTATTCCAAAAATGACTCTATTTTCATTAAATTTGGTAAAAATGCACATTTTTATGTCGCAATAATATAATGATACCGGCATCGCAAGGGGTACTGAAACAAAAATATCAGTATTGGTAATAGTATCAATAATAATTTGGTCAAGTGCGAGTTGGACTCACATTGTAAGGGTTCCGTATCACCTTCAAGATTCGCTGTATTTAGTTTTCTAATTTGGCCCCCAAAAATTAACATTAGAGTTTTATTTTACTAATAAACTTTCAGGGAAGCCTTTTATAATCTATTGTCTGAATTTTGAGGCTCTATAGATTGGAAGATATAGGGCACAATAGGTCAAGTTTTAAATTATAAATTATTAAATCTGTTATTCAAATTATTTAAAAATACAAATAAAATATATTTTTCAAAATTTAAATAGTATAGTTTCTAAAATGGGAATTAAGTCGATGTTTAATATCTTTGCTAAACAAATGATTTAAAAATATGATATATTTGTAATTCACATAATGAGTCTTTTATTTGATATGTTACATGATTCGTTTGAAAATTGAATTTTTATTTTCCATTTAATTGTATAATTTGTCCCTAAAATTACCGTGGAGGTTTTCTAATAATTTTTCTTATAAATTTCAAGTGAGCCCCAGTACCCCTAATTATTTTCAAAATTTTAGGTAGTATGGTTTCGGAAATAAAGCGAGAAATGAGAATTTATTATATCTTTATGTTAATATCTTGTAAACAATTAATTTTAAAAATATATATTTGTATTTCTCATAACGAGCCCCTTCATTTGATATATTGCATGACACTTTAAAAAAATATTTTTTATTTTCCGTTTATTTCTATAAATTGCCCCCCATTATTAATATTAAAGATTTCTTCGTATTTTCCTGTAAATAAAAAAAATTAGGTCTTATAGTTTGGGGAATAAAGGGGGGAATGGGTATTTTTTTAAATATTTTTTTAAATATATTTTAAAATATTTATTAAAAAAAATAAAAAAAATATATTTGTATTAGTCATAATGAGCCCTGTGATTTAATATATTACATGATACGTTAGAAACAAGTTTAATTTTTTATTTTCCATTTAATTCTTTAATTTGCCCCCCAAAATGAATATTAGGAGTTACTCCTTATTTTTCCAGTAAAGTTCAGGTGAGGCGCTATACCTATTTTTTTTTCAAAATTTTACAGCTTGTGGTTTCGGAGATAAGGGGGGGGGGGAATGGGTAAATTTTTTTATATTTTTGTTAATAACTTTTAATTAATTTATTTTAAAAATATGAAAAAAATATATTTGTTTTCGTCATAATGAGCCCTTTTATTTGATATATAACATGATGGGTTAGAAATAATTTTAATTTTATATTTTCCATTTAATTCTATAATTTGCCCCCCAAAATAAATATTAGGGGTTTCTCCTTAATTTTCCAGTAAAGTTCATGTGAGGAGCTATAACTCAATTTTTTTTCAAAATTTTCCAGCTTATGGTTTCGGAAATAGGGGGGGGAATGTGTAAATTTTTTTATATTTTTGTTAATATCTTTTAATTTATTTATTTTAAAAATATGAAAAAATTATGTTTATTTTCGTCGTAATGAGCCCTTTCATCTGATATATAACATGATGGGTTAGAAACAATTTTAATTTTATATTTTCCATTTAATTCTGTAATTTGCCCCCCAAAATGAAAACTAGATGTTTCTCCTCATTTTTCCAGTAAACTTCAAGTCAGAATCTATGAAAGTATTTTTTTTCAAAACTTTACGTTTTATAGTTTCGGAGATAAGGGGGGGGGGGAATTGGTAAATTTTGGTATATTTTCTTTAATATCTTTTTAATTAATTTCTTTTTTAAATATGAAAAAAATATATTTGTGTTCATCAGAATGAGACCTTTCATTTGATATATTACATGATGAGTTTGAATTTTTTTTTATTTTTAAATTTTTATTTAATTCTATAATTTGCCCCCCAAAATTAATATTAATGGTTTCTCCTTATTTTTTCTGTAAAGTTCGGGCAACGTTCTATATTTTCTATTTTTTTCAAAATTTTAGGTTCAGTAGTTTCGGAGATCAGGGGGGGGAACGGTCGATTTTTTTAGTTTTTCCCCCCAGAAGTACCCCTTAAATCAAAATTTCTTCTTTTGCGATATATGCTCCTGATCAAGTCACCAAACTATACCTTCATACCAAATTTCAACCTCTTCCGTCCAGTAGTTTAGCAGAAAATTGCTGTGATGTGACAGAGGCAGAAATCCTGAGTGATATTATAAGGGTATCCGTATATTGTTTATACGGAACCCTAAAAAGATACCGATTATAGAAATAAAATATCGATGCCAATTTGGCGTTGGGAGAACCCTAAAGTCCGAGAAAATACTAATTTAGAGGGGGTGAATGCCATCAAAGTGTCAAAATCACGAACAAGTAGCGATCCTTCTATCGAAATCACGAACAAGTATCGATACTGATATCGAAATCAAAGTATCGAGACTGTTATCATAACAGTATTATCGGAACTTCCTTACCTGGGACATAAAATAATAAAAAATAAAATAAAATGAAGCACTTTTGTCCATGCTTTCAACAGGCACATCTTTTACTATCAGAACCAATTTCACAGCTGCAGTAAATTGATTTAAGCCAACTTACTGGAATTAATTGTATTTCTCCCAATATAGGCATTATTTATTGCAAAGTACAATGATTAATGGTTTAAAAAAATTAAGGAAATGTTTTTTATTGTTTTTCTCAATATTTTTGGTAGCCTTTGCGGATGACGTAACAATAATTGCAAAAAATAAGAACGAATTAATAAGGTTAATAGGACGAATAGGAACGGAGGCGAAGAACTTTGGTTTAGAAATAAATCAAGAGAAAACAACATATGTGGTAATGGGAGCTAAAGAGAGTAATACTAAGTCAGAATTATAAGGGTAGAAATAGGAGATGGACAAAAGTATAGATTTAAGAAGGTGGCTTTACATATTAAAGCAATTTTAGCAAGAGAAATAAGGAAATATGGAATACTGAGGGTTTTGATGAAATCCAAATTTGTCTTGAGAAGAATAAAGTGTAGATAAAACAGTAATTCGAGCGACAGTTACATAAGGAAGTAAAGCATGAATTGTTAACAAAATAGAAGAAGAGAGGATCGAACGATGGGAAAAGAATATGTAAGGAACATTCACGGAGGCATAAGAACGGAAAGTGTGTGGAGAAGAAAAAATGAGGAACTAGAGAACATATATGGTGGACCCAAAATATCTACTTTTGTAAGTGCCCAGAGACTCAAATGGCTAGGACACCTCGAGCGAATGACGAGAGACAGGGTCCCAAATATAATCATTAACAGAAAATCGGTAGGTGTGAAAAGAAAAGGACGACCTCGGAGAAGATGGCTGAAGCAATGGAAATGTATGTCTACCAATAGAAATGAATGGGGGCATGTAGTTAAGGAATCCTTGAATAAAATGTAATTATATATTGTAATTTTTACTTAAAATGTAATTCTCGCCCTAGGCCTTCACGGCCTCTTGTGGGTTATAAATAAAATATGTCAAAAATGTCTTAAACAAACATTATATATGTGTTACATATTTATCCAGAACTTATAAAGTAACCTTTTCTAGAATCCTACTTTTTTTCAGAAATCTTTTAAAGATACGTTTTAATCCTAAAGAAACCTATTCTCGCACGTCGACCTCCTTCCGGTCTAATTTATTTTTTAATTATCGCATCACCTCTATACTATCTCAAAAATTATTGGCTACGTTTTTCCGATTTCAAAAAAGCAACTTTTAAAAAACTATTTATATCACTTATAAATAGATGACGTAAAGTAAAACATTTGGCCTTATAAGACAATCTTATCACAATAAAAGAATGTTTTAATATACGAAAAAGTTAAAAATAGCTAAATAATGAGTACAATCCACTGCAGTTAAAAACTGTTTCCATTAATAGAATAAAGTTGATAATCTGAAATTCACCTTTAAATCTGTATCTGTTTTGAAATTTTGTTAATAACATTTCTACAGAACTTGGAAACACTACATTACTACATAATGCTGAATATTTGTATTACCTTTGTATTATTAGGGACTAAAAGGAAGAACTATAGGAATCTCTTAATCGGTTTTATTGATCTGACGCCAATAAAAACTCGATTCCCATATAAAGCATAAACCGAAGAAAAAGTTCAAGAAGTTACAATGGCGGGTTGAAGGCGCTTATACGACTTCAGCGGATGTTTTTCTATAGGGCTGTGTTAAAAGATCTTTACGATACTGACGAACGCAGAAAACTGCGAAACAATCTCATTCTGTGAATGTCTCCGCGAAGGTCCGCCGCTCTGAAATGAAAAACCGAATTGTTGGTTTTTCTATTGTTGGTTAATGAAACTTGTTTCCAACAGATCTGGATTTATCCTGATATTATGGGTTCCACACGGAATTGTGAACAATTGTTCTGTTCCAGAGAGGAAATTCAGTTTGTTGAAGACAGTGAAAATTTTCAGATGAGTTGTGAACAAATTTTGTAGTTCGTTCTCGAGTTAAATATCATATGCGATTAGTGGTACTTTGATATTTGATAAAATCGTTCAATATAAGTCGACCAATTAGTGTGAAGAATGTATGTATGTAAATGCAAACGTATTAATAATAACTAGAGGGAACCCACTAGTCGAAATTTATTAAATTTATAAGTTTGAACATTATAGAGGTGGTTTTTTTAAATGAATATATCTCGATATAAAATAAAGTTGAGGCGAAATTACAAAAGTAGAGAGAATTTAGAGAACATCCACAAATTACGTAAGATATTTTAGGGAGGGTGGGTGTAAACTAATATCTTACGAAATCTTATATGGGTGTAGGTGGGTGTTCGAAAAGGATCTAATGTAAGCTTATTTCAAATATAATTTGCCTGAATTAAATATTATCAATATCTATAGAAAAAATTACATAAACATTTTCAAATATGAATATAGTTATAACATTAACAATATTTAATTAACTACATAATAACCTAACTATTTTATTTATTTCATGCATTTACTTACAATAACGTAAAAACTGATAATATGTTAAAAAAATTGAACATATATAAAAGTATTTCAGTCTGTAATGGTCTAATCCAAGAAAACTCTCGAAATCAGTTTTCTTCGAAACCCGGTCCAAATTAAAAATATAGATATGTATATTACATTGGACCAATAAAATGGATTCTTTTTTTGAATAGGGTAACAAAAATATTGTTTAGGATGAAAAAGAAGCTATCATCAATATGTGAGCCCTCAATTTTAATATTGGAGGTGTTTCACAGCGAAACGCGATTTTTTTTTCACACAATTTTTTAAAATTATTATCGAAAAATAGAATCACTACATATTTTTGAAAGAAATTTAAGTTCTCTATAAAAAAGGTGAAAATTATTTTTCTTGAACTCGAACTTCGAATAACTTTTGAAAGAAAAAACTTAAAGAAAAATAATGTCGAGATTTTTTCGGATAGTATCCAATAAATATCCTTTAAAAATATATTTCGTTCCCCCTTTGCACAGATTGCTTTATCTGTTACAAAATTCCAAATTTGAAACATTAAATTGTAAAAAGGGATCAATGATTACTTGGAAACAGTTTACCGAAAGATATTTTCTTTTTTGTAGATAATTTAATGTCCTTCAGTTGGTGGACAGAAATACGTCAAAATTCATCTTACCTATTTATGGATGTTCCCTTACAGATCAAACGACTTCCTTAAATACAGATAACAAACAACAGACTACCGAGTAAGAACTATTTACTTTTATGTTTTTTTGAGAAATAACACCACAATCCAATCAAAAATCTGTACATTCAAGAAAAAACCAAACGTTTCCAGTTCTATTCTGGCCTCGTTTTCAATGATTTTTAACATGCATTGAAAATATAAAATGCAAAATGAAAGTTTGATATATAACAAAATGTGTTAAATGAGCCAATGAAAACTCTCTTCTTAATCTCTTTCTAATGTCAGCTGATTGATGATTTGTTATACAACACCTTAGTACTATTGTGATTATATTGTATTGTTACGAAATTTACCAAAGCCGACCCTGTTTCATTTCAGTAACCGATCGCTTCTAAGATAAAAAATGTTCTCGAAATGGCTCGGCAGCTGTAGGATTGAAGACTGATTTTATGAGAATTTTCAATGCTGGTTTTAAAATGGAAGCAGTCCACGATCGCTTGTTAGTTAGACAGCGAGGACGAGCGGATATTGTAATTTTATTGTGAATCAGCTGTTCTGTATAATTTGATGTAAATAAAGTTCTAGAAAAATGAAAGTGAATATTAGTTTTATCATTTTAAATTGAACCCACGGACTATATAACAAATTTGGTAATCATAAGTAAAGGATTAAGTGCAGTTAAAATCGTAATTTGATTTATGGAAACCTGTAGCATGGAAAGAATGGACGAAAGTACCAAAAAATTGTCAAGCAGGTTACGGAGGGACTAGACGAAAAAATAGGCCATATTCTAAAAAAACGTGACAAGAAGGAGAAACAACATCAAGAAGAAATTCAACAAAGGTTAGTAAAATCTTTTGATGAAAATCGTAAAATAGAATTAGAAATTCTTGTCAGTACGATGAAAAACGAACAACAAAATCTTGTCACTGCCATGGAAGAAAAACAACAAAATTGAATGGAAGGATTATTCTCGAAATTTGAATTAACCAGACAAAATAATTTTAAAATGTTTGAAGAAAAACAAGAACAAATTGAATTAAAATGACACGAAACTGAAGAGAAAACACAACTGCAATTTGAACAATTAATGCAAATAGTAGGACAAGTTAATGAAACGTTTAATGACAGAATGCAAATAGTAGAGTCAGATATAAAAGAGATAAATGATGACGTTAAAACCATAACAAATACCGTGGAAACTCTTGAAAGCAAAGTAGATGACCTCGATTCCATCCAAAGCCAGGTAAAATTTGAAATCAGTTCAATTCAAAACACAGTTCAAGACCAAATTAGTTCCATTAAAAAAACAGTACAAAGTGAGGTCCAAGTTAAAATCAGTGTCATCCAAACCAAGGTAGAAACAGAAATTAAAAAATTGCAAAATGACTTACAGCGAGGAAAATTCCAGAACATTTCATGGCAGTTTATCTTGGCCCATGTATAAACGGCAATTTGAATTTGAAGCAGTGGCTACAGCTAACGGATGGGATAACCAAGACAAATCTACTTCTCTGGTAATTTCGTTAAGAGGTCCGGCCCTAGAACTCCTCCAAAGCATTCCAGTAGATGAACAAGGCAATTTCGACTAGATCATGGCCATCCTAGACAAACGCTACGACAATCAATCCTTGAGCCAGGTATACCAAGTCCAACTGAGTGGAAAACGCAAAAATCCGGTGAAAGCCTCCAAGAATTCGAAGCAGAGATTATACGGTTAGTTCACTTGTCCAATCCAGACCTGCCAGTGGAAACGAAAGACCAGTTGGCCACACAGAGTGTCATAAACGGCATCAGAGATGTGGAAGTGCAAAGAAATTTAAGACTGAGTCATAGTTACCATGTCAAGCCCTGCTGGCTGGTCTGAACAAGCTATTAGAACGGTCACAAAAACCTGGCACCAGAGGGGCATGTTACCGCTGTGGACAGACAGGACATTTTCAACGTGATTGTCGAGTGAGGCTACCGGAACCAATACCGACCAGGGGTAACCTGCAGAACAGCCACAATGCCATGGAACGTCAGCCAGTCAGCATAAGGGGGCGAATGCTGACTAACCCTCCACCAGCCCTCAAAACGTTATCCATCCGGGGATTTTGCAGAGATCGCAGCAGCCTAGTCATCAGGGGCACCATCAATGGCCGAGCAATTACCATCACCATCGACACCGGTGCCGCTGAGTCCATTGGCAAGTCCAGGGTTTTGAGAGCATCAGAAATTCGGCAATTTACCAATAACATCCAGCTCAGAACAGTCACCGGCGAGTACAGATAGGGGACAACTAGATCCGGCATAGGGTCGTGGTAGCGAATATTGAGTACGATTTTATACTGGGTATGGACCTAATTAGCCAACATGGATTTATGTTCGACCCCAGATATGATGTTTTTCGGTTGCTAAATGAGGAATTAGTATTGACACGGCCCGTTAACAGCTCATCGACCTCCATAAAAATTGTAGCAAAATCCACAGTCACAATTCCCTGTTTTGGAATGGTGGAGGCCGTACACTCAGCTCATGACTACTTAGTTGGACGGGCTATAGTTATAACCGGACGAGATATACCAATTAGAGTCATGAATTAGTCCAACCACGACATCAGAATAACTAATAGTGAAGAGGTAGCTTGTTTCGAGCCTGTCGAGGCCATCATCAATTGCCAAGAAGGGTACCTGACATCGGTGAAGGAGGCAGGGCCCAGTAAAGAATTCCTACAACAAGTTGCTCACCACTTGACACACCTGACATCAGACGAACAGAAGAAATCCAAGCAGTTTATCAGGAAGCACTGGCAAATTTTTAACAGTCAAGATGGAACCACAGGTAGTACCAACATCATCCAGCAGCGAATAGATACCGGCAAGGCGACTAAAATTGGGGCAACAACAGGCAGTAGAGGAAAACATCGAATTCATGTTACAAAATGGAGTTATTGAGCCATCCATCAGCCCATGGTCTGCTCCCGTCGTGCTAGTTAAAAAGAACCACCCGATTTTGCGTGTATTACAGAAAGCTGAATGACGTCACGAAGCAAGACATCTATCCACTACCCAGAATCGATGACACTCTGACCACACTAGCAGGCTCCCGTTGGTTCTCCGAACTAGACCTAAAAAGTGGATATTGGCAGGTTGGTCTACACGTAAACGACAGAGAGAAGACAGCGTTCTCCACCAGTAAAAGGCTGTTTCAGTTCACGGTCATGCCCTTTGTGTTATGTAATGCACCCGCAACATTTGAGAGGCTAATGGAGTATGCACTGGGCGGGTTAACATGCAGGACGTGCTTAGTATACCTCGACGACATTCTAGTCATGGGTCAGACATTCGATGGCCATCTACAGAACCTGGACGAAGTATTCTCCAGAATTAATAACGCCAACCTGAGACTCAACCCGAAGATGTGTTCCTTGTTCCAAAAAGAAGTAGAGTTTTTATGCCACGTAGTTTCCGAGTCAGGAATCCGCACCAACGAGGACGAGATGAAGCGATCCGTGATTGGCCAGTTCCGAGAGACAAGCATGAACTGCGAAGCTTCTTGGGCCTCTGTTCCTACGTGAGAGATTTGCCATCATTGCCGCGCCTGTACATCGGCAGACCACTGAGAAAGAGACCTTCCGTTGGAATCAGGAATGCGAAACATCATTCAGGCGACTGAATGCAGCACTATGTTCCAGCCCAATCTGTCAAGTCAAGTCAAGTCTGTCAAGTTCATGTTAGACACCGACGCCAGCAACACAGGTTTGGGCGCTTTCCTATCCCAGGTGCAAGATGGTGAAGAGAGGGTGATCGAGTACTATAGCCGTGGATTCTCGAAACCGGAAAGAAATTATTGAGTCACCAGAAATCAACTTCTGGCAATAATAAGGGCTGTAGACCATTTCCACAAATACCTTTATGGTCGTCTTTTCTTAATCCGTACAGATCATGCCGCCCTCAAATGGCTGCTGGACATGAAGACACCAGAATGTCAACTGGCCTGGTGGATGGAGCAGTACGATTTCAAGGTGGAACACCGTGCCGGCCGTTTGCACAATAATGCCGATGCCCTATCTAGAAGACCCTGTAGAGCAGAATGCGGACATTGTCTGAAGAAGGAACAGTGAGAGGGTATCTCCACCAGGCAGATCCGAGTGCAGGCCAATGAAGACTGGACAACGGAACAGTGCATCCAGGACCAAATGGTTGATCCAGACATCGAACCAATCTTGTCACTCAAAATGAGAGGGGCACACAGGCCACGATGGGACGAGGTAGCTAGATACTCCGGCGTGCTGAAATCGTTATGGGCTCAATGGGACTCTCTAAGAGTAGACAATGAAATGCTCAAGCGTGTTTGGGAAAGCGCTGATGGACGAGAAACCATGTCCCAACTGGTAGTTCCGAAGAAAAAGGTATCAGCCATCCTGACCGAAGTACATGAAGGGATTACCGGAGGCCACCTGGGCATGAATAAAACCCTAGACAAATTTCGCCAGCGGTACTACTGGGTGAATTACTTCGAAGACGTCAGAGCTTGGTGCCGCAAATGTGCCACCGTGCAGCCAGTAACGGTCCGAAGACCCGGACGAAGGCAGAATGCAGCAGTACAATGTGGGCGTCACATTTGAGAGAATTGCCTTCGATGTCACCGGTCGCAGAGTCAGACGGAATGGTAGAAAGATTCAACAGGACCTTGGAACAACACCTATCCAAGGTCGTCAGCAATAACCAGCGTGACTGGAATGAGCATATTCCCCTATTCCTGTTGGCATATCGCTCTGCCGTACATAATAGTAAGGCCTGACCCCAGCCAGGGTCCTATTTGGAAATGAGTTGCGATTACCCTGCAATTTGGCATTTGGCTCCCCCGAAGAACCTTCCCAAGACATCGTCGATTATGCCGACCAGCTCCGACATAACATGCTGGCAATACACGAATTAGACCAAACGCAGATGTTGGCTACCTGTGACCGGATGAAGACGCGATACTACCTCAAGGCCAATTCAGTCGGGTTTCAGGAGATGGACAAAGTCTGGCTGTACAACCCCCAACGGAGCAAGGGTAAATCCCCAAAGCATACACCAGTCTGGGATGGTCCATACGAGGTGGTCAAGAGGCTTAATGACGTTGTCTACCGGATCCGTCGAAACCCCAAGGCTAAGTTGAAGGTGGTCAATTTAGATAGACTCGCTCCCTACCATGGAGAGGATGTTTCTGATCGGAACGATATTTACATATATAGTTTGATTTTTTTATTTTCAGTTTGTTTTTGAATGTAAAAAATTTCAAACTCATTTGAAAATGCTAACACTATATTAAACAATATTTGTGATTTGAGACTCAAACATTCCAACAGTCTTAAAGCTATAGTACAACGAAAATAGAATATTTATTCATACGTTTTACAGTTAAGATTTCAACTCGAAGGAATCAACTGCAAGAAACTAAAGCATAAGCTAGTATGAATGTGAAGTACTTTTACATTAAAAATAACAACAATGCATTAGTAGATATTAATAAACACAAACTACAATCTATATATAAATAGGCAAAGACAAAACGGTTAGGTACCAATCTTTTTTCTGTCTCTCAACCGATTTTCTCTATTTTGTCTTGAATTTCTCTTTTTTGTTTTGTAGCTACTGACGACCTTCAATGCAGAATGCTAATATTAATTAATAATATTGGTTCATTCATTAAATAAAATTTAATAAAAAATTTATTATTTACGTCCATACTGTCAACGCCAAACAAATAATACTGACAGTGCCGCCAGACAGTCACAACTAAAAAGATTGAGTAATTATATACGGAGGGAGCGAGCGTTAGATGATGATACATTCTTAGAGCATGTACTTCTAGAGATAGTATGCAATACACAAATGTCGTACCAAGGGTAATAAGAGAGGGCAATAGAGAGAGCAAGAGGCTCTCACTCGATTGGGAGATGCAGCCAGTCAACTACATACCGCACATATCTCTTTGGATGCAGCTCTTAATCGAGTAAAACAGCCTTTTGACCTCTCTTTCTAGCTTTGGCACGATATTTTTGCATTGCTGGCGACCGCCAGGAAGTACAAGTTCTAGGATTAGATTGGTGGTTGACAGAGACAGGCTAACGCTCTTTTAGACCATGATGCGAAGACTATCTTGGATAGTTCATCATAAAGCGTTGTTATTGTTTAGTGGTAAAATAGTCAATGTAGTAGATCAGTATTGATTTTTCGGAGGCGTTGCAGTCACTTTCATATTAAATTATTCTGTTTCTGTTTAATGTAAATTTAATTATTTGCTTAATATATTATTATCACAATCTTCCCGAATTTGATGTGTAAAAAATTGTCAGTCAGCGGACAATAGAGAATATATTAAATATTAAAGTTCTTATAAAGTTGTTGGTCATCTCTTTTCTTTAATATTTATGAACTCGATTGAAACCGCAAATGACGAAAACTTTTAGGTTGCAAAGAACAATCTTTCAATTACTATATTGAACATTTTGCCAGGAGCGGTTCCAGCCAAAAATTTGGCGAGTCATTGATTTGACAAAAATATATCAAATACCGATATTTGATTACATTATTATTTTCTTTTTATTTCAATAGATTTGTCAATATGAGTGAACAATTTTGGTCATTACATCTACTTTTCTGATTTCTCCACAAATTTGTTTGTTATAAAAATATGCGTTTTACAATTTCATGAAATAGGGTCGAATTTTGACCACTGGGCGGGCACTAGTTTTCATTCTTATGAGTAAAACACACTTACCTAGTAACCCATTACCATTTCTTTTTTAGGTCGAACTTATAGAGAAATAGGAACAACAATTGAATGTCCTCTCAAACACATCTTTATGCATTTGATGCATTTCGTTAAATTTGAAGACGCGAGATGTAAGACCGACATCTAGGATTTTCAAGAGAATCAGTACACAGAGGTTCCGAATCTGGAGCCGTTCCGTGTAATTGCTGTTCTCCCTTAACTCCTAGGACAGAATGTCACGATAAAATTCTCATAAAATTGCATAAAGAAGTGTTCGAGAGGACATTCAATTGCGGGAAGCGCAACTGATGAAGGTTCCCGACCAGAAACAATATATATTATATTAATATATATTATATATTGTCTTGCGTACAAAGGAATGACACCTCGAAGAGAGTATTCAATATCTCTGACAGGTGAAGTAACCTGAAAATTTTATCTTGACATTCTGTCCTAGGAGTTAAGGGAGAACAGCAATTACCCGGAACGCCTCCAGATTCGGAACCTCTGTGTACTGATTCTCTTGAAAATCCTAGATGTCGGTCTTACATCTCGCGTCTTTATATATAGAATAACTTTAGGGAAAGTTCAAAATTTATTATTTTTGCGTATAATTTATTAGTTCGTGTTTCTCAAACGAGTTGATCGGTCTTTATAATTTTCTATTCAAACTATCTGGAATTTTAGCTTTTTGTAATAAAGCTCGTCAATTGCTACTAGCCAAAACATAAATAAAGAAAATTGGTTGAGGGACAGACTGTAGGGATTTAGCTCTGGTTTACCGTGTTTAAAATACCTTCAGTAGCTTATATAAGAAAGAAGTAAAATATTTAAGTTCCTCCATAAAAGGTATCTCATGTAGAGTTGTTTCCTTTCAAGAGCTATCTTTTGTCATCAAAACAAATCATCAAACAAAATTTTTTTTTATGATTAGTGAACGCAGAAGAAACTCCGTTAATCGCTAAGACACAAAGACAACATTAATTGCGGTATTTATTGCATATTAGTGTTTTAATAATACGTGTTTTATGCCATACGTCAATGATACATTTTCTATTACTAATTTTTTTAGAAATGTAAAATATCTATAGCATTATGTGAGTTCAGGATATTGTTAAAAATTATATTTAATAATTGGAGAAATGCTATCAGCAAAGATTCTAGTAGAATTAGATATTTTGTTATAAATATTTCTTTGTGTAAATAAAATATTTGGGAAGTATTAGCTTCGTAGTAACATTGCACATATACAAACAGAAAGATGGAGCTAAGTTTCGAAAAGAGAATCACAAGAAAGAAATTTTCCCATTGCAGTTATAGCAAAAACCATGGATTTCTCTCTGACAAACTTGATGTTATAATACTATTTAAAACAGCAAAATATTGTTTTCTGAAGGTTAATTGGGGAACTAATTCCACACTGGAGAACAAAAATCTTTATTTTTAAAAATCCTAACGATCTCATTGTCAATGCAATTACTATTTCATATTTATTAACACATTGCCTCTAGATTCTACTAGGAAAATAACTGTTAGTAATTTTATCCGCAACCTGTTACCTACCCTCTCTAAAATTTTCCCTGAGGATATTGTTGACGTCTAGCAGAAACGAGACCTTTAAAGAAATTACAGTTTATTTTTAATAAATAAATAAATAGGATGCTGTTCTGGGGACTGTTACTGTCTTTCAGAAAATCTGAAAACACCAATTATTCATAAACATTCACAATTTAACGTCAGTTTATTTCAACGAATAATTATTGACAAATAATATTTCTAACATGATATACACAAGATGTTTGTACAATTTGAGCATAATATGACTAATATTAACTAGACTCATATTTAGGGTTTCGTACATTCAATATACGGAACCCGTATACAAACAAAATGTATATTTTTTACAAATTTAAAACTCATAAGTTAAAAGATATTACGGAAAGTATAAGAAAATCCACTCGTTACTTGGTTGCCTGAAACTGGGAAATTACGAAAATATATAATATGATATTTATTTATTTATTTATCCACATAATAATAAATCTGAAAGGTGATACGGAACTCTTAGCATGCGAGTCCAACTTGTTTGTGGACAAATTATTTAATAAAACTTTCAGCTCATGCTATCCTATCATAGAGCAGGAATTATTAAAGATAATATTAGATTGATTAACGGTATTAGTTTATTATCTTTACTATGTAGGGATGTAATAAAACACCTCAAGAAGTAATTTGACGTAAGTTGGTCCCCAAACATTGAGATATTAAATTCTATTGGCCCTTCTGATCTTTGAGGTAATAGTAATAAAATTATCCATGGCATTTGGTCGCAGTTTATTATTATAAAGAATTCAACGTTTGACCATCACTCACTTGTGCATAGTAGTCAATAGGTAGGCTGCAAACTAGTTTGCACATTTATGATTGCAGTAAATATGTCCGATGTTTAAACAATATTCATAACAATAATCGATGACTCGGCTATATAAAATAGAAACAGACAATCTCGAGCAAATGTATTATTACGCTATTAAATCAACTTATATTATTTAAAATACCGAAGTAGTCAAAGGCTAGACTTCATTAAAAAAAAAACATTAACACTAGGTTGTAGGTCTTTTAAATGGGTTAGGTTTGTTAATAGTTAATTAGAAATGATCATTTCCGAAGTTATATCGCTGAATTAAAATGAATCTAAGATTTCAAGTAAGGCCCTAGCCCAAACTATCTAGTATATAGTAATTCTCATTATTTAATTCTATTTATTTAGTAAATTGCGGCAGTTATCCCATATAATAAATTTATAATGCATAAATATATATAATTAAATTTGATGTTTTATTCATCATTCTGAATTAAATTACGATAATTTTGTATAACCATGAGATGTCGTTAAAAATAAATTAGAAGCCTGTTGGTGTTGGCAATAGTGATGCCTGAAATAAGTTTTCTAATTTGGCCCCCAAAAATTAACATTAGAGTTTTATTTTACTAATAAACTTTCAGGGAAGCCTTTTATAATCTATTGTCTGAATTTTGAGGCTCTATAGATTGGAAGATATAGGGCACAATAGGTCAAGTTTTAAATTATAAATTATTAAATCTGTTATTCAAATTATTTAAAAATACAAATAAAATATATTTTTCAAAATTTAAATAGTATAGTTTCTAAAATGGGAATTAAGTCGATGTTTAATATCTTTGCTAAACAAATGATTTAAAAATATGATATATTTGTAATTCACATAATGAGTCTTTTATTTGATATGTTACATGATTCGTTTGAAAATTGAATTTTTATTTTCCATTTAATTGTATAATTTGTCCCTAAAATTACCGTGGAGGTTTTCTAATAATTTTTCTTATAAATTTCAAGTGAGCCCCAGTACCTCTAATTATTTTCAAAATTTTAGGTAGTATGGTTTCGGAAATAAAGCGAGAAATGAGAATTTATTATATCTTTATGTTAATATCTTGTAAACAATTAATTTTAAAAATATATATTTGTATTTCTCATAACGAGCCCCTTCATTTGATATATTGCATGACACTTTAAAAAAATATTTTTTATTTTCCGTTTATTTCTATAAATTGCCCCCCATTATTAATATTAAAGATTTCTTCGTATTTTCCTGTAAATAAAAAAAATTAGGTCTTATAGTTTGGGGAATAAAGGGGGGAATGGGTATTTTTTTAAATATTTTTTTAAATATATTTTAAAATATTTATTAAAAAAAATAAAAAAATATATTTGTATTAGTCATAATGAGCCCTGTGATTTAATATATTACATGATACGTTAGAAACAAGTTTAATTTTTTATTTTCCATTTAATTCTTTAATTTGCCCCCCAAAATGAATATTAGGAGTTACTCCTTATTTTTCCAGTAAAGTTCAGGTGAGGCGCTATACCTATTTTTTTTTCAAAATTTTACAGCTTGTGGTTTCGGAGATAAGGGGGGGGGGAATGGGTAAATTTTTTTATATTTTTGTTAATAACTTTTAATTAATTTATTTTAAAAATATGAAAAAATATTTATTTGTTTTCGTCATAATGAGCCCTTTTATTTGATATATAACATGATGGGTTAGAAATAATTTTATTTTTATATTTTCCATTTAATTCTATAATTTGCCCCCCAAAATAAATATTAGGGGTTTCTCCTTAATTTTCCAGTAAAGTTCATGTGAGGAGCTATAACTCAATTTTTTTTCAAAATTTTCCAGCTTATGGTTTCGGAAATAGGGGGGGGAATGTGTAAATTTTTTTATATTTTTGTTAATATCTTTTAATTTATTTATTTTAAAAATATGAAAAAATTATGTTTATTTTCGTCGTAATGAGCCCTTTCATCTGATATATAACATGATGGGTTAGAAACAATTTTAATTTTATATTTTCCATTTAATTCTGTAATTTGCCCCCCAAAATGAAAACTAGATGTTTCTCCTTATTTTTCCAGTAAACTTCAAGTCAGAATCTATGAAAGTATTTTTTTTCAAAACTTTACGTTTTATAGTTTCGGAGATAAGGGGGGGGGGAATTGGTAAATTTTGGTATATTTTCTTTAATATCTTTTTAATTAATTTTTTTTTAAATATGAAAAAAATATATTTGTGTTCATCAGAATGAGACCTTTCATTTGATATATTACATGATGAGTTTGAATTTTTTTTTATTTTTAAATTTTTATTTAATTCTATAATTTGCCCCCCAAAATTAATATTAATGGTTTCTCCTTATTTTTTCTGTAAAGTTCGGGCAACGTTCTATATTTTCTATTTTTTTCAAAATTTTAGGTTCAGTAGTTTCGGAGATCAGGGGGGGGAACGGTCGATTTTTTTTAGTTTTTCCCCCCAGAAGTACCCCTTAAATCAAAATTTCTTCTTTTGCGATATATGCTCCTGATCAAGTCACCAAACTATACCTTCATACCAAATTTCAACCTCTTCCGTCCAGTAGTTTAGCAGAAAATTGCTGTGATGTGACAGAGGCAGAAATCCTGAGTGATATTATAAGGGTATCCGTATATTGTTTATACGGAACCCTAAAAAGATACCGATTATAGAAATAAAATATCGATGCCAATTTGGCGTTGGGAGAACCCTAAAGTCCGAGAAAATACTAATTTAGAGGGGGTGAATGCCATCAAAGTGTCAAAATCACGAACAAGTAGCGATCCTTCTATCGAAATCACGAACAAGTATCGATACTGATATCGAAATCAAAGTATCGAGACTGTTATCATAACAGTATTATCGGAACTTCCTTACCTGGGACATAAAATAATAAAAAATAAAATAAAATGAAGCACTTTTGTCCATGCTTTCAACAGGCACATCTTTTACTATCAGAACCAATTTCACAGCTGCAGTAAATTGATTTAAGCCAACTTACTGGAATTAATTGTATTTCTCCCAATATAGGCATTATTTATTGCAAAGTACAATGATTAATGGTTTAAAAAAATTAAGGAAATGTTTTTTATTGTTTTTCTCAATATTTTTGGTAGCCTTTGCGGATGACGTAACAATAATTGCAAAAAATAAGAACGAATTAATAAGGTTAATAGGACGAATAGGAACGGAGGCGAAGAACTTTGGTTTAGAAATAAATCAAGAGAAAACAACATATGTGGTAATGGGAGCTAAAGAGAGTAATACTAAGTCAGAATTATAAGGGTAGAAATAGGAGATGGACAAACGTATAGATTTAAGAAGGTGGCTTTACATATTAAAGCAATTTTAGCAAGAGAAATAAGGAAATATGGAATACTGAGGGTTTTGATGAAATCCAAATTTGTCTTGAGAAGAATAAAGTGTAGATAAAACAGTAATTCGAGCGACAGTTACATAAGGAAGTAAAGCATGAATTGTTAACAAAATAGAAGAAGAGAGGATCGAACGATGGGAAAAGAATATGTAAGGAACATTCACGGAGGCATAAGAACGGAAAGTGTGTGGAGAAGAAAAAATGAGGAACTAGAGAACATATATGGTGGACCCAAAATATCTACTTTTGTAAGTGCCCAGAGACTCAAATGGCTAGGACACCTCGAGCGAATGACGAGAGACAGGGTCCCAAATATAATCATTAACAGAAAATCGGTAGGTGTGAAAAGAAAAGGACGACCTCGGAGAAGATGGCTGAAGCAATGGAAATGTATGTCTACCAATAGAAATGAATGGGGGCATGTAGTTAAGGAATCCTTGAATAAAATGTAATTATATATTGTAATTTTTACTTAAAATGTAATTCTCGCCCTAGGCCTTCACGGCCTCTTGTGGGTTATAAATAAAATATGTCAAAAATGTCTTAAACAAACATTATATATGTGTTACATATTTATCCAGAACTTATAAAGTAACCTTTTCTAGAATCCTACTTTTTTTCAGAAATCTTTTAAAGATACGTTTTAATCCTAAAGAAACCTATTCTCGCACGTCGACCTCCTTCCGGTCTAATTTATTTTTTAATTATCGCATCACCTCTATACTATCTCAAAAATTATTGGCTACGTTTTTCCGATTTCAAAAAAGCAACTTTTAAAAAACTATTTATATCACTTATAAATAGATGACGTAAAGTAAAACATTTGGCCTTATAAGACAATCTTATCACAATAAAAGAATGTTTTAATATACGAAAAAGTTAAAAATAGCTAAATAATGAGTACAATCCACTGCAGTTAAAAACTGTTTCCATTAATAGAATAAAGTTGATAATCTGAAATTCACCTTTAAATCTGTATCTGTTTTGAAATTTTGTTAATAACATTTCTACAGAACTTGGAAACACTACATTACTACATAATGCTGAATATTTGTATTACCTTTGTATTATTAGGGACTAAAAGGAAGAACTATAGGAATCTCTTAATCGGTTTTATTGATCTGACGCCAATAAAAACTCGATTCCCATATAAAGCATAAACCGAAGAAAAAGTTCAAGAAGTTACAATGGCGGGTTGAAGGCGCTTATACGACTTCAGCGGATGTTTTTCTATAGGGCTGTGTTAAAAGATCTTTACGATACTGACGAACGCAGAAAACTGCGAAACAATCTCATTCTGTGAATGTCTCCGCGAAGGTCCGCCGCTCTGAAATGAAAAACCGAATTGTTGGTTTTTCTATTGTTGGTTAATGAAACTTGTTTCCAACAGATCTGGATTTATCCTGATATTATGGGTTCCACACGGAATTGTGAACAATTGTTCTGTTCCAGAGAGGAAATTCAGTTTGTTGAAGACAGTGAAAATTTTCAGATGAGTTGTGAACAAATTTTGTAGTTCGTTCTCGAGTTAAATATCATATGCGATTAGTGGTACTTTGATATTTGATAAAATCGTTCAATATAAGTCGACCAATTAGTGTGAAGAATGTATGTATGTAAATGCAAACGTATTAATAATAACTAGAGGGAACCCACTAGTCGAAATTTATTAAATTTATAAGTTTGAACATTATAGAGGTGGTTTTTTTAAATGAATATATCTCGATATAAAATAAAGTTGAGGCGAAATTACAAAAGTAGAGAGAATTTAGAGAACATCCACAAATTACGTAAGATATTTTAGGGAGGGTGGGTGTAAACTAATATCTTACGAAATCTTATATGGGTGTAGGTGGGTGTTCGAAAAGGATCTAATGTAAGCTTATTTCAAATATAATTTGCCTGAATTAAATATTATCAATATCTATAGAAAAAATTACATAAACATTTTCAAATATGAATATAGTTATAACATTAACAATATTTAATTAACTACATAATAACCTAACTATTTTATTTATTTCATGCATTTACTTACAATAACGTAAAAACTGATAATATGTTAAAAAAATTGAACATATATAAAAGTATTTCAGTCTGTAATGGTCTAATCCAAGAAAACTCTCGAAATCAGTTTTCTTCGAAACCCGGTCCAAATTAAAAATATAGATATGTATATTACATTGGACCAATAAAATGGATTCTTTTTTTGAATAGGGTAACAAAAATATTGTTTAGGATGAAAAAGAAGCTATCATCAATATGTGAGCCCTCAATTTTAATATTGGAGGTGTTTCACAGCGAAACGCGATTTTTTTTTCACACAATTTTTTAAAATTATTATCGAAAAATAGAATCACTACATATTTTTGAAAGAAATTTAAGTTCTCTATAAAAAAGGTGAAAATTATTTTTCTTGAACTCGAACTTCGAATAACTTTTGAAAGAAAAAACTTAAAGAAAAATAATGTCGAGATTTTTTCGGATAGTATCCAATAAATATCCTTTAAAAATATATTTCGTTCCCCCTTTGCACAGATTGCTTTATCTGTTACAAAATTCCAAATTTGAAACATTAAATTGTAAAAAGGGATCAATGATTACTTGGAAACAGTTTACCGAAAGATATTTTCTTTTTTGTAGATAATTTAATGTCCTTCAGTTGGTGGACAGAAATACGTCAAAATTCATCTTACCTATTTATGGATGTTCCCTTACAGATCAAACGACTTCCTTAAATACAGATAACAAACAACTGACTACCGAGTAAGAACTATTTACTTTTATGTTTTTTTGAGAAATAACACCACAATCCAATCAAAAATCTGTACATTCAAGAAAAAACCAAACGTTTCCAGTTCTATTCTGGCCTCGTTTTCAATGATTTTTAACATGCATTGAAAATATAAAATGCAAAATGAAAGTTTGATATATAACAAAATGTGTTAAATGAGCCAATGAAAACTCTCTTCTTAATCTCTTTCTAATGTCAGCTGATTGATGATTTGTTATACAACACCTTAGTACTATTGTGATTATATTGTATTGTTACGAAATTTACCAAAGCCGACCCTGTTTCATTTCAGTAACCGATCGCTTCTAAGATAAAAAATGTTCTCGAAATGGCTCGGCAGCTGTAGGATTGAAGACTGATTTTATGAGAATTTTCAATGCTGGTTTTAAAATGGAAGCAGTCCACGATCGCTTGTTAGTTAGACAGCGAGGACGAGCGGATATTGTAATTTTATTGTGAATCAGCTGTTCTGTATAATTTGATGTAAATAAAGTTCTAGAAAAATGAAAGTGAATATTAGTTTTATCATTTTAAATTGAACCCACGGACTATATAACAAATTTGGTAATCATAAGTAAAGGATTAAGTGCAGTTAAAATCGTAATTTGATTTATGGAAACCTGTAGCATGGAAAGAATGGACGAAAGTACCAAAAAAATTGTCAAGCAGGTTACGGAGGGACTAGACGAAAAAATAGGCCATATTCTAAAAAAACGTGACAAGAAGGAGAAACAACATCAAGAAGAAATTCAACAAAGGTTAGTAAAATCTTTTGATGAAAATCGTAAAATAGAATTAGAAATTCTTGTCAGTACGATGAAAAACGAACAACAAAATCTTGTCACTGCCATGGAAGAAAAACAACAAAATTGAATGGAAGGATTATTCTCGAAATTTGAATTAACCAGACAAAATAATTTTAAAATGTTTGAAGAAAAACAAGAACAAATTGAATTAAAATGACACGAAACTGAAGAGAAAACACAACTGCAATTTGAACAATTAATGCAAATAGTAGGACAAGTTAATGAAACGTTTAATGACAGAATGCAAATAGTAGAGTCAGATATAAAAGAGATAAATGATGACGTTAAAACCATAACAAATACCGTGGAAACTCTTGAAAGCAAAGTAGATGACCTCGATTCCATCCAAAGCCAGGTAAAATTTGAAATCAGTTCAATTCAAAACACAGTTCAAGACCAAATTAGTTCCATTAAAAAAACAGTACAAAGTGAGGTCCAAGTTAAAATCAGTGTCATCCAAACCAAGGTAGAAACAGAAATTAAAAAATTGCAAAATGACTTACAGCGAGGAAAATTCCAGAACATTTCATGGCAGTTTTTCTTGGCCCATGTATAAACGGCAATTTGAATTTGAAGCAGTGGCTACAGCTAACGGATGGGATAACCAAGACAAATCTACTTCTCTGGTAATTTCGTTAAGAGGTCCGGCCCTAGAACTCCTCCAAAGCATTCCAGTAGATGAACAAGGCAATTTCGACTAGATCATGGCCATCCTAGACAAACGCTACGACAATCAATCCTTGAGCCAGGTATACCAAGTCCAACTGAGTGGAAAACGCAAAAATCCGGTGAAAGCCTCCAAGAATTCGAAGCAGAGATTATACGGTTAGTTCACTTGTCCAATCCAGACCTGCCAGTGGAAACGAAAGACCAGTTGGCCACACAGAGTGTCATAAACGGCATCAGAGATGTGGAAGTGCAAAGAAATTTAAGACTGAGTCATAGTTACCATGTCAAGCCCTGCTGGCTGGTCTGAACAAGCTATTAGAACGGTCACAAAAACCTGGCACCAGAGGGGCATGTTACCGCTGTGGACAGACAGGACATTTTCAACGTGATTGTCGAGTGAGGCTACCGGAACCAATACCGACCAGGGGTAACCTGCAGAACAGCCACAATGCCATGGACCGTCAGCCAGTCAGCATAAGGGGGCGAATGCTGACTAACCCTCCACCAGCCCTCAAAACGTTATCCATCCGGGGATTTTGCAGAGATCGCAGCAGCCTAGTCATCAGGGGCACCATCAATGGCCGAGCAATTACCATCACCATCGACACCGGTGCCGCTGAGTCCATTGGCAAGTCCAGGGTTTTGAGAGCATCAGAAATTCGGCAATTTACCAATAACATCCAGCTCAGAACAGTCACCGGCGAGTCCATGTCGATACAGGATGAGGCAGATGCCGTGCTACAGATAAGGGACAACTAGATCCGGCATAGGGTCGTGGTAGCGAATATTGAGTACGATTTTATACTGGGTATGGACCTAATTAGCCAACATGGATTTATGTTCGACCCCAGATATGATGTTCTTCGGTTGTTAAATGAGGAATTAGTATTGACACGGCCCGTTAACAGCTCATCGACCTCCATAAAAATTGTAGCAAAATCCACAGTCACAATTCCCTGTTTTGGAATGGTGGAGGCCGTACACTCAGCTCATGACTACTTAGTTGGACGGGCTATAGTTATAACCGGACGAGATATACCAATTAGAGTCATGAATTAGTCCAACCACGACATCAGAATAACTAATAGTGAAGAGGTAGCTTGTTTCGAGCCTGTCGAGGCCATCATCAATTGCCAAGAAGGGTACCTGACATCGGTGAAGGAGGCAGGGCCCAGTAAAGAATTCCTACAACAAGTTGCTCACCACTTGACACACCTGACATCAGACGAACAGAAGAAATCCAAGCAGTTTATCAGGAAGCACTGGCAAATTTTTAACAGTCAAGATGGAACCACAGGTAGTACCAACATCATCCAGCAGCGAATAGATACCGGCAAGGCGACTAAAATTGGGGCAACAACAGGCAGTAGAGGAAAACATCGAATTCATGTTACAAAATGGAGTTATTGAGCCATCCATCAGCCCATGGTCTGCTCCCGTCGTGCTAGTTAAAAAGAACCACCCGATTTTGCGTGTATTACAGAAAGCTGAATGACGTCACGAAGCAAGACATCTATCCACTACCCAGAATCGATGACACTCTGACCACACTAGCAGGCTCCCGTTGGTTCTCCGAACTAGACCTAAAAAGTGGATATTGGCAGGTTGGTCTACACGCAAACGACAGAGAGAAGACAGCGTTCTCCACCAGTAAAAGGCTGTTTCAGTTCACGGTCATGCCCTTTGTGTTATGTAATGCACCCGCAACATTTGAGAGGCTAATGGAGTATGCACTGGGCGGGTTAACATGCAGGACGTGCTTAGTATACCTCGACGACATTCTAGTCATGGGTCAGACATTCGATGGCCATCTACAGAACCTGGACGAAGTATTCTCCAGAATTAATAACGCCAACCTGAGACTCAACCCGAAGATGTGTTCCTTGTTCCAAAAAGAAGTAGAGTTTTTATGCCACGTAGTTTCCGAGTCAGGAATCCGCACCAACGAGGACGAGATAGAAGCGATCCGTGATTGGCCAGTTCCGAGAGACAAGCATGAACTGCGAAGCTTCTTGGGCCTCTGTTCCTACGTGAGAGATTTGCCATCATTGCCGCGCCTCTACATCGGCAGACCACTGAGAAAGAGACCTTCCGTTGGAATCAGGAATGCGAAACATCATTCAGGCGACTGAATGCAGCACTATGTTCCAGCCCAATCTGTCAAGTCAAGTCAAGTCTGTCAAGTTCATGTTAGACACCGACGCCAGCAACACAGGTTTGGGCGCTTTCCTATCCCAGGTGCAAGATGGTGAAGAGAGGGTGATCGAGTACTATAGCCGTGGATTCTCGAAACCGGAAAGAAATTATTGAGTCACCAGAAATCAACTTCTGGCAATAATAAGGGCTGTAGACCATTTCCACAAATACCTTTATGGTCGTCTTTTCTTAATCCGTACAGATCATGCCGCCCTCAAATGGCTGCTGGACATGAAGACACCGGAATGTCAACTGGCCTGGTGGATGGAGCAGTACGATTTCAAGGTGGAACACCGTGCCGGCCGTTTGCACAATAATGCCGATGCCCTATCTAGAAGACCCTGTAGAGCAGAATGCGGACATTGTCTGAAGAAGGAACAGTGAGAGGGTATCTCCACCAGGCAGATCCGAGTGCAGGCCAATGAAGACTGGACAACGGAACAGTGCATCCAGGACCAAATGGCTGATCCAGACATCGAACCAATCTTGTCACTCAAAATGAGAGGGGCACACAGGCCACGATGGGACGAGGTAGCTAGATACTCCGGCGTGCTGAAATCGTTATGGGCTCAATGGGACTCTCTAAGAGTAGACAATGAAATGCTCAAGCGTGTTTGGGAAAGCGCTGATGGACGAGAAACCATGTCCCAACTGGTAGTTCCGAAGAAAAAGGTATCAGCCATCCTGACCGAAGTACATGAAGGGATTACCGGAGGCCACCTGGGCATGAATAAAACCCTAGACAAATTTCGCCAGCGGTACTACTGGGTGAATTACTTCGAAGACGTCAGAGCTTGGTGCCGCAAATGTGCCACCGTGCAGCCAGTAACGGTCCGAAGACCCGGACGAAGGCAGAATGCAGCAGTACAATGTGGGCGTCACATTTGAGAGAATTGCCTTCGATGTCACCGGTCGCAGAGTCAGACGGAATGGTAGAAAGATTCAACAGGACCTTGGAACAACACCTATCCAAGGTCGTCAGCAATAACCAGCGTGACTGGAATGAGCATATTCCCCTATTCCTGTTGGCATATCGCTCTGCCGTACATAATAGTAAGGCCTGACCCCAGCCAGGGTCCTATTTGGAAATGAGTTGCGATTACCCTGCAATTTGGCATTTGGCTCCCCCGAAGAACCTTCCCAAGACATCGTCGATTATGCCGACCAGCTCCGACATAACATGCTGGCAATACACGAATTAGACCAAACGCAGATGTTGGCTACCAGTGACCGGATGAAGACGCGATACTACCTCAAGGCCAATTCAGTCGGGTTTCAGGAGATGGACAAAGTCTGGCTGTACAACCCCCAACGGAGCAAGGGTAAATCCCCAAAGCATACACCAGTCTGGGATGGTCCATACGAGGTGGTCAAGAGGCTTAATGACGTTGTCTACCGGATCCGTCGAAACCCCAAGGCTAAGTTGAAGGTGGTCAATTTAGATAGACTCGCTCCCTACCATGGAGAGGATGTTTCTGATCGGAACGATATTTACATATATAGTTTGATTTTTTTATTTTCAGTTTGTTTTTGAATGTAAAAAATTTCAAACTCATTTGAAAATGCTAACACTATATTAAACAATATTTGTGATTTGAGACTCAAACATTCCAACAGTCTTAAAGCTATAGTACAACGAAAATAGAATATTTATTCATACGTTTTACAGTTAAGATTTCAACTCGAAGGAATCAACTGCAAGAAACTAAAGCATAAGCTAGTATGAATGTGAAGTACTTTTACATTAAAAATAACAACAATGCATTAGTAGATATTAATAAACACAAACTACAATCTATATATAAATAGGCAAAGACAAAACGGTTAGGTACCAATCTTTTTTCTGTCTCTCAACCGATTTTCTCTATTTTGTCTTGAATTTCTCTTTTTTGTTTTGTAGCTACTGACGACCTTCAATGCAGAATGCTAATATTAATTAATAATATTGGTTCATTCATTAAATAAAATTTAATAAAAAATTTATTATTTACGTCCATACTGTCAACGCCAAACAAATAATACTGACAGTGCCGCCAGACAGTCACAACTAAAAAGATTGAGTAATTATATACGGAGGGAGCGAGCGTTAGATGATGATACATTCTTAGAGCATGTACTTCTAGAGATAGTATGCAATACACAAATGTCGTACCAAGGGTAATAAGAGAGGGCAATAGAGAGAGCAAGAGGCTCTCACTCGATTGGGAGATGCAGCCAGTCAACTACATACCGCACATATCTCTTTGGATGCAGCTCTTAATCGAGTAAAACAGCCTTTTGACCTCTCTTTCTAGCTTTGGCACGATATTTTTGCATTGCTGGCGACCGCCAGGAAGTACAAGTTCTAGGATTAGATTGGTGGTTGACAGAGACAGGCTAACGCTCTTTTAGACCATGATGCGAAGACTATCTTGGATAGTTCATCATAAAGCGTTGTTATTGTTTAGTGGTAAAATAGTCAATGTAGTAGATCAGTATTGATTTTTCGGACGCGTTGCAGTCACTTTCATATTAAATTATTCTGTTTCTGTTTAATGTAAATTTAATTATTTGCTTAATATATTATTATCACAATCTTCCCGAATTTGATGTGTAAAAAATTGTCAGTCAGCGGACAATAGAGAATATATTAAATATTAAAGTTCTTATAAAGTTGTTGGTCATCTCTTTTCTTTAATATTTATGAACTCGATTGAAACCGCAAATGACGAAAACTTTTAGGTTGCAAAGAACAATCTTTCAATTACTATATTGAACATTTTGCCAGGAGCGGTTCCAGCCAAAAATTTGGCGAGTCATTGATTTGACAAAAATATATCAAATACCGATATTTGATTACATTATTATTTTCTTTTTATTTCAATAGATTTGTCAATATGAGTGAACAATTTTGGTCATTACATCTACTTTTCTGATTTCTCCACAAATTTGTTTGTTATAAAAATATGCGTTTTACAATTTCATGAAATAGGGTCGAATTTTGACCACTGGGCGGGCACTAGTTTTCATTCTTATGAGTAAAACACACTTACCTAGTAACCCATTACCATTTCTTTTTTAGGTCGAACTTATAGAGAAATAGGAACAACAATTGAATGTCCTCTCAAACACATCTTTATGCATTTGATGCATTTCGTTAAATTTGAAGACGCGAGATGTAAGACCGACATCTAGGATTTTCAAGAGAATCAGTACACAGAGGTTCCGAATCTGGAGCCGTTCCGTGTAATTGCTGTTCTCCCTTAACTCCTAGGACAGAATGTCACGATAAAATTCTCATAAAATTGCATAAAGAAGTGTTCGAGAGGACATTCAATTGCGGGAAGCGCAACTGATGAAGGTTCCCGACCAGAAACAATATATATTATATTAATATATATTATATATTGTCTTGCGTACAAAGGAATGACACCTCGAAGAGAGTATTCAATATCTCTGACAGGTGAAGTAACCTGAAAATTTTATCTTGACATTCTGTCCTAGGAGTTAAGGGAGAACAGCAATTACCCGGAACGCCTCCAGATTCGGAAACTCTGTGTACTGATTCTCTTGAAAATCCTAGATGTCGGTCTTACATCTCGCGTCTTTATATATAGAATAACTTTAGGGAAAGTTCAAAATTTATTATTTTTGCGTATAATTTATTAGTTCGTGTTTCTCAAACGAGTTGATCGGTCTTTATAATTTTCTATTCAAACTATCTGGAGGTACTGTTACTATAATTTGTTTGGATTAGCAGTATGGACGCAAATAATAATTTTTTTAAAATTTTATTTAATGAAATTATTTACTTAATGACTGAGCCCAAAGCAACTGAATTTTAGCTTTTTGTACTAAAGCTCGTCAATTGCTACTAGCCAAAACATAAATAAAGAAAATTGGTTGAGGGACAGACTGTAGGGATTTAGCTCTGGTTTACCGTGTTTAAAATACCTTCAGTAGCTTATATAAGAAAGAAGTAAAATATTTAAGTTCCTCCATAAAAGGTATCTCATGTAGAGTTGTTTCCTTTCAAGAGCTATCTTTTGTCATCAAAACAAATCATCAAACAAAATTTTTTTTATGATTAGTGAACGCAGAAGAAACTCCGTTAATCGCTAAGACACAAAGACAACATTAATTGCGGTATTTATTGAATATTAGTGTTTTAATAATACGTGTTTTATGCCATACATCAATGATACATTTTCTATTACTAATTTTTTTAGAAATGGAAAATATCTATAGTATTATGTGAGTTCAGGATATTGTTAAAAATTATATCTAATAATTGGAGAAATGCTATCAGCAAAGATTCTAGTAGAATTAGATATTTTGTTATAAATATTTCTTTGTGTAAATAAAATATTTGGGAAGTATTAGCTTCGTAGTAACATTGCACATATACAAACAGAAAGATGGAGCTAAGTTTCGAAAAGAGAATCACAAGAAAGAAATTTTCCCATTGCAGTTATAGCAAAAACCATGGATTTCTCTCTGACAAACTTGATGTTATAATACTATTTAAAACAGCAAAATATTGTTTTCTGAAGGTTAATTGGGGAACTAATTCCACACTGGAGAACAAAAATCTTTATTTTTAAAAATCCTAACGATCTCATTGTCAATGCAATTACTATTTCATATTTATTAACACATTGCCTCTAGATTCTACTAGGAAAATAACTGTTAGTAATTTTATCCGCAACCTGTTACCTACCCTCTCTAAAATTTTCCCTGAGGATATTGTTGACGTCTAGCAGAAACGAGACCTTTAAAGAAATTACAGTTTATTTTTAATAAATAAATAAATAGGATGCTGTTCTGGGGACTGTTACTGTCTTTCAGAAAATCTGAAAACACCAATTATTCATAAACATTCACAATTTAACGTCAGTTTATTTCAACGAATAATTATTGACAAATAATATTTCTAACATGATATACACAAGATGTTTGTACAATTTGAGCATAATATGACTAATATTAACTAGACTCATATTTAGGGTTTCGTACATTCAATATACGGAACCCGTATACAAACAAAATGTATATTTTTTACAAATTTAAAACTCATAAGTTAAAAGATATTACGGAAAGTATAAGAAAATCCACTCGTTACTTGGTTGCCTGAAACTGGGAAATTACGAAAATATATAATATGATATTTATTTATTTATTTATCCACATAATAATAAATCTGAAAGGTGATACGGAACTCTTAGCATGCGAGTCCAACTTGTTTGTGGACAAATTATTTAATAAAACTTTCAGCTCATGCTATCCTATCATAGAGCAGGAATTATTAAAGATAATATTAGATTGATTAACGGTATTAGTTTATTATCTTTACTATGTAGGGATGTAATAAAACACCTCAAGAAGTAATTTGACGTAAGTTGGTCCCCAAACATTGAGATATTAAATTCTATTGGCCCTTCTGATCTTTGAGGTAATAGTAATAAAATTATCCATGGCATTTGGTCGCAGTTTATTATTATAAAGAATTCAACGTTTGACCATCACTCACTTGTGCATAGTAGTCAATAGGTAGGCTGCAAACTAGTTTGCACATTTATGATTGCAGTAAATATGTCCGATGTTTAAACAATATTCATAACAATAATCGATGACTCGGCTATATAAAATAGAAACAGACAATCTCGAGCAAATGTATTATTACGCTATTAAATCAACTTATATTATTTAAAATACCGAAGTAGTCAAAGGCTAGACTTCATTAAAAAAAAACATTAACACTAGGTTGTAGGTCTTTTAAATGGGTTAGGTTTGTTAATAGTTAATTAGAAATGATCATTTCCGAAGTTATATCGCTGAATTAAAATGAATCTAAGATTTCAAGTAAGGCCCTAGCCCAAACTATCTAGTATATAGTAATTCTCATTATTTAATTCTATTTATTTAGTAAATTGCGGCAGTTATCCCATATAATAAATTTATAATGCATAAATATATATAATTAAATTTGATGTTTTATTCATCATTCTGAATTAAATTACGATAATTTTGTATAACCATGAGATGTCGTTAAAAATAAATTAGAAGCCTGTTGGTGTTGGCAATAGTGATGCCTGAAATAAGTTTTCTAATTTGGCCCCCAAAAATTAACATTAGAGTTTTATTTTACTAATAAACTTTCAGGGAAGCCTTTTATAATCTATTGTCTGAATTTTGAGGCTCTATAGATTGGAAGATATAGGGCACAATAGGTCAAGTTTTAAATTATAAATTATTAAATCTGTTATTCAAATTATTTAAAAATACAAATAAAATATATTTTTCAAAATTTAAATAGTATAGTTTCTAAAATGGGAATTAAGTCGATGTTTAATATCTTTGCTAAACAAATGATTTAAAAATATGATATATTTGTAATTCACATAATGAGTCTTTTATTTGATATGTTACATGATTCGTTTGAAAATTGAATTTTTATTTTCCATTTAATTGTATAATTTGTCCCTAAAATTACCGTGGAGGTTTTCTAATAATTTTTCTTATAAATTTCAAGTGAGCCCCAGTACCTCTAATTATTTTCAAAATTTTAGGTAGTATGGTTTCGGAAATAAAGCGAGAAATGAGAATTTATTATATCTTTATGTTAATATCTTGTAAACAATTAATTTTAAAAATATATATTTGTATTTCTCATAACGAGCCCCTTCATTTGATATATTGCATGACACTTTAAAAAAATATTTTTTATTTTCCGTTTATTTCTATAAATAGCCCCCCATTATTAATATTAAAGATTTCTTCGTATTTTCCTGTAAATAAAAAAAATTAGGTCTTATAGTTTGGGGAATAAAGGGGGGAATGGGTATTTTTTTAAATATTTTTTTAAATATATTTTAAAATATTTATTAAAAAAAATAAAAAAAATATATTTGTATTAGTCATAATGAGCCCTGTGATTTAATATATTACATGATACGTTAGAAACAAGTTTAATTTTTTATTTTCCATTTAATTCTTTAATTTGCCCCCCAAAATGAATATTAGGAGTTACTCCTTATTTTTCCAGTAAAGTTCAGGTGAGGCGCTATACCTATTTTTTTTTCAAAATTTTACAGCTTGTGGTTTCGGAGATAAGGGGGGGGGAATGGGTAAATTTTTTTATATTTTTGTTAATAACTTTTAATTAATTTATTTTAAAAATATGAAAAAAATATATTTGTTTTCGTCATAATGAGCCCTTTTATTTGATATATAACATGATGGGTTAGAAATAATTTTATTTTTATATTTTCCATTTAATTCTATAATTTGCCCCCCAAAATAAATATTAGGGGTTTCTCCTTAATTTTCCAGTAAAGTTCATGTGAGGAGCTATAACTCAATTTTTTTTCAAAATTTTCCAGCTTATGGTTTCGGAAATAGGGGGGGGAATGTGTAAATTTTTTATATTTTTGTTAATATCTTTTAATTTATTTATTTTAAAAATATGAAAAAATTATGTTTATTTTCGTCGTAATGAGCCCTTTCATCTGATATATAACATGAGGGGTTAGAAACAATTTTAATTTTATATTTTCCATTTAATTCTGTAATTTGCCCCCCAAAATGAAAACTAGATGTTTCTCCTTATTTTTCCAGTAAACTTCAAGTCAGAATCTATGAAAGTATTTTTTTTCAAAACTTTACGTTTTATAGTTTCGGAGATAAGGGGGGGGGGAATTGGTAAATTTTGGTATATTTTCTTTAATATCTTTTTAATTAATTTCTTTTTTAAATATGAAAAAAATATATTTGTGTTCATCAGAATGAGACCTTTCATTTGATATATTACATGATGAGTTTGAATTTTTTTTTATTTTTAAATTTTTATTTAATTCTATAATTTGCCCCCCAAAATTAATATTAATGGTTTCTCCTTATTTTTTCTGTAAAGTTCGGGCAACGTTCTATATTTTCTATTTTTTTCAAAATTTTAGGTTCAGTAGTTTCGGAGATCAGGGGGGGGAACGGTCGATTTTTTTAGTTTTTCCCCCCAGAAGTACCCCTTAAATCAAAATTTCTTCTTTTGCGATATATGCTCCTGATCAAGTCACCAAACTATACCTTCATACCAAATTTCAACCTCTTCCGTCCAGTAGTTTAGCAGAAAATTGCTGTGATGTGACAGAGGCAGAAATCCTGAGTGATATTATAAGGGTATCCGTATATTGTTTATACGGAACCCTAAAAAGATACCGATTATAGAAATAAAATATCGATGCCAATTTGGCGTTGGGAGAACCCTAAAGTCCGAGAAAATACTAATTTAGAGGGGGTGAATGCCATCAAAGTGTCAAAATCACGAACAAGTAGCGATCCTTCTATCGAAATCACGAACAAGTATCGATACTGATATCGAAATCAAAGTATCGAGACTGTTATCATAACAGTATTATCGGAACTTCCTTACCTGGGACATAAAATAATAAAAAATAAAATAAAATGAAGCACTTTTGTCCATGCTTTCAACAGGCACATCTTTTACTATCAGAACCAATTTCACAGCTGCAGTAAATTGATTTAAGCCAACTTACTGGAATTAATTGTATTTCTCCCAATATAGGCATTATTTATTGCAAAGTACAATGATTAATGGTTTAAAAAAATTAAGGAAATGTTTTTTATTGTTTTTCTCAATATTTTTGGTAGCCTTTGCGGATGACGTAACAATAATTGCAAAAAATAAGAACGAATTAATAAGGTTAATAGGACGAATAGGAACGGAGGCGAAGAACTTTGGTTTAGAAATAAATCAAGAGAAAACAACATATGTGGTAATGGGAGCTAAAGAGAGTAATACTAAGTCAGAATTATAAGGGTAGAAATAGGAGATGGACAAACGTATAGATTTAAGAAGGTGGCTTTACATATTAAAGCAATTTTAGCAAGAGAAATAAGGAAATATGGAATACTGAGGGTTTTGATGAAATCCAAATTTGTCTTGAGAAGAATAAAGTGTAGATAAAACAGTAATTCGAGCGACAGTTACATAAGGAAGTAAAGCATGAATTGTTAACAAAATAGAAGAAGAGAGGATCGAACGATGGGAAAAGAATATGTAAGGAACATTCACGGAGGCATAAGAACGGAAAGTGTGTGGAGAAGAAAAAATGAGGAACTAGAGAACATATATGGTGGACCCAAAATATCTACTTTTGTAAGTGCCCAGAGACTCAAATGGCTAGGACACCTCGAGCGAATGACGAGAGACAGGGTCCCAAATATAATCATTAACAGAAAATCGGTAGGTGTGAAAAGAAAAGGACGACCTCGGAGAAGATGGCTGAAGCAATGGAAATGTATGTCTACCAATAGAAATGAATGGGGGCATGTAGTTAAGGAATCCTTGAATAAAATGTAATTATATATTGTAATTTTTACTTAAAATGTAATTCTCGCCCTAGGCCTTCACGGCCTCTTGTGGGTTATAAATAAAATATGTCAAAAATGTCTTAAACAAACATTATATATGTGTTACATATTTATCCAGAACTTATAAAGTAACCTTTTCTAGAATCCTACTTTTTTTCAGAAATCTTTTAAAGATACGTTTTAATCCTAAAGAAACCTATTCTCGCACGTCGACCTCCTTCCGGTCTAATTTATTTTTTAATTATCGCATCACCTCTATACTATCTCAAAAATTATTGGCTACGTTTTTCCGATTTCAAAAAAGCAACTTTTAAAAAACTATTTATATCACTTATAAATAGATGACGTAAAGTAAAACATTTGGCCTTATAAGACAATCTTATCACAATAAAAGAATGTTTTAATATACGAAAAAGTTAAAAATAGCTAAATAATGAGTACAATCCACTGCAGTTAAAAACTGTTTCCATTAATAGAATAAAGTTGATAATCTGAAATTCACCTTTAAATCTGTATCTGTTTTGAAATTTTGTTAATAACATTTCTACAGAACTTGGAAACACTACATTACTACATAATGCTGAATATTTGTATTACCTTTGTATTATTAGGGACTAAAAGGAAGAACTATAGGAATCTCTTAATCGGTTTTATTGATCTGACGCCAATAAAAACTCGATTCCCATATAAAGCATAAACCGAAGAAAAAGTTCAAGAAGTTACAATGGCGGGTTGAAGGCGCTTATACGACTTCAGCGGATGTTTTTCTATAGGGCTGTGTTAAAAGATCTTTACGATACTGACGAACGCAGAAAACTGCGAAACAATCTCATTCTGTGAATGTCTCCGCGAAGGTCCGCCGCTCTGAAATGAAAAACCGAATTGTTGGTTTTTCTATTGTTGGTTAATGAAACTTGTTTCCAACAGATCTGGATTTATCCTGATATTATGGGTTCCACACGGAATTGTGAACAATTGTTCTGTTCCAGAGAGGAAATTCAGTTTGTTGAAGACAGTGAAAATTTTCAGATGAGTTGTGAACAAATTTTGTAGTTCGTTCTCGAGTTAAATATCATATGCGATTAGTGGTACTTTGATATTTGATAAAATCGTTCAATATAAGTCGACCAATTAGTGTGAAGAATGTATGTATGTAAATGCAAACGTATTAATAATAACTAGAGGGAACCCACTAGTCGAAATTTATTAAATTTATAAGTTTGAACATTATAGAGGTGGTTTTTTTAAATGAATATATCTCGATATAAAATAAAGTTGAGGCGAAATTACAAAAGTAGAGAGAATTTAGAGAACATCCACAAATTACGTAAGATATTTTAGGGAGGGTGGGTGTAAACTAATATCTTACGAAATCTTATATGGGTGTAGGTGGGTGTTCGAAAAGGATCTAATGTAAGCTTATTTCAAATATAATTTGCCTGAATTAAATATTATCAATATCTATAGAAAAAATTACATAAACATTTTCAAATATGAATATAGTTATAACATTAACAATATTTAATTAACTACATAATAACCTAACTATTTTATTTATTTCATGCATTTACTTACAATAACGTAAAAACTGATAATATGTTAAAAAAATTGAACATATATAAAAGTATTTCAGTCTGTAATGGTCTAATCCAAGAAAACTCTCGAAATCAGTTTTCTTCGAAACCCGGTCCAAATTAAAAATATAGATATGTATATTACATTGGACCAATAAAATGGATTCTTTTTTTGAATAGGGTAACAAAAATATTGTTTAGGATGAAAAAGAAGCTATCATCAATATGTGAGCCCTCAATTTTAATATTGGAGGTGTTTCACAGCGAAACGCGATTTTTTTTTCACACAATTTTTTAAAATTATTATCGAAAAATAGAATCACTACATATTTTTGAAAGAAATTTAAGTTCTCTATAAAAAGGTGAAAATTATTTTTCTTGAACTCGAACTTCGAATAACTTTTGAAAGAAAAAACTTAAAGAAAAATAATGTCGAGATTTTTTCGGATAGTATCCAATAAATATCCTTTAAAAATATATTTCGTTCCCCCTTTGCACAGATTGCTTTATCTGTTACAAAATTCCAAATTTGAAACATTAAATTGTAAAAAGGGATCAATGATTACTTGGAAACAGTTTACCGAAAGATATTTTCTTTTTTGTAGATAATTTAATGTCCTTCAGTTGGTGGACAGAAATACGTCAAAATTCATCTTACCTATTTATGGATGTTCCCTTACAGATCAAACGACTTCCTTAAATACAGATAACAAACAACTGACTACCGAGTAAGAACTATTTACTTTTATGTTTTTTTGAGAAATAACACCACAATCCAATCAAAAATCTGTACATTCAAGAAAAAACCAAACGTTTCCAGTTCTATTCTGGCCTCGTTTTCAATGATTTTTAACATGCATTGAAAATATAAAATGCAAAATGAAAGTTTGATATATAACAAAATGTGTTAAATGAGCCAATGAAAACTCTCTTCTTAATCTCTTTCTAATGTCAGCTGATTGATGATTTGTTATACAACACCTTAGTACTATTGTGATTATATTGTATTGTTACGAAATTTACCAAAGCCGACCCTGTTTCATTTCAGTAACCGATCGCTTCTAAGATAAAAAATGTTCTCGAAATGGCTCGGCAGCTGTAGGATTGAAGACTGATTTTATGAGAATTTTCAATGCTGGTTTTAAAATGGAAGCAGTCCACGATCGCTTGTTAGTTAGACAGCGAGGACGAGCGGATATTGTAATTTTATTGTGAATCAGCTGTTCTGTATAATTTGATGTAAATAAAGTTCTAGAAAAATGAAAGTGAATATTAGTTTTATCATTTTAAATTGAACCCACGGACTATATAACAAATTTGGTAATCATAAGTAAAGGATTAAGTGCAGTTAAAATCGTAATTTGATTTATGGAAACCTGTAGCATGGAAAGAATGGACGAAAGTACCAAAAAAATTGTCAAGCAGGTTACGGAGGGACTAGACGAAAAAATAGGCCATATTCTAAAAAAACGTGACAAGAAGGAGAAACAACATCAAGAAGAAATTCAACAAAGGTTAGTAAAATCTTTTGATGAAAATCGTAAAATAGAATTAGAAATTCTTGTCAGTACGATGAAAAACGAACAACAAAATCTTGTCACTGCCATGGAAGAAAAACAACAAAATTGAATGGAAGGATTATTCTCGAAATTTGAATTAACCAGACAAAATAATTTTAAAATGTTTGAAGAAAAACAAGAACAAATTGAATTAAAATGACACGAAACTGAAGAGAAAACACAACTGCAATTTGAACAATTAATGCAAATAGTAGGACAAGTTAATGAAACGTTTAATGACAGAATGCAAATAGTAGAGTCAGATATAAAAGAGATAAATGATGACGTTAAAACCATAACAAATACCGTGGAAACTCTTGAAAGCAAAGTAGATGACCTCGATTCCATCCAAAGCCAGGTAAAATTTGAAATCAGTTCAATTCAAAACACAGTTCAAGACCAAATTAGTTCCATTAAAAAAACAGTACAAAGTGAGGTCCAAGTTAAAATCAGTGTCATCCAAACCAAGGTAGAAACAGAAATTAAAAAATTGCAAAATGACTTACAGCGAGGAAAATTCCAGAACATTTCATGGCAGTTTTTCTTGGCCCATGTATAAACGGCAATTTGAATTTGAAGCAGTGGCTACAGCTAACGGATGGGATAACCAAGACAAATCTACTTCTCTGGTAATTTCGTTAAGAGGTCCGGCCCTAGAACTCCTCCAAAGCATTCCAGTAGATGAACAAGGCAATTTCGACTAGATCATGGCCATCCTAGACAAACGCTACGACAATCAATCCTTGAGCCAGGTATACCAAGTCCAACTGAGTGGAAAACGCAAAAATCCGGTGAAAGCCTCCAAGAATTCGAAGCAGAGATTATACGGTTAGTTCACTTGTCCAATCCAGACCTGCCAGTGGAAACGAAAGACCAGTTGGCCACACAGAGTGTCATAAACGGCATCAGAGATGTGGAAGTGCAAAGAAATTTAAGACTGAGTCATAGTTACCATGTCAAGCCCTGCTGGCTGGTCTGAACAAGCTATTAGAACGGTCACAAAAACCTGGCACCAGAGGGGCATGTTACCGCTGTGGACAGACAGGACATTTTCAACGTGATTGTCGAGTGAGGCTACCGGAACCAATACCGACCAGGGGTAACCTGCAGAACAGCCACAATGCCATGGACCGTCAGCCAGTCAGCATAAGGGGGCGAATGCTGACTAACCCTCCACCAGCCCTCAAAACGTTATCCATCCGGGGATTTTGCAGAGATCGCAGCAGCCTAGTCATCAGGGGCACCATCAATGGCCGAGCAATTACCATCACCATCGACACCGGTGCCGCTGAGTCCATTGGCAAGTCCAGGGTTTTGAGAGCATCAGAAATTCGGCAATTTACCAATAACATCCAGCTCAGAACAGTCACCGGCGAGTCCATGTCGATACAGGATGAGGCAGATGCCGTGCTACAGATAAGGGACAACTAGATCCGGCATAGGGTCGTGGTAGCGAATATTGAGTACGATTTTATACTGGGTATGGACCTAATTAGCCAACATGGATTTATGTTCGACCCCAGATATGATGTTCTTCGGTTGTTAAATGAGGAATTAGTATTGACACGGCCCGTTAACAGCTCATCGACCTCCATAAAAATTGTAGCAAAATCCACAGTCACAATTCCCTGTTTTGGAATGGTGGAGGCCGTACACTCAGCTCATGACTACTTAGTTGGACGGGCTATAGTTATAACCGGACGAGATATACCAATTAGAGTCATGAATTAGTCCAACCACGACATCAGAATAACTAATAGTGAAGAGGTAGCTTGTTTCGAGCCTGTCGAGGCCATCATCAATTGCCAAGAAGGGTACCTGACATCGGTGAAGGAGGCAGGGCCCAGTAAAGAATTCCTACAACAAGTTGCTCACCACTTGACACACCTGACATCAGACGAACAGAAGAAATCCAAGCAGTTTATCAGGAAGCACTGGCAAATTTTTAACAGTCAAGATGGAACCACAGGTAGTACCAACATCATCCAGCAGCGAATAGATACCGGCAAGGCGACTAAAATTGGGGCAACAACAGGCAGTAGAGGAAAACATCGAATTCATGTTACAAAATGGAGTTATTGAGCCATCCATCAGCCCATGGTCTGCTCCCGTCGTGCTAGTTAAAAAGAACCACCCGATTTTGCGTGTATTACAGAAAGCTGAATGACGTCACGAAGCAAGACATCTATCCACTACCCAGAATCGATGACACTCTGACCACACTAGCAGGCTCCCGTTGGTTCTCCGAACTAGACCTAAAAAGTGGATATTGGCAGGTTGGTCTACACGCAAACGACAGAGAGAAGACAGCGTTCTCCACCAGTAAAAGGCTGTTTCAGTTCACGGTCATGCCCTTTGTGTTATGTAATGCACCCGCAACATTTGAGAGGCTAATGGAGTATGCACTGGGCGGGTTAACATGCAGGACGTGCTTAGTATACCTCGACGACATTCTAGTCATGGGTCAGACATTCGATGGCCATCTACAGAACCTGGACGAAGTATTCTCCAGAATTAATAACGCCAACCTGAGACTCAACCCGAAGATGTGTTCCTTGTTCCAAAAGAAGTAGAGTTTTTATGCCACGTAGTTTCCGAGTCAGGAATCCGCACCAACGAGGACGAGATAGAAGCGATCCGTGATTGGCCAGTTCCGAGAGACAAGCATGAACTGCGAAGCTTCTTGGGCCTCTGTTCCTACGTGAGAGATTTGCCATCATTGCCGCGCCTCTACATCGGCAGACCACTGAGAAAGAGACCTTCCGTTGGAATCAGGAATGCGAAACATCATTCAGGCGACTGAATGCAGCACTATGTTCCAGCCCAATCTGTCAAGTCAAGTCAAGTCTGTCAAGTTCATGTTAGACACCGACGCCAGCAACACAGGTTTGGGCGCTTTCCTATCCCAGGTGCAAGATGGTGAAGAGAGGGTGATCGAGTACTATAGCCGTGGATTCTCGAAACCGGAAAGAAATTATTGAGTCACCAGAAATCAACTTCTGGCAATAATAAGGGCTGTAGACCATTTCCACAAATACCTTTATGGTCGTCTTTTCTTAATCCGTACAGATCATGCCGCCCTCAAATGGCTGCTGGACATGAAGACACCGGAATGTCAACTGGCCTGGTGGATGGAGCAGTACGATTTCAAGGTGGAACACCGTGCCGGCCGTTTGCACAATAATGCCGATGCCCTATCTAGAAGACCCTGTAGAGCAGAATGCGGACATTGTCTGAAGAAGGAACAGTGAGAGGGTATCTCCACCAGGCAGATCCGAGTGCAGGCCAATGAAGACTGGACAACGGAACAGTGCATCCAGGACCAAATGGCTGATCCAGACATCGAACCAATCTTGTCACTCAAAATGAGAGGGGCACACAGGCCACGATGGGACGAGGTAGCTAGATACTCCGGCGTGCTGAAATCGTTATGGGCTCAATGGGACTCTCTAAGAGTAGACAATGAAATGCTCAAGCGTGTTTGGGAAAGCGCTGATGGACGAGAAACCATGTCCCAACTGGTAGTTCCGAAGAAAAAGGTATCAGCCATCCTGACCGAAGTACATGAAGGGATTACCGGAGGCCACCTGGGCATGAATAAAACCCTAGACAAATTTCGCCAGCGGTACTACTGGGTGAATTACTTCGAAGACGTCAGAGCTTGGTGCCGCAAATGTGCCACCGTGCAGCCAGTAACGGTCCGAAGACCCGGACGAAGGCAGAATGCAGCAGTACAATGTGGGCGTCACATTTGAGAGAATTGCCTTCGATGTCACCGGTCGCAGAGTCAGACGGAATGGTAGAAAGATTCAACAGGACCTTGGAACAACACCTATCCAAGGTCGTCAGCAATAACCAGCGTGACTGGAATGAGCATATTCCCCTATTCCTGTTGGCATATCGCTCTGCCGTACATAATAGTAAGGCCTGACCCCAGCCAGGGTCCTATTTGGAAATGAGTTGCGATTACCCTGCAATTTGGCATTTGGCTCCCCCGAAGAACCTTCCCAAGACATCGTCGATTATGCCGACCAGCTCCGACATAACATGCTGGCAATACACGAATTAGACCAAACGCAGATGTTGGCTACCAGTGACCGGATGAAGACGCGATACTACCTCAAGGCCAATTCAGTCGGGTTTCAGGAGATGGACAAAGTCTGGCTGTACAACCCCCAACGGAGCAAGGGTAAATCCCCAAAGCATACACCAGTCTGGGATGGTCCATACGAGGTGGTCAAGAGGCTTAATGACGTTGTCTACCGGATCCGTCGAAACCCCAAGGCTAAGTTGAAGGTGGTCAATTTAGATAGACTCGCTCCCTACCATGGAGAGGATGTTTCTGATCGGAACGATATTTACATATATAGTTTGATTTTTTTATTTTCAGTTTGTTTTTGAATGTAAAAAATTTCAAACTCATTTGAAAATGCTAACACTATATTAAACAATATTTGTGATTTGAGACTCAAACATTCCAACAGTCTTAAAGCTATAGTACAACGAAAATAGAATATTTATTCATACGTTTTACAGTTAAGATTTCAACTCGAAGGAATCAACTGCAAGAAACTAAAGCATAAGCTAGTATGAATGTGAAGTACTTTTACATTAAAAATAACAACAATGCATTAGTAGATATTAATAAACACAAACTACAATCTATATATAAATAGGCAAAGACAAAACGGTTAGGTACCAATCTTTTTTCTGTCTCTCAACCGATTTTCTCTATTTTGTCTTGAATTTCTCTTTTTTGTTTTGTAGCTACTGACGACCTTCAATGCAGAATGCTAATATTAATTAATAATATTGGTTCATTCATTAAATAAAATTTAATAAAAAATTTATTATTTACGTCCATACTGTCAACGCCAAACAAATAATACTGACAGTGCCGCCAGACAGTCACAACTAAAAAGATTGAGTAATTATATACGGAGGGAGCGAGCGTTAGATGATGATACATTCTTAGAGCATGTACTTCTAGAGATAGTATGCAATACACAAATGTCGTACCAAGGGTAATAAGAGAGGGCAATAGAGAGAGCAAGAGGCTCTCACTCGATTGGGAGATGCAGCCAGTCAACTACATACCGCACATATCTCTTTGGATGCAGCTCTTAATCGAGTAAAACAGCCTTTTGACCTCTCTTTCTAGCTTTGGCACGATATTTTTGCATTGCTGGCGACCGCCAGGAAGTACAAGTTCTAGGATTAGATTGGTGGTTGACAGAGACAGGCTAACGCTCTTTTAGACCATGATGCGAAGACTATCTTGGATAGTTCATCATAAAGCGTTGTTATTGTTTAGTGGTAAAATAGTCAATGTAGTAGATCAGTATTGATTTTTCGGACGCGTTGCAGTCACTTTCATATTAAATTATTCTGTTTCTGTTTAATGTAAATTTAATTATTTGCTTAATATATTATTATCACAATCTTCCCGAATTTGATGTGTAAAAAATTGTCAGTCAGCGGACAATAGAGAATATATTAAATATTAAAGTTCTTATAAAGTTGTTGGTCATCTCTTTTCTTTAATATTTATGAACTCGATTGAAACCGCAAATGACGAAAACTTTTAGGTTGCAAAGAACAATCTTTCAATTACTATATTGAACATTTTGCCAGGAGCGGTTCCAGCCAAAAATTTGGCGAGTCATTGATTTGACAAAAATATATCAAATACCGATATTTGATTACATTATTATTTTCTTTTTATTTCAATAGATTTGTCAATATGAGTGAACAATTTTGGTCATTACATCTACTTTTCTGATTTCTCCACAAATTTGTTTGTTATAAAAATATGCGTTTTACAATTTCATGAAATAGGGTCGAATTTTGACCACTGGGCGGGCACTAGTTTTCATTCTTATGAGTAAAACACACTTACCTAGTAACCCATTACCATTTCTTTTTTAGGTCGAACTTATAGAGAAATAGGAACAACAATTGAATGTCCTCTCAAACACATCTTTATGCATTTGATGCATTTCGTTAAATTTGAAGACGCGAGATGTAAGACCGACATCTAGGATTTTCAAGAGAATCAGTACACAGAGGTTCCGAATCTGGAGCCGTTCCGTGTAATTGCTGTTCTCCCTTAACTCCTAGGACAGAATGTCACGATAAAATTCTCATAAAATTGCATAAAGAAGTGTTCGAGAGGACATTCAATTGCGGGAAGCGCAACTGATGAAGGTTCCCGACCAGAAACAATATATATTATATTAATATATATTATATATTGTCTTGCGTACAAAGGAACGACACCTCGAAGAGAGTATTCAATATCTCTGACAGGTGAAGTAACCTGAAAATTTTATCTTGACATTCTGTCCTAGGAGTTAAGGGAGAACAGCAATTACCCGGAACGCCTCCAGATTCGGAACCTCTGTGTACTGATTCTCTTGAAAATCCTAGATGTCGGTCTTACATCTCGCGTCTTTATATATAGAATAACTTTAGGGAAAGTTCAAAATTTATTATTTTTGCGTATAATTTATTAGTTCGTGTTTCTCAAACGAGTTGATCGGTCTTTATAATTTTCTATTCAAACTATCTGGAGGTACTGTTACTATAATTTGTTTGGATTAGCAGTATGGACGCAAATAATAATTTTTTTAAAATTTTATTTAATGAAATTATTTACTTAATGACTGAGCCCAAAGCAACTGAATTTTAGCTTTTTGTAATAAAGCTCGTCAATTGCTACTAGCCAAAACATAAATAAAGAAAATTGGTTGAGGGACAGACTGTAGGGATTTAGCTCTGGTTTACCGTGTTTAAAATACCTTCAGTAGCTTATATAAGAAAGAAGTAAAATATTTAAGTTCCTCCATAAAAGGTATCTCATGTAGAGTTGTTTCCTTTCAAGAGCTATCTTTTGTCATCAAAACAAATCATCAAACAAAATTTTTTTTTATGATTAGTGAACGCAGAAGAAACTCCGTTAATCGCTAAGACACAAAGACAACATTAATTGCGGTATTTATTGCATATTAGTGTTTTAATAATACGTGTTTTATGCCATACGTCAATGATACATTTTCTATTACTAATTTTTTTAGAAATGTAAAATATCTATAGCATTATGTGAGTTCAGGATATTGTTAAAAATTATATTTAATAATTGGAGAAATGCTATCAGCAAAGATTCTACTAGAATTAGATATTTTGTTATAAATATTTCTTTGTGTAAATAAAATATTTGGGAAGTATTAGCTTCGTAGTAACATTGCACATATACAAACAGAAAGATGGAGCTAAGTTTCGAAAAGAGAATCACAAGAAAGAAATTTTCCCATTGCAGTTATAGCAAAAACCATGAATTTCTCTCTGACAAACTTGATGTTATAATACTATTTAAAACAGCAAAATATTGTTTTCTGAAGGTTAATTGGGGAACTAATTCCACACTGGAGAACAAAAATCTTTATTTTTAAAAATCCTAACGATCTCATTGTCAATGCAATTACTATTTCATATTTATTAACACATTGCCTCTAGATTCTACTAGGAAAATAACTGTTAGTAATTTTATCCGCAACCTGTTACCTACCCTCTCTAAAATTTTCCCTGAGGATATTGTTGACGTCTAGCAGAAACGAGACCTTTAAAGAAATTACAGTTTATTTTTAATAAATAAATAAATAGGATGCTGTTCTGGGGACTGTTACTGTCTTTCAGAAAATCTGAAAACACCAATTATTCATAAACATTCACAATTTAACGTCAGTTTATTTCAACGAATAATTATTGACAAATAATATTTCTAACATGATATACACAAGATGTTTGTACAATTTGAGCATAATATGACTAATATTAACTAGACTCATATTTAGGGTTTCGTACATTCAATATACGGAACCCGTATACAAACAAAATGTATATTTTTTACAAATTTAAAACTCATAAGTTAAAAGATATTACGGAAAGTATAAGAAAATCCACTCGTTACTTGGTTGCCTGAAACTGGGAAATTACGAAAATATATAATATGATATTTATTTATTTATTTATCCACATAATAATAAATCTGAAAGGTGATACGGAACTCTTAGCATGCGAGTCCAACTTGTTTGTGGACAAATTATTTAATAAAACTTTCAGCTCATGCTATCCTATCATAGAGCAGGAATTATTAAAGATAATATTAGATTGATTAACGGTATTAGTTTATTATCTTTACTATGTAGGGATGTAATAAAACACCTCAAGAAGTAATTTGACGTAAGTTGGTCCCCAAACATTGAGATATTAAATTCTATTGGCCCTTCTGATCTTTGAGGTAATAGTAATAAAATTATCCATGGCATTTGGTCGCAGTTTATTATTATAAAGAATTCAACGTTTGACCATCACTCACTTGTGCATAGTAGTCAATAGGTAGGCTGCAAACTAGTTTGCACATTTATGATTGCAGTAAATATGTCCGATGTTTAAACAATATTCATAACAATAATCGATGACTCGGCTATATAAAATAGAAACAGACAATCTCGAGCAAATGTATTATTACGCTATTAAATCAACTTATATTATTTAAAATACCGAAGTAGTCAAAGGCTAGACTTCATTAAAAAAAAACATTAACACTAGGTTGTAGGTCTTTTAAATGGGTTAGGTTTGTTAATAGTTAATTAGAAATGATCATTTCCGAAGTTATATCGCTGAATTAAAATGAATCTAAGATTTCAAGTAAGGCCCTAGCCCAAACTATCTAGTATATAGTAATTCTCATTATTTAATTCTATTTATTTAGTAAATTGCGGCAGTTATCCCATATAATAAATTTATAATGCATAAATATATATAATTAAATTTGATGTTTTATTCATCATTCTGAATTAAATTACGATAATTTTGTATAACCATGAGATGTCGTTAAAAATAAATTAGAAGCCTGTTGGTGTTGGCAATAGTGATGCCTGAAATAAGTTGCTAAATCGCACTAATAGATTTAATCAAAACGATTTTCTGATATTTATTGAAATTGTGCTTACGTATTCTGTGAAACAGATGTATGCAAATTTAAAAAATCGATAGTGGATCAAACAATAAATTACTTAGCGACTTTATATTCTATCACTTAGTCGAATAGACAAATATAAACGTAAATATAATAAGAGATAAACACATACAATAAACATCAGTTAATGAAGGAAAGACCGTCGACAAGCCAAGACTATGGCATAATCAGCAGTGTCCATTTTTTAAATTATTTCAAAGTATATTCACTAAGAACTGATTCTACATCTCGAGCAGCCTTCAATGTCATAAAGGCAGCTCATTTTTCGAATGGAATCGTCCAGATGAAATGATTCGAAATTGCCAAACAATTTCAATACTAATATGTCTTCATACTTTAAATTTCAGAAAAGAGGTAAGGTAATCTGGTGACGTAATATGGCATTTTAAAAAATATGTCTTCCATAGGATTGACTAAAATTTTGCAAAACTTCTTAGTTTACATTATTTATTTTTAGAAAATAAATTCGATATGAAAAGATCTATCCTTTCAGTTAATAAGAATGGTTTAGCTATAAAATTTGAAAATATATAAACTATTATTCTAAGGAACCAGTTAACGAAGTTTAGCGTTTAGTAGCTCATTTTGTGCGTGTTTCATTTCTCTTCATTACTGCAAACACGGTTTCATCGCCACATATTGTGTAAAAGGTAAAAAACCAAATTGTAAACGATTTTTTGAGGTTTTCTTGTTAAAAAACAGAAACGCATCTGTAAAAACTTAAATTTTTTCTCAATTAATCATGTTTTATCATTAGAGCACGTTAATGTTGTCTTTGTTCTACTATTTTTTTTTCTTCTTTGCAAATGACCTGAGCTACAAAACATTTCATCTGCAACTGCGGCAGGTATCTAATACTATAATGTGAGCAACGTTTGCATATATATATATAAATTTGTTTTTAAGTTTTCGCGGGCACTAAATGTTTTAGGTGGTTCCGTAGTTGATAACTGATGCCTGTCGGGATCGATGGTAAAATGATGACGTTTCGGCAGAGTCACATCTGCCCTCTTCAGGTCGGTTCGCATAATTCTCGTAGCCTTCTGCTTTCGCTTCTAGTTACTCGAATACTAAGATTTTCAGAAGCGCTCGCGCTGATATATAGTCGCGGCTCGGCGCCTATTGGTTGGCCCCGTGAACGGCTGCGTGTGATTGGCCCTGGACGCTCAGTGGGCACGCCTCCCGCCTGCTGATTTTTTTATCTCCGGATGAGTTGTTATTGGACGTGTCCGGGCGGGTACGGTGTTTAATGGAATTTTCCAACAATTCGATAAGTTCTGAATTTCATTGCGTGCGTTTATACTGTGAGGCCTCTTCGCTATGTCAATTGCCTCTCTTACGAGTCTTGATTTCGGGTGTTCTATATTTGTCAGTACTCTGGTGTTCTCAAAGTCTATTCGGTGTGACATCGTGGTGGCGTGTTCCGCAATGGATGTTGTTTTTTCCTCCTTCGAATACTCCAGTAACATTTTAGACGGTAAATTATTACAGCGTCTCCTTTTCTATTAAAATTGTTTTGATGTTTAAAAATGGATATAGCATTTAGTTGGAGACGAGAATAGTGCTGAGATGTGATTGACAGTACGTCGGTATTCGTATGTATAACGTAGGCTCTTGAAAGTAGGGCTTTTAATGCGACAGCCAATTTTTAGGGTTGCAAAAATTTGCAATTTTGCCTATATTGAGAAATACGAGTGTTGACACTCCGTTGGAGGAAGGAAAAGAAGTGTAAATACTACTGTGATGCCTGTATTATTAATGCAAAGGAAAAAAAAATACTGGTTAATTTTTGAAGTAAAGATGTCAAATGCCTTAATGTGTCTCTTGAAAACTATAATGCTTCTGTTGAAACTTTGACCTTTTACCGTCTCTTCAGCAAAGAAAGATAAATTTAAAGACAGTCTTAGTAGAATAGTATACCAAACAACATCCGCTGAACCCAAAATATATGTTTATGTGAAGGCGATATTGAATTATATTTCTTAGTTAATAACTGTAATTTAGTTAGTATTTATCTGACTCTTAGTAACATATACAGGGTGTAAACGGTTTGAGTGCAAAGATTTTGAAGAACAATACTGCAGGCAAAAACAAATCAAAAAGCTTTATAACATTTTCTAAAATAAACTATAGTTTTGCCAAAAAATACTCATAAAGTTAGAGTTTATGTAGCCCTTGCTACAGTGAATAATACAATAAATTCGATTTCAAAATGTCGGTAAATATAAATATGTAAATACTCAATAGCTTATACATCTTTAATAGCAACATTAAAAATGAAAATTGATTATTTAAACTCGAAATATGCTTTTATAATTTAGTGTAAGCTTCTCCGAATAGATATGGCAACGTGGCATTTTACTTTAACGACGACTGAGAGTTACGATTGTTTTTTGCGATATCTATTCTTGTAAATAAGAATAGATAAACGGTAAAGTGATTTGAATTATATCTATTTGATGTAGACTTCGAGGTTTGCTTTCCATTTAATATATTTTTTAAATAAATAAAATCGGTTGTGATTAGTGTGTAAGTTCGAAAATTAAGAATAGTGCGACAGTATTTATTTGTGATAAATAATGGCCGATTATACAATTAGGGAAAGACATGACATGCTCTTAATTTATGGGGAAAGCAGACGTAATTGCAGAATAGCAAGAATGTTATAGAGGGAAAGGTTTCTAAACAGACGCCTGTCCAATGCTAGGACATTCGTAGCTGTTTCGCAGAGGCTTCTGGAAACAGGTAGTGTAATACCACAAATAAACAATCGCGGACCACAGCGACATAATCGTATCTTAGCTGCTGAGGATCAAATACTAGACCTTATCGACACCAACCCATATCGTAGCACACGGAGTATTGGAAATGAGCTGCAAATTTCTCACACTGTTGTGCATAGCACATTACGGGAACAATTGCTCTATCCATATCACATGCAGCGGGTTCAAGGGCTTTCAATTGATGATTTTCAACCAAGACTCAATTTCTGTCGTTGGTTCCTCAGAAAAAATCGACAATTTCCTAATTGTGTGAACAATATTTTAACAACAGATGAAGCAAGTTTTAATAGGAATGGTATAATAAATTTTCATAATACGCATTCGTGGTCTGAGTTAAATCCGCACGAAATACGCCAGTCAGTATTTCAACACCAATTCTCAGTTAACGTGTGGGCTGGAATAGTTGGTGAATACTTGGTTGGGCCATTTATACTGCCTGCACGTTTGACAGGTGAGAATTACCTTTATTTTTTGAACAACACGCTACCAGATTTGTTAGATGAAGTGAACCTACAAACACGTTCCAATATGTGGTACTTACATGACGGAGCACCTGCCCACGCAAGTCATCTAGTTGTCGACTTCATAAATAGAACATTTCCCCGTCGTTGGATTGGTCGAAACGGACATATACGTTGGCCAGCAAGATCACCTGATCTCAATCCTTTAGATTTCTACTTATGGGGACACATGAAAAGTAAGGTTTACACGACTCAAATTATTGACGAGAATGACCTTAGACAACGCATTTTTGACGCTGCTGATGAAATCCGAAATATTCCAGGAATTTTTTCTCGCATACGTGAAAATTGGATTAAATGGTGTCGTGCTTGTGTCGATAGTAATGGTGGGCATTTTGAACATTTGCTTTGAATAATCCGTTGTTTCAACTCAGTTCTATCATTATAATAAATTCGGTAAGTAGGATTACATATTTACTTGTCTAATATAAATAATATTAATTAAATCAGTAATAATGACTCTTCGAATAATTTAACTGGTAAAAAACTACATAGTATACAGATCTCTTGAGTTGAATATCATATTTACCGAACTTTGTATAATTGCATAAAAGAAACCGCCAAATACAAATTCTAATTGCAATACCTTGTATTAAAAACGTAAATATTTTCAACAAAATATTTCATACATGTTATGGCTGACCCAATGAAAGAACCCATTGTTAAGGGATACTACGCAGTTATTAAAATATTTTATTACATTGTACTTCATTTAACCTTATTTACTTGTCTAGCTGAACACCTGCAAAACTGCAACTAAGCGCTGCGTAGCATCTCATATCAAAAGATTATAAATAGGAGATATTCATTAGCTCATTGCTCATTTTTGTTTGTAAGCTCATTATTGTTCATAAGTTCATTTAGATTGTGTTTGTTAGTCTTAACAATCGTTCTCAGCTCAAGCTTTGAAATTGTAAAAACTAGTACTTAAGTGTTCCATTCAAATCAGTGTATCTTCCAGCTAATAAATAAATAGTTTTTTAAAAAAGGAGTTAATGAAAATAACCCCTAACACTGGCGCAGTCAGCACGGATGTAGTAAACTAATTTGGAAATTGACCAGCAAACGAAAATCCAGAGACCTGAAATCAAACGAAAATTGATCAGTCCAGATTTCGAGCAGTCGACAACAAATTAGGTGACTTCTAAGCCTTTAACTACAAAAAGAGCCAAGACGACAAACAAATCTATTCCCCAAGGACAATAATCGAGGTGAGTCAAAGATTTCATTTTGCATGCATTGCTATATACATACACACATATTTCGTATCCTTACAATACATGAAAATTTGTATTTTTCTGTGTAAAACATTCCTTGAACATTTTCACTAAAAGAGATTGATATTGCCGAACGAAAATCGTCATTATTAAATCCGCGAGTTCTACTTCAAACGCAAATTGTTAGAGGACTTGAACAAATTAATTGAAGGTTTTTAATTGATTTGGAGTGAAAATAAAAATCATTTTTAACTTCAAAAAAAAAAAAAAATCACTGTAACAGCACAAATATGAGCCAAGAAAATATCTATGAACCAGAGTATAGACTAAGCGAGTTATGCCAAATTATCCCCGAATACGACGGTGACTCAATATTACTTAATACGTTCTTAAGTTCGTGCGATGCAGCATTCGACGTTGCAAACGACCAGCAAGCGTATTTATTGACAATACATTTGAAAAATAAGCTTAAGGGAAGAGCATCACAATTAATAAATTCACGTGACCTCAAAACATGGGACAGTATAAAAACTATTCTTAAAACACATTTTGGAGATTCCCGCGATTTAACAAGTTTAATTTACGACCTTCAGCAAATTAAACAAAGCTCAAACGAAAACCCTCAAAATTACGTACATCGAATAAATGCACACCATTCGAAATTATATGCCGCGATAAACCAGCAGTTAACTCTCACCCGAGAACAAAAGGACGCCCAGCAAGCACTTGTTGACAAAGTAGCGTTGCAAACACTCTTAGTAGGGTTTGACCCGAAGATAGGTGCTATTGTACGAGCATCACGTCCCGCAAACCTTGCCGAGGCAGCAAATATAGTTAGTTGAACAACGAAAACCGAGTGTTAATTCCCCCAACATTAATAAAAATAAAAAATACTGTAACTATTGTAAAAAGTTAGGACATTTAATAAACGAATGCCGACAAAAACAAAATAACGAAAGATATAGAAATACCGGAATTTCTAATAATCAAAATCAATCTTATCAACGTAACTTTAATAATTTCCAAAGAAATGATAATACAGCTTATCATCCTCAACAAAGGTACGAAAATAATTACCACAGACGTGATAATACTGCTTATCACAGTCCGAGATTCGAAAATTCAAATCGCCCTCCGAGTAACCAAAATCGAAATTTTCAAAACGGATCACAAAGAAGCTACCATTTAAACCAGACGAGAGCGGAAACAGAGGCTGGCTCTTCTGCTCTAAAGGCTTCAACCAGCCAAGCGCAAAGTCAAAAACGAGAAGAGAACCACAACGAAATGTAAAAATATCGCAAAATACGTTAAACGAAAACAATTTATTTTACACGAAATCGCGAAACGGAAAATTAAAATATCTTATAGATTCAGGAGCCGGGATATCGATCCTAAAACCACACTTATTTCCCCAAGATAAAATAAAATCAATTGACCCAATTAACGTACATGGTGTAACAAATGAACACTTTGAGATAACTCAATCAGTAAAAAATAATTTTTTCCCAAATGATGAGAACGGAGAAATGGAAGTTTATCTTTATGATTTACAAATGAATTTTGATGGTATATTAGGAATAGATTTCTTACAAAAATATGAGTGTGTTATTGATATTAAAAATCGTCAATTAATAACGAGAACAAAAACGGTACCATTATACAAAGAAAATGAAATTACGAATGAAATCATAATAGAGCCGCGAGTTGAGCAAATTTTTAAATTAAAGTGCTATCAAGTAAATCAAGAATTAATTTTAAATTCACAAGAAAAAGACGGTGTTGTAATCTCAAATTGCTTAATAAAAACCAATGAAAAAGGTGAATTCTACACTTCAATCTTAAACAAAACGGAAGAAACAAAAAACGTAATTTTTGAAAATTTAATTCTGGAACCCTTCATCGAAGACAAGAATGAAAACCAAAGACAAACTTCAGTGTTCAATATTAAAAAACAAAATCTCTTCACAAGACAACAACGAGTGGAAAAAGCACTACGAACTGAACATTTAAACGAAGAAGAAAAGGATGCCATAATCTCTTTATGCAGACGTTTCTCTGACATCTTTTATTTAGAAGGAGATGAACTATCTTTCACAAATAAAGTAAAACACAAGATCGACACAGAAGGAGCAAAGCCAATCTACACGAAGTCGTATAGATATCCATACATACACAAACAGGAAGTAAAAACGCAAATCAACAAAATGTTAGAACAAAATATTATACAACCTTCTTCATCGCCATGGTCTTCACCAGTATGGGTGGTACCAAAGAAAATGGATGCTAGCGGTAAACAAAAATGGAGACTAGTAATCGACTATCGGAAATTGAACGAAGTAACTATTGATGACAAATACCCGTTACCAAATATTAATGATCTTCTTGACAAATTAGGCAGATGTAACTACTTCACTACATTAGACTTAGCATCAGGTTTTCACCAGATAGAAATAAACCCTGCAGACGTTGAAAAAACAGCCTTTACTGTCGAAAACGGACACTATGAGTTCAAAAGAATGCCGTTTGGATTAAAGAACGCACCTGCAACTTTCCAACGCGTAATGGATAACGTATTAACAGGTATTCAAAATGAGAGAGCATTAATTTATATGGATGACATCATATCATTCGCATCATCATTACAAGAGCATGTTCAAAGATTAACAGAATTATTCCAAAGACTACGAGATGCAAACTTAAAGCTACAACCAGATAAATGCGAATTTTTGAAAAAGGAAGTCTCTTACTTAGGACATATTGTCACAGAAAATGGAGTTAAACCAAATCCAGAAAAAATAAGAGCAGTTAAAGAATTTCCAACCCCAAAGAATCCCAAAGATGTTAAAAGCTTTCTAGGATTAGCAGGATATTATAGACGCTTTATCAAAGATTTTGCAAAAATAGTTAAACCACTGACACAACTGCTGAAGAAAGACGTGAAATTTGAATTCGATAACAATTGTATAGAAGCATTCGAAAAGCTAAAAGAAACATTAACGAACTATCCGATATTGCAGTACCCTGATTTCGAAAAGGAATTTATCATCACTACCGATGCAAGTAACTACGCAATTGGAGCAGTCTTATCGCAAGGATCAATTGGAAAAGATTTACCAATCGCTTACGCATCAAGAACGCTAAACCAACATGAACAAAATTACTCTACTATTGAAAAGGAATTACTAGCAATAGTATGGGGAGTTCAACAATACAGGAATTACGTCTACGGACGAAGCTTCAAACTACTGACCGATCATCGCCCGATAACATGGCTTTTTAACGCTAAAGACCCAGGTTCAAGATTAGTCAGATGGAGACTGAAACTTGAAGAATACAACTATCAGATAATTTACAAACCAGGAAAACAAAATTCAAATGCAGACGCTTTATCACGAATAAGGATTAACCATATCAAAAATTTCCCAAAAATACTCTACGGTAGTATAAAAGAAGAAGAAGAAGAAAACGAAGAAATAGCATCAGATACAGAAACGGAAATCGCATTCGAAACGATACAACATGAATGGAACATATTCAAAAATTTACAAGAAAATAAATCTCTAATTGATTACTCAAAATGTACATCTTCAAACGAAAAATTCTTAGACAAAACCCAAAAGCATATCCTTTCATTTATAAAACCAGGTGAATTGACAGAATCCCAATTTAAAATAGTTGATGACATAATTGATACAAATACTTTATACGAAGAGCATAAGATAAATGTAGTCGCTTCAAAAGCACATGCTAAACGAAAATACTTTCTTATCACAATTCCGCAATTAAATCCAACACAAGCAATTTTTGAAATTATTTATTATAACAAAGAGACATTATTAAGAAATACGAAATATTATATGGAAGAAACGAATAACTTACCAATTTTAGAAATCTTATCATTTATATTTTCTGATCAAGAAATCGAATTTATAACTTGTAACCCTAACATAATTACGCCTGACGAGGATCAAAGACAGATAATTACAACAGAAAACCCAGAAGATCATCCTTTAACTTGTATACCTTACGCAGTAATTTGCTATAATAACTCAATAAACAGTACGCACGGTTTTTCACCATATGAATTACTATTTGGACATACAAACTCTAGACCCCCGGAAAAACTCTATAATCAAGAAGAATTAATTTCAAAATACGTAAGAGATTTAAACAATAAAATTTCATATTTTTACAAGATAGCCAGAGAAAGAACAATTTTAAAGAAACTTAAAGCAAAGGAAAGACATGATGAAAAATCTAAACCGCGAGAAAAACATTTTGAATTAAATGACTTTGTATTCATTAAAGAATCCCAAATAAAAAATAAATTAAGCAACAAATCTAATGGACCTTTTAAAGTAATCAGAATTCTTGACAACAATGCAATTAAATTAAAAGATATTGACACAAATCGAGAATTTACTATAAATTCGGATCAAATAAGCACAGTTGTAAAATAAAAAGAAAATTTTCTTTACAGATGTAGAACAATCACGTTCGTGTCACATTCGCAATATTACTCACAATTAGCATAGCAGTAAGTAACCCTAGTGATTATAAAGTAACTACACTAAATAATACTATAGGCATACAATATTACCACGAGTCAAATTTGAAAATCTCTAATGAAAATTGGAAACTAATAATCGTCAAAGATACCACAATTTTAACTAACTCTTACAAAAATGACATTAAAATTCTGAAAAACTTAAAATCTTTTGTTGAACAAGATAACGCTAGGATGCAAGCATTTCACTCAGAGGTAAAACCCCATATTACCATGTTAAACCAAATAATCAGGAATATCGAAAGAAAATTCCAAGAAATCGAAAATGACATTAACCCATATTCCTTACCTTTAAATAATACTCGAAAAAAAAGAGGAGCATTTAATTTCTTAGGTTCCATTTGGAAAGCTATTACAGGCAATTTAGATAGCGAAGATGGTGAATACTATGATCAAATTATTCAACAAGTAGAAAATGATGAAAGAGCATTAGAAAATCTTATGAAAAACCAAATATCAGTTACTACTTCTGTTATTAAAAATTTTAATTACACTATAAGGAAACTCCAAATTGATGAACAAACATTCAATGATAACCTTCACGATATTGAAAACGCGATATACAACATTTCTGATAATCAAAATTTTTATGAATCAAAACTACATATAATAAATATTTGTGAACAATTGTTAGAATCATTAATTCTGATTGAAGGAGAGCTTAATGATTTAATAAACTCAATAACGTTCGCTAGATTAAAAAGTATACATCCATCAGTAATACAACCGGAAGATTTCATTTTTCAGCTAAGAATCATTTCAACGAGCCTTAGTACAAGTAATTTACCCTTATTGCCAACCACAGCAAACATCGCTAAATACTTTGATCTTATAGATTTACAAGCATATCAATCGAACAAAAAAATTGTTTTTATTTTACCAATACCCCTAGTTGAACCAGAAGAGTATAAATTACTTCATGTATATTCTTTACCCATATTCGACCCAAAAACAAAAATTTCCTATTTAATCCTAAATACCCATAAGTATGTAGCAATTAGTCGAGATGGTAATCTTTACTTCACACTTGAATCAACAGCAAAATGTAAACCAATAAATTCAGAAGATATGATCTGTTATAACCAAATAGCCTACCCCACAGACGAAAACGCACCCTGTGAAATTAAAGTTACGAAGTCCAGCAAAATTCCAGAAAATTGTGAAACAATACATGCCAATATTCAAGACTACAAAGTACAACTAACCGCAGAAAATGAATGGTTAATAGTAACCAGCAGCAGCATTCCAGTTAGCATTCAGTGCAAGGAAAAATCTACTAAAACGTTCAACATCCCGAAGAACTCAATCCTTAAGTTGCAACCCCACTGCATAGCATACGTTGGATCTGTACGTATCCAGTCCACAAAAGAATATTCATCGGAACAATCTAGTGCCATAGAGATGCCCATAATCCCAAGTGAGTGTTGTGAAACTGAAACCAGTGAAGTGAAACAGGTATTAAAACTGAAACCGTTAAAAATCCAAAAACAAAATTTAGATGAACTCAATATAGCCGAATATAAACTAAATCAATATTCCGAACAAATAGACACCATACTAAATCGCCCTTTTATACAAAAACACACACATTGGTTCACTATAGTGTGCATTGTTCTAATAAGTCTTATAATCCTAATTTTTACAATTTACAAATGTAGAAGGAAATGCAGCAGAGTATATCCAGCAATAATATACCCCAGTCCACAACAAGAAGAACCAGGACCATCCAGGAATATTTTCAGAAGATTCCAACCCAGAAGACGAAATTCTATTCGAGAAAATCCAATGTTGGAAATGAGAGAAAGTACCCCAATTTAAATGTTAAAATTTCAAATTTTGGACGATTTCCAAAATGTATGTCTTATGTCTTATATTTTATATCCTTAATATTAATCAACACATATACTAACATATTTAATCGAATATTTTGAACAATATCATTTATAACTATTTTAATATAACCATGAATTTACTAACCAAAATAATATTACAATTTTAATTATTTTTAAAATTCGTGTCATTGGGAAGACAGCAAATTTTCTTAAAAAGGGGAGGAGTGTTATGGCTGACCCAATGAAAGAACCCATTGTTAAGGGATACTACGCAGTTATTAAAATATTTTATTACATTGTACTTCATTTAACCTTATTTACTTGTCTAGCTGAACACCTGCAAAACTGCAACTAAGCGCTGCGTAGCATCTCATATCAAAAGATTATAAATAGGAGATATTCATTAGCTCATTGCTCATTTTTGTTTGTAAGCTCATTATTGTTCATAAGTTCATTTAGATTGTGTTTGTTAGTCTTAACAATCGTTCTCAGCTCAAGCTTTGAAATTGTAAAAACTAGTACTTAAGTGTTCCATTCAAATCAGTGTATCTTCCAGCTAATAAATAAATAGTTTTTTAAAAAAGGAGTTAATGAAAATAACCCCTAACATACATTTTTATTTAATTCTGAGGTCAATATTATCAATCAATACAAAAACACAGGTGTTTACTTTTTTTGTCGGCGTAGTCATCCCTTTATTATTCGCGCTAAGAGTGAATCTGCTACGAACGCGAGCGACGTTGCCGGATTGACAATAATTTACTTAATATGTTTTAGGGATTTTCTTGGTTATTAAGGCCTACTGACCATAGTGGTATAAGAGTTTTTTGTTTAATTTGGTGTATACTACCCCCACCTAAAATATATGCACTCAAACTATTTACACCCTGTAGATACTTTTCTTTAGTAGAGTCCATAATATGTTACGGAATAGTTATTTGGCGTGGTACAAATAAAACCACATTATTTATTGTCCAAAAATAAATACTAAAAATTAGAATAATTAAAACTAAAAGTTTTCTTTTTCGAAAGTAAATTACTCACACTAGATCAAATATTTATTACATCTATAATAAGATTCATGCTGAACAATCATTGATTGTTATAGTAGTTAATTATCTGCTAATTATTACAGTTGCAGTCTTGCCAATTGTAGTTTAGCAATACATTTGTTTACTTACTTTAAAACTCACAGACACATTATGCTATGAATTTCCAGTTTTCCTTGTTAACAACCAATTTAAAAAAGATAAGAACAAAATAGGTCACGTTCATTTTTAAGATAGTATGAAAATGTATAAAACATAGGTATGATATAACCTAAAATATTGTTACGTAATTTACCTAAGCCGGCCCTGTTTCATTCCAGTACGACGTCGATCGCTTTTAGGACAAACAAATTTATCTAGAAATGGCTCGGCAGCTGTAGAACTAATAATGAATTGTACGAGAGTTTTCGATGCTGGTTTTAAAAGGCGACGCATATTCGCCGCAGAGAGTTAGTGCAGCGAAGAGATTATGTTGAATTGTTATTGTGAAATTCGAATCAGCTGTTGTATATATTTGACGTAAACAAAAGTTCTAGAAAATGGTAGTGAATATTAGTTTTTAAATTTTAATTGAACCCATGGAGTATATAACAATTTGGTGATCCGGAGCGCAGGATTAAGTGCAATTAAAATCGTAATTTGATTTATGGAAACCCGTAGCATGAAAAAAATTGACGAAATTACCAAAAAAATAGTCAAGCAGATTAAGGAGGGGCTAGACGAAAAAATAGCCCAGATTCTGGAAAAACGTGACAAGAAAGAGAAACAACATCAAGAAGAAATTCAACAAAGATTAGTAAAATCTTTTGATGAAAAACGTAAAATAGAATTAGAAAATCTTGTCACTACGATGAAAAACGAACAACAAAATCTTGTTTCCACTATGAAAAGTGAACAAAATAATTTAATTGAAGGATTGTTCTCGAAATTTGTAGAAAAACAAAATCAAACTGTATCTCAAGTTACTGAAACAGTTAATGAAAGAATGCAAATAGTGGAATCAGACATTAAAGAAATTAACGACGATATAAAGATCCTAAAAAGTAATGTGAAATCAAAGTAGATGACATCGATTCCATCCAGAGCCAGGTGAAATTTGAAATCAGTTCCATTAAAAACACGGTACAAAATGAAGTAAGTGAAGTACAAAATAAGAAACAGAAATCAAAATAATGCAACAGGACTTACAGCGAGGAAAATACCAGAAAACTGTGAGTACCAAAGGTTCCGTTAGTAAACCACCCACATTTGATGGCAGTTCATCTTGGCCCATGTATAAACGGCAATATGAAGTAGTGGCTACAGCTAATGGATGTGATAACCAAGAAATATCTACCTCTCTTGCAATTTCGTTAAGAACTCGGTTTAGAACTCCTCCATAGCATTCCAGTCGATGAACAAGGCAATTTCGACAAGATCATCGCCATTCTGGATAAGAGATACGACAATTAATCCTTGAGCCAGGTATACCAAGTCCAAATATCGCAGAAATCCGGTGAAAGCCTCCAAGAATTCGAAGCAGAAATTAGACGGTTGTCCTACCCAGACCTGCCAGAGGAAACCAAAGATCGATTTGCCACACAGCGTTTAATAAACGGTATCAGAGATGTGGAAGTACAACAAAATCTAAGACTAAGAAAAGTAATGAAACTTTACTTCGGGCGTTTGAACTAGAGGCCGTCATGAACATGTCCAAGCCGAGGGTCCTAGCAGTTTCCTTCAACCAGGAAGAGTCAGAGTCACCATTTCAAGCGCTGCTGGCTGGTGCTGGTCTGTACAAACTATTAGAACGGTCACCGGCTGCCTGAACCATCACCGACTAGGGGTAACCAACAGAACAGCCACATGTCCAGGGACCACCATCAATGGCTGAGCAATTACCATCACCATCGACACCGGCGCCGCTGTGTCCATTGCCAAGTCTAGGGTCTTGAGGGCTTCGGAAATCCGGCCAGCTAACAACAACATCCAGCTCAGAAAAGTCATCGACGAGTCCATGTCAGTACAGGGTGAGGCAGATGTCGTGTTACAGATAGGGGACAACATGATCCGGCATAGGGTCTTGGTAGCGAATATTGAAGACGATTTCATACTGGGTATGTACCTAATCAGTCAGCATGGATATATGTTCGACCCGAGATATGATGTTCTTCGGTTCCTAAATGAGGAATTTGTATTCACACGGCTCGTTAACAACTCAACGACATCCATAAACATTGTAGCAAAATCTCCAGCCAGAATTCCAGGTCGACCGGAACAGATTATTCATGGACAGCTAGCAAGTAATCCTGGGAGCTGCGTTGGAATGGTGGAGCACGTACACTTAGCTCATGACTATTTAGTTAGGCGGGCTATAGTTAAAACCGGACGAAGAAGAAGAGTACCAAACATCGGTGATGGAGACAGGGCCCAGTAAAGAGTTCCTACAACAGTTTGCTGAGCATATGACACACCTTACATCAGGGGAACAGAAGAAAGCCAAGCAATTTATTACAAAGCCCTGGCAAATTTTTTACAGTCAAGATGGGACCACCGGTCATTCAGCACAGAACAGATACGGGAAAGACTCAACCCACCAGAATTCTGCCTAGACGACTATCATTGGGGCAACAATAGGCAGTAAAGGAAAACATCGAGTCCATGTTACAAAATGGAGTTATTGAGCCATCCATCAGCCCATGGTCCGCTCCCGTCGTCCTAGTTAAAAAGAAGGATGGAAATACCCGATTTTGCGTGGATAACAGGAAGCAGAACGACGTCACCAAGAACTACAGCTATGCACTACCCCGAACTGATGACACTCTGACCACACTCGCAGGCTCCCATTGGTTCTCCAGACTAGACCTAAAGAGTGAATATTGGCAGGTTGGTTTACACAAAAACGAGAGAAGACAGCGTTCTCCACTAGTAAAGGGCTGTTTCAGTTCACGGTCATGTCCTTTGGGTTATGTAATGCTCCCGCAACATTAGAGAGCGGGTTAACCTCGAGGAAGTGGTTAGTATATTTCGAGGACATTCTGGTCATGGTTCAGATATTCGACGACCATCTGAAGAACATGGGCGAAGTATTATCCAGAATTAATTACGCCAACCTGAGACTCAACCCCAAAAAGTGTTCCTTGCTTAAAAAAGAAGTAGATATTTTGGGACACGTCGTTTCCGCACCAACGAGGACAAGATAGAAGCCATCCATCCGTGATTAGCTAGTCCCAAGAGACAAGCATGAACTCCGAAGATTCTTGGGCCTTTGTTCCTACTACAGGCGATTTGTTGAGGGATTTGCTACCATTGCCGTGCCTCTACATAGGCAGACAACTGAGAAAGAGGCCTTCCGTTAGAATCAGGATTGCGAAACATTATTCAGACGACTGAAGGCTACACTATGTTCCAGCCTAATCCTAGCCTTTCCTACACAGTCCGGCAAGTTCATTTTAGACACAGACGCCAGCAACACCGGTTTGGGGGCCCTCCGATCTCAGGTGCAAGATGGTGGTAAAGAGAGGGTGATCGACTACTACAGCCGTGGATTCTTGAAACCGGAAAGAAATTATTGCGTCACCAGAAAAGAACTTCTTGCAATAATAAGGGCTGTAGACCATTTCAACAAATACCTCTATGGTCGCCATTTCTTAATTCGAACAGATCATGCCACCCTCAAAGAGCTGCTGGACATGAAGACACCGGAAGGACAACTGGCCAGGTGGATGGAGAAATTGCAGCAATACGATTTATAAGTGGAACTCTGTGCCGGCCGGTTGCACAATTATGCCGATGCCCTATCCAGAAGACCCTATAGAGCAGAATGCGGACATTGTCTGAAGACGGAACAGCGAGAGGGAATCTCCACCAGACAGATCCGAGTGCAGGCCGATGAGGACTGGACAACGGAACAGTGCATCCAAGACCAAATGGCTGATCCAGACATCGAACCAATCTTGTCACTCAAAACGAGAGGGGCACCCGGGCCAGATGGGACGAGGTAGCTAGATACTTAGGTGTGCTGAAATCGTTATGGGCTCAATGGGACTCTCTAAGAGTAGAAAATGGATGCTTGAGCGAGTTTGGGATGGACGAGAAACCAAGTCCCAACTGGTAGTTTCGAAGGAAACGGTGCCAGCCCTCCTGAGCGAAGTACATGATGGGATAACCGGAGGCCATCTGGGCATGAATACAACCTTAGACAAAGTTCGCCAGCGGTACTACTGGGTGAAATACTTCGAAGACGTCAGAGCTTGGTGCCGCAAATATGCCACTTGTGCAGCCAGTAAGGGCCCGAAGACCCGGACCAAGGGCAGAATGCATCAGTACAATGTGGGCTTCCCATTTGAGAGAATTGCCAACGATGTCGCTGGTCCGTTTCCCGACTCTGAGAGGGGGAACAAATACATTTTGGTCGCAATGGAGTACTTCAGTAAATGGCCTGAGGCATATGCGATTCCCAACCAAGAGGCAGCCACGGTAGCGACGGTGCTAGTAAAACAGCTATTCAGCAGGTTTGGCGTCCCGATGGAACTACATTCAGACTTCGAATCGAATGTTCTCCAGAAGGTCCGCATGATGTTGGGGATCAGGAAAACGAGAACAACACCATTGCACCCACAGTCAGACGGAATGCTGAAAAGATTCAACAGGACCTTGGAACAACACCTATCCAAGGTCGTTAGCAATTACCAGCGTGATTGGGATGAGCTTATTCCCCTATTCCTGTTGGCATATCGCTCAGCCGTACATAATAGTACAGACCTGACTCCAGCCAGGGTCGTATTCGGAATAATAGCTGCGATTACTCTGCGATTTGGCTTTTGGCTTTAAATGAAAATTTGAAACTAAAATTTTTTTCAACGCATCAACACAAAATTATTTTTTTCATATTTCAAAAAAAATTAATCAAAAAGATATTAACGAAAATATGCCAAAATTTGCCCATTCCCCCCCTTATCTCCGAAAACTATAAAACGTAAAGTTTTTAAAAAAAAGGTGTAGGGTCTGACCTGAAGTTTACTGGAAAAATAAGGAGAATCCTCTACTTTTAATTTTGGGGGGCGAATTACAGAATTAAACGAAAAATATAAAATTAAAATTTTTTCTAACCCATCATGTTATAAATCAAATGAAAGGTCCCATATTTTTAAATTGAATTAATTAAAAGATATTAACAAAAATATAAAGAAATGTACCCATTCCTCCCCCTTATCTCCAAAACCATAAGCTGGAAAATTTTGAAAAAAATGGAGGTATACCTAAACTTTACTGGAAAAATAAGGACAAACCCCTAATATTCATTTTGGGGAGCAAATTATAGAATTAAATGGAAAACAGAAAAATATAATTGTTTCTAACTGATCATGTAATATATCAAATCACCGGGCTCATTATGACGAATAAAAATATGTTTTTTTTCATTTTTTCACAATGAATATTTTAAAATATTTTAAAAAAATTACCCATTCCCCCCGTTATTTCCCAAACTATAAGACCTAAATTTTTTTGTTTACAGGAAATACATGAAGAAATCCCTAATAATAATATTGGGGGTCAAATTATAGAATTAAACGGAAAAAAAATATATTTTTTTAACGCATCATGCAATACATCAAATGAAAGGGCTCATTATGAGGAACACATATATATTTTTCATATTTTTTAAAGTAATTGTTTACAAGATATTAATATAAAGATATAAAAAATATCATTTCCGAAACTATACTACCTAAAATTTTGAAAATAATTAGGGGTACTAGGGCTCACAATTTATAAGAAAAATTATTAGAAAAAAAATTTTAGGGACAAATTATACAATTAAATGGAAAATAAAAATTCAATTTTCAAACGCATCATGTAATATATCAGATAAAAGGCTCATTATGTAAATTACAAATATATCATATTTGTTAAAATGATATTAACAAAAATATTAAATATAGACCTAATTCCCACTTTAGAAACTACACTATTTAAATTTTGAAAAACATATTTTATTTGTATTTTTAAATAATTTGAATAACAGATTTAATAATTTATAATTTAAAACTTGACCTATTTTGCCCTTTATCTTCCAATCTATAGAGTATTAAAATTCAGACAGTAGATTATAAAAGGCTTCCCTGAAAATTTATTAATAAAATAAAACTCTAATGTTAGTTTTTGGGGGCCTGATTAGAATATTAAATATATATGTATTCTTATAAAAAATCAAGCGATCTCTGAAGCAGATAAAATAAAAAGTCTATGTGTGGAAAATGAAAGTGTATATTTTTTATTAATTTAAAACGCTTCCTTTAAAAGATATTAGGGTAAATATAAGAAAATGCACTCATTCCCTACTTGTCTGAAACTGGAATATTAGAATCTTGAAGGTGGTACGGAACCCTTAGTATGCGAGTCCAACTCGCACTTGACCAAATTATTTTTAACTAGCACGACAGGAGCGGACCATGGGCTGATGCATAGAAACCACCCAATTTTACGTCTATTACAGAAGGCTGAATGACGTCACGAAGAAAGACAGCTATCCACTACCCCGAATTGATGACACTCAGACTAGAGAGCTCAAGATTAAAAAAAATACACCGAGTGCTCAGAAATCTGGAAAATAGTGTTTTTTTTTTTCAAATAGCCACATCTATTTTCTCAAGGCTTGTAGATGCTACGCTATAAAATAAGGGAAGCTTATGCTTACAACAACATTACTAAATTAAACGGTTTTTGGACAAACTTGGGAAAATTAAATTTTTCGGTTGGAAATTATATATATCTGAGTTATCAATAGGTTTGTTGGAACGACAAAAAACAAATGCTGAAGTGTAAACCAATAATATTTGTAACTAATTTAACGTTAAATCATAATTGTTTCAAAAGCATTTATCATGGCCCATTGAAGATTTAGTAATGCAGATTACTTCATTCCGTTAATTTGCGGGGAATGTGATAAAGTTGTTAAACGGGCCTGTGACACCTTTCGTTCGCGATGCCCGGATAGAGCCAGCCCTTGATTTAGTTCATTCACAACTGCAAAACTCACAGGCAGTTTGTGAAAAATCAAGAAAACTGGAAACCTGTTGTAGATAATGAGGAGATTGAAGTTACAATCTTAGCATAGTTTAAAGCGTATCTAGAAAATTCAGGGGATTCTAAAAAAACATAAGTACCATCCGTATTCACTTTTGTTAGTTCAGAATTTATTAGCAGGGGACGCTCAAAGATAGTTGCGAATTCATATCAATCATAATTCAGGAAGACGAACAATTTTTACACAAAATTTATGAAAATTGAATGCTTACTAGAGTGATAGTAATCTACACGGATTTAGACGAAGACAGTTACTGGAGATATAAGGTTTTTGCATCAACAAAAAATGACGATGTGCTTGTGGTGCATTTGTATGATGAAAATTTGAATGGTAAGCTAATTGACGATCGCAGTGTGATATAAAAAATATTTTCCGTTAATCTTTAGGTCATAATATCTAGAAATTTATTATATTCCATTAACTTGGGTTTGGAATTTGCTGTGGTATCAACGCACCTCATAATGTTGTACCTGTGAATAACTTTGAAGACAACCATTTTGAATATCAGAAGATAACGAGCAATGGATCTCATGATGGCCTCCTAGTTCTCCTGGTATCACTCCATTACACTTTGTTCTTTGCTGAAAAGATAACAACAAAAGAGGATTCCCAGGAAAGAGTTAGAAATGCATTTCGCCACAAGAAATTCCGTGCTACACATGTCAGATTTTTAAGAAGAAATCATAAATATTTGGCAGATGGAGGCAACCAGTTCGACTATTTACTACGATTTGTTCAATTTCTCGTTTGTTCCTGTTTCTTTGTTTTACAATTGTGGATAATCCACATCCATTACCTACCACAGTTTAATTATGCTTTCAACTATCCCGATATCGCAGGGGAAAGGTTTCACCAACTCTTTCAATAACCATATCAAATTCTCCCTAAATGATAAACAAGTTAAAGCAATTTTGATTTGTTTCTTATCGATAAGTCAGATGTCTCTAATATCCAGCGAAATATCACTTTATACAAGAACCGTTTAATTTAGGTTGGGGTTAAGGTTGTAGGCATAAACTTCTCCTATATTTTATTGTAGGATCCCCCATCAATGATAAAAAAGAGGTAACAATTTGTAAAAAAAAGAGTAACACGACTGTCGAGATACCTGAATTCGGCGCCACTTTCTGAGCACTCTGTATATATTTTTTAATAGTTTCCAAAGATTTAGGAAGCTTCAAGTTTTATCCTGGCAAAGTCTGGCAATTTTTGACTTGGCTCTCTTTGTTTTCAAAAAATATATATTTTTTTGTGAAGGCAGCATCTGTCAAAATTTAAAAAAAAAATTTCAACAGGAGCCCTTCAGATATATGATGTTGTCAATAAAGTTATATTGAAACTCATCGTAGATTCTAAAAATGTTATAAAAACCGGGTGTTCCATTTTTAAAAATAAAGTAAGAGGTCCACTTCCGGTAGAACCGGAAGTCGTAGACAAAAGAAAATTTTAACTGAATTCAGCTCATCGCAAAACTTTCTTCTTCAAATTTTAGATTAATAACAACAATAGTTTCCTGCATAACGTGTCGACGGTAATTTATAGTAAATTTAGGTAGAATCGATTATTTACATTTAACTATCATTATTTTATAAAACGTCTGCATGTGAGATCATGAATTAATCTGATATATAAAACAACCCATATGTCGCCGAGAAAATAAAAAATGTATTCAAGGATAAAGCTATAAGGTATAATTGCAATGGTATACAGCTAGACATAAAGAAACTCATTTCACTTTTTGCATTTTTTATCCACTATATGTCCACCAGAGTGACCTGGATGAAACTCGTTTTACTGAGGCGCGTTATGGCAACGTGTCATCTCAAACACTATGGCTGACGCTGTTGCCTGAGGGAACACTTTGTGCGATTCAGTTTCCGACGTTGAGTTACACTTGTTCATCTGGCTTGGACGTGGAAGAGAAAATTCAGTTTTATATGCCCTGGATTTACATTACAGCCAGAAAGAACTTCGCGCACTTATTCAATATGATTTGTCATAACGCTCGTTCGCTAATATGCAGTATTAGAGACAAAATTTTGTTAAATTAGTTAATTCATTGTATTTTCTAATTGTGAACTTCTATTCACGTTTAGAGTTTTATATTTTATACCTATTTATAAAGGATTTTGCAACCTATTTGTTGATTTGCTTATAATTTAAATTTTGGCTATTTATTATGTTCTTAAAGCCCCTAATATAACGACTGTACGGAGCAGAGAAAAAATTGTGTTTGTGTGACTCATTTCGATATGAGCCACAAAAACATAAGTATACGTGATCTAAAGTATTGTGGATATGGTTTTAGAATATAAGCTCTCCGTAGATTTAACCTCTTTAGAGTAAGTAAAACAAGTAAATAATTTTAGGGAACTGGATTGTTACGAAAGCATAATGATTTTAAGAAAATACCTTATGATGAGTGAGACTTTGTTCTTAGATATTTTACATTAACTTCTCATAACAAAATTATATTTACATTTATTTATCTAAAACAACGGCTTGTTATAATAAAAGCGAATAATAATCGAACATGGAATATTCGATGCCAATACAGTGTAAAAACATATTCTGTAACTATACATCATATGCCATATGTTATATCTTATTGGAATATAACGGAAAAGAAACCGATGAACATTTGGAACTCGAACAATTTCGAGTTCTAGTACTTTTTTTGAAATTTCACTAGTGGCGTCATCAACAACAGGGTTTGTTTTCTTAATTGTTTGAGTGATCCGAAGTTCTTAAAATTGTCTATTATTCGTTTTATTGATTTTTTCCTGATGGCTGCTGTTTCTTCGGAGATCTAGCAGCAAATGTCTTACATGTTCGTGGCAATAATTTATTAGTCTTTCCATAAATCATAACCATAATGAAGTAATCTTCGTTAGAGTAACTGATGCGTGCAGGCATTGTTGGCAATTTTGAAAAACTGAGTGGCGACGTCTAACCTGATATTTCCAAGCAAGTCGAAATCATATTTTAATGGGCGGAAAACGATTTTTCGCAATTTAATTGAAAGTTATGGGATTCATATGTAGGGAACGTAATACAAAGTTACCTTCATTTTCAGTGCTGAATAAGATACCGACAAAAAATTGGGAGTTTCTATTTGAAAAATTTGAGTTTTAAGCATATTATTATTTTCATTATTTTTTTAAGAACACCCTGTAGAAAAAGGGGATGTTTGTTTAGCGAAAATTGTCGATTACACACGCAGGACTGCAACTGTCATTTTTGACAGAAAAATACAAATATCTGGAGAATGGTTAAATTTAAAGATAACATATGGCTAATACAATTTATCTAGAATTTAACGCAGCATCAAATATCCGATAACATACAGGATATTCTATTGGATATAAGAAAGTTGTTGTGTACTTCCGGTATAATAGGAAGTGCCAGAGTTCTGAAAATTCTTTAGTAATTTAGAACCTATCGGCTTACCTACGTTGCTTAATTTTCAGAATTTCAATAAGAATATTTTTTGAGTTACAGGTAACCGCCCAATTCAGATTGACAATTTTTAAATTATTCAGGCATACAACATTAATTCCACTCCAACCTATGTACCAACCATCCTGTACTTACAACTGCCCATGGACAAGCATAAATTTGTTAGCTGCCTTCTGTAAAGTATAGGAAGTAGTTAGAATCCATCCTACATTTACGGAGTCAAACCCGTCCTATATTTCAACCATAGTATATAACTCCTTGTGGGCTACCCCATAAATTATTTCCTTTTTAACATTTTATATTATCGCCCTGTGTAACATTAATTCCTCGCCACACTTTATGCAACTTCTTATGGGCTATAAAAGAAATATTTTTTTAATCACACTGTATAAATATAATTCAACTCCAGCTTATATTTCAACCATCCTGTATATGATTTGCTTATGTCCACATCATATAACAGTTTTTTAATCACCCTATAAAATTTTAATTTCACATTTTTTCCAACATTTTTATACCACCAAACGTCCAGTCCACCCTATATTCCAACCATCCTGTATATACGGCTGCCTACGGACCACTATCATTCTAGTCCGTCCTATATTCCAAACTTCATATAAATGCAACTCCTTCTACCAGTGTACTTTGTGATTTTGTTTGCTATAACTAAACACCCTGTCTATAAACGCACCAAATAGCAGTTTAAAGTTTGACATGTGTTGTTACTGAAGTTTCTATTAGGGCGGGAGAATGTGACAACTAAAAGCAGCGTCTTCGCAAAATGGAAAAATTTGCATTTAAATAGGTATTTGTCTGGTATACAAACAAAACGAGCTGGGTACTCATTGATTTAAGGAGCCGAAAATACTATGCTTTACTACCTATTAGCTTGAGATATACATGGAAAATTTTCAAATTCGCAATTGAAACTTCCAGTGCCTAAAATTACCGCACTATTACGTTGGAGTTAAAATATTTATGAGGAAATATCCGTTATGTCATTTCAATGAAATTTTTGATAAGAATTTTGGAATTTTCGGCGATTTTCTGCAAAACTGCAAGTTGCACGTCGCAGAAAAGTATATGGGAACACCTAGGGATCTTCCTTAATAGATTAAACGTTAAAAAACTATGCACATCCATAAGGAGTTTTCGAAAAATCGACCAACAATATGTTAGGGATATTGGTCAATTTCCATGCACGCATGTGTTCATTCACAAATTTCATCACTTTACCAATAGAATTCTTTTCCCAAATTTGAAGTTTCACCAATCCGGATATATACTCTATTAAACAAGACCATATGCATCCAAAACGGTTCACCACAGGAGAAGAAATCAGGTAACATACATGCAAAAAAAACGCGACGAATTGATAACCTCCTCCTTTTTGGAAGTCAGTTAAAAAGGACATTACAGCAGAGTTTTATAGAAATGTACCACGACTGTTGAAAACCAAACTAAAAAGTAAAAATCTGTTTCAGGCTATTAACACCTATGCATGTTCTGTGCTCAGTTACTATTTCGGTATAGTTAACTCACCATACATGCCTTAGTGGGAGTGTGCTGCCATACATTGTATGGTCAAGTCGGGATAAATTGCTGAAAAATTTAATGTCCAAGACACAAATTGAAATCTCCATAATTTGATATAAAATCGTCAGTGACTAATTATCGGCGCCAATTCGAGGCTGCATTAAAGCTAAACGGAAGGTCTGTAGAGCAGAAGGCAATGATGCTAACAGATATTTTGCAAACGTTGAATACCTCAGAACGAAAGACTACGAGAGAATGTGACAATCAAAAGCACCGTCTTCGCAAAATGAAAAAAAATTCTTTTAATTAGGTATTTGCCTGGTATACAAACAAAACGAGCTTGGTATTCATTGATTTAAGGAGCCGAAATTACTATGCTTTATATACTTGAGATGTGCATAGAAAATTTTCAAATTCGCAATTAAAACTTCCACTGCCTAAAATTCCCGCACTATTACGTTTGAATTAAAATATTTATGAGGAAATGTCCGCTATGTCATTTCGATGAAATTTTTGATAAGAATTTTGGAATTTTCTGCGATTTTCTGCAAACTGCAAGTTTCACGTCGCAGAAAAGTATATGAGATCACCTAGGGATCTTCCTTAATAAATTAAACGTTAAAAAACTATACACATCCATAAGGAGTTTTCAAAAAATCGACCAATATATTAGGGATATTGGTCGATTTCCATGCACGCATGTGTTCATTTAGAAATTTGATCACTTTACCAATAGAATTCTTTTCCAAAATTTGAAGTTTCACCAATCCGGATATATACTCTATTAAACAAGACCATATTCATTCAAAACGGTGCACCACAGGAGAAGAAATCAGGTAACATACATACAAAAAAAATAAGCGACGAATTGATAACCTCCTCCTTTTTGGAAGTCGGTTAAAAATGGCAAAATCCGATATACAAGGACGTTCAGTGCCGAAATGCATCTTGGGCGATATGCTTGAAGACTGACGAAAAAAATAATACCCTAGCCTAGTGAATTCGGACAAGGGTCCTATATCATAAAAATCTATTAAGACGCGTTATTACTTTATACTCTCAGATCAAAATAGATTCGTAATTAAGGATATCGCCAGTTACATAATTTCTTTATACAAAATCATTGTATTATCCTTAAAATTTCTGTAAACTCTTTTATTAAGGTACTTACGATTTATCCATTGTTCTGTCATTTGCATAATAGATTTACTGGTAGGTATAAGTTAGCGAAAATTAAAAATTTATTTAGTTTGATTTACTTCATGAAGATGACAACGTTTACTTGTTGAAACGGCGTTGGGTGTCTTAAACTATTTTGGTGTTAGGGTATAAAATTGTGTTTTTTACACGTCAAGGTTCCCCATCAGCAAACTACGACATGTTAATTATACACCTGTAAATGATTAACTCCTCATGTTCTGCTATTTTGCAATTTATAAATTTGGTGAAACAAATAACGGTACAACTCTACTTAAGCCATTACACGTGTAAAATCTTCATTAATTGACCATATTTTAACCGACACTTGTTAACTTAAAGGGGCTTATATCTGTTTTTGCAGCAACATAAATATTAAATTTAGAAAACCAAAACCTGCTAGATAATATTTTCAAGCCAAAAATTTTAGAAGGTACTCTAGTGATTATTGTAGTCTCGGATATATAAATGGCGTACTGCCAAATTGTTTAAAAATATATTAATGAATAAAACGGAAGTTAACAATTATGGGTAGAATGATTAATGCATTTTCTATTGATAATGAAAAGTCTACGGGAAATATTGTGACAACGATTAATTTTACATTGCTAATAAGGGAATCATCTGGAAATTAATAATGTACAACAAAGCCGTTTGTCTCAATAAAAAAACGGGTAGCATAAAACAATTCTCTGTAGGCATGAGTGATATCAGAAAGTATCGAAAGTTTCATTCATGTCGGGAGCTGCACATCTCATAAGTTGAAGGTTACTACAAGATCATTCGAGAGCAACTGGAATGGGGTATAAATACTGCCGTCCAGCAGGGGCAGGACACTTGTGGATCAGCTGAAGCGCGATTTGACGATAAAGTTGTTAGTCTAAGAAATGTAACATATTAATATTTATGGTGAATTTCTGGTATGGAAATAAAGAAGATTATTGAGTAAATTTAAAGATTTAAAACCACAGAAAATTCGTATCAGTAGTGTAGGAGAACGCACAACGAGAAGTATGGAATTTGCTATGGACGACACTACCAAAGAAACTGCTAAGACCGTCACGAAGAAACGACGAAAAGTTAAATAAAATAATTTATATTTAAACAAGAACCGACTTCAGCTGACTTAAAATAAAAACCGTTTAGAAACCGTGCAATAAATAATGCAATAAATCACAATTTTCAGACATGTCTTCTTTTTTATCTGATTAAGGGACAATTCAATTGAAAATTTTAGCGTATTCTTATCTCTCTCTCTTTTTCTTCCTTTCTCTTTCTCCCTCTCTAATTTGAATACTATGCCAATATTTTCCAAATGTATTTTAACTTTTTTATATGTTTTAATATATATATATATATATATATATATATATATATATATATATATATATATATATATATTAGATTGTACTCCGTCACGGATGGAACAATGTGATTTTCATTGTTGTATCCTGTGTACATCCGTTTTTCGGTTTATGCTGTGAAATGAACTTTTACCTGATGTTTCGCCAAAATCTCATTTGGCATTTTCTAAAGTTAAATCTGAAAACAAAATGAAGAAATTTAGAGACTGGCTTTCTATGTATACCTTCGTTCGAGATCGTAAACTGTATGGTGACTCTTCAGGTGCGGTGCCGTTAGTGGTCTTTCAAATGAACCAAACATGCGTAAATCTTCAGCGGCTTCAGATAAATTACTAATTACAGGATATGAATTAATCTGACAGATTTTCAAGAAGACAAGTATTTTATGGATGGCATCAAACTTAACTGATATTGTACTGTGGAAACAAAAAGGTATTGTCCTGGATATCGCCGACTTAGCGAAAAGTAGAACAGACAACGGACAAGGTACTCAAGGAGGCACCAGAACACCAAGTGGTTCAGTGGGCCTACAAAAAAAAAACAACTCTAGCCACAACTATTCCACCTTACTAGAGGCACATAATCTCCCTCAATTAACTCGTAAGATTAGTCAAGAAGGCTCCAATTTTTTACACATTATACGGTCAGAAAATTCATGGGAAGCTGCCACGACTCCAACCAAGGGCCTGATAACCAGGCAAGGGCTCTCACAGAGCCAAATTCTTTTGATATCTACAATATCTGGTGTTAGTGGATTTTCCCTTTAAGGCACGTTATTCTCTTTATTCGTCAAACAGAAATACATCCAGTTACAGAGCTACCACATACTGTAATATGCATAGATATTATGAGTAAATGTAGCATGTACAGATATACACATATACATACACAATCGCAAACACATATAAAATATATTTATACACATCATACATAGGTGCATACATATTACATAATAAATTATTCAATTATAAGTATACACATTTGTACACATACACATATACACACAAACATATATAGACATGCCCACATAGGTTCATTACAATATACACCTTTCAAACAGTTCAGCAGACTTTGACAAGTAGAGTGAATTTTGTTCGCATTATTGTACATGACACAACGGTGACTAATAAGTTTGTATTGGTATTCAAGTTAAACATGCTATGTTTCCTTGCTTCAATTCGAGGAATTGAAAAATTATGCTGAGACAACAATTCAGGACAATCAATTTTGTAATTCAATAGTTTGAGTAAAAACAGTATACTCTGAGTATTCCTTCGGCTCTCTAATGAATGGTTATCATAAATTTACAGATCAATACTTGTCTCAAGATATGTGCCAGTTTGCATAAATAATCGAAATTTTGAGTAAGCCCCTTGTATACTTTCAATCGCTGATTTTTGTACTTCATAGTAAGGATTCCAAACTATAGAATCATACTCTAACGCTAACGCTTTACAATATTCTTATTCTTTAAAGCTTGCAAATTAATTTACGTTACTAATATGTTTAAGGAATCTTACTTTAGAGTCTACTAAGATGCCTAAATCTTTAATCTCTACTAAAGTTCCCAAACCTTTATATTCAATGGCATAGCCAAATCAATATAAATATCAATTAGCTTTTTGCAAACCAATGTACTTTTCAAACCAACCGTTGCATGAAGCCACTCATGGCTTAACAGATCGAATACTCAAATAGAGCCTTAAAGATGCATTTTCATGTGACGCTGAACACCAGCGTCAAGTGTCATAGAGTAAAGATTCAAATAGACAGTTATGTGCTATAATTTCGACAAAAGCGCCAACTGGAAAAAGAAGAACAGTGTCATATCGTCAAACTGCAGGGTCAGCCTGAAAGTGTAGCTTCGATGCAGTTGTCAAAAAAAAATACATTCGGCCGATCAAAGTTATCTGATATTTAACCTCCTTACACTGATACAAATAGTAATTAAAAAAGAAATTGCAGCTACTGAACTGTTATATGTAGAACTATTAAAAAAACTATTACATAAACTTTTATATTAAAATACTTAAAAAAAGAAAGTCTATAATCTATCAAAACCAAATGTGGATCCATCAGTGCAAAAAATAATTCGGCAATGACATATTGCATAAATGAAAAGAACAAAGTCTTATCTACTCTGATATGCAAAGAAATAAATATAATTTGTTCAGAAATAAATATGTAAAAAAAGAATAGTAATACCCCAAATAACACAGTTGATAAATATGGACCAAATGGTTAAATATCAGGACTTTGGTGAGACGTAACAGTTCAGCTAATGGAAACCATCATACTAGTCGATTAGCAGTCATACATCGAGACCAATAATTTGAGGAATGCTTGTGTCGGTATCTAAAGTTTGTGTAACAACTCAAACTTAGCATTTTTGTATAATGCTAATTCTATAAAATAATTTATTTTCATTATTTTATTTAAAAAAAAGCAGTAAATTGCAGTGATAAACTAATTGTAAATTGGTTATGCATGGCAAATAAAGAATTATTTAAAACAAAGTGGTTTATAAACTTATAAAAACCGGATTTGGAATTATAATTGTGCAGTTCTCTTATTTCAAACCAGTGAGTTTTTATTTATATTTAGTCTTATTTTCCATTTGAATGCTTTATATTTTTATATAACTTCTCTTTATAATTTTAGTAATATATTCCTCTCAAACATTATCTATATTGCTTACAAATCATTTACTTAGGTTAAAGTGAAATTTAATAGTAGTCATTAATTAGTTGGAATTAATAATTCCCTGTCCAATATTAAACTCAGTTAAAATTACTACTGAAATAACTTTTATTAAAGAACAAATATGGAATTTAGGAGGCCAATTTAAAAAAAGAGGCCCCTAAACCAGTAACTGTCACGGTCAACACAAACAATTCAACCGTCAAATGTTTGAAAGTAAGCACGGTTTTGTTGTCATAGAGAATATAGACAATTGTAGTCCCAGGGTATAATTGCGACAATTGTTCTATGATCATATTGACCAATATAGAATTAATATTTTATTGCAAAATAATTTCGACATCTAGGAGTTTTGAGGATTGAAAAATTTCGAAAATATAGTGTCAATATAGATTTCTCGAAGACAATTTTTTTTCCATGAATGTCGACATCTAGGAACTTCAGGATTGGAAAATCTCGAAAATATAGTGTAAATATAAATTTCTCGACAACAATTTATTTTCCAGATGGCGCTTTTGTCGAAATTAAACCAGATAACTATCCGAGTTTATACGCTATGACACTTGTCGCCTTTACGCTGGTTTCTAGCGTCAGTGAAAATGCATCTTAACATTCATTTCGTTGTTACTTGATATCCCTATAGTCCACTTTTAAAATTCCAAGCATTTTGATTGTGAATAGCTATCCCCAAATATTAGGTTTTACACTCTGTAACCACACACTTAATACGTCAAACATGCGGATACTTGACAAACATTTATTTGATTACATAATCGGTATGAATTTGAATGGAATATTAGAGAACGAATAATCAGTTCCACCTGAAACTGTTTAATTAACATTTTGACGATCATACTGGATCTGAATTCAAAATACATTTAACGAATTACTAAACTTGTCTCACAAGGAAGAAAGTTGCTGATTTTTTAAATATAATAATGTTACAGGATATCGCTAACGTAATGTTGATTGGTATTAAAAATGCAAGATAGCCTTGCATCAGAGGGATAGTTTTGTGTTTTGATATATAAACTTGTTCATTGACCTTGCACGTTCTTTGATCGTTAATTATTTTGCATAATAAATGCCTGAGTGGCTTTTTATTTCGGTTTTAGTTTATATTCATTTAAAATGGATCATGAGAAACGAATATCTTAGTATGAAATTATTTTTTTCATTTTCCCATTTATTTAACTTTTAGCTTATAGTTTGTGTTAGTAGATCAGAAAACTTATTGTTAATTCCTTCAACAATATATTGCTTTTTTGTCATGCAGGCTATATAAAACCTTAAACACTAGTATTTATTTTGGTAGTGTGTACATTAAATTTTTTTCTTTTCCAATTGTAAAGGAAGCCACCTACATTTGGACATTCTTCCGACATTCTTCCAAAGCTCCATGCTTACATTGTCAGAATCGTCAGTAACCCATAGATGATAAAATAAACTTAAAAACTATTGATTGCAAGCCCGTAGCCCGCGGGGGGAGGGGTTTGGGGTTTCACACCCCCGAAATCTTGGAATTTTTGGTTTCAAAATTAAATTTTAACCAATTAATCAGGTGGGCCCACCGACGCCTTTAAAACCGGACCCAAACTTTGCATGGTAAGGTAACTGACCGAAAGCGCGAGTGTTGATATCATAAAGCAATAAGAAGTAAATGGTATAAAAAATGTGACGATTTGAGACATTACATCTACCATATTGATTATCTCTATGGTCAAGTAATTTGGGCTTGCTCCTCAGGACCCAAAAAACTTACATTTATTAAATTGACAATTTACACGGAATTCGTTGACTGACATTAACTTTATAGTAAACGCAAGCCACGGCGGTAATGAGCTAATTAATTTCACTGCGTTAATTCACTAAAAAATATTGAACAGATATGTGTGTTCAAGTGAATTATTGTTAAACAAGTTATATTTTTTGTGTTAAACAAATCACGAACAATTATAATGACGGTATTCTCAGGAGAGAAAAAATACTGGCAAGCACAACATATTGATAATCACAATGAATCTTTGCAGGTTAATATTATTAGACGTATTTGGTGTTATATACAAAAAAGTTCCATTAACTAGGAAATGCATTAATACAGGTTTATAAGAATTAAGCAAGTTAAATACTCACCCAATAATTACAAAGGTTATGATTACTATTTATAATTTTAGGTTGGTTATGTCCAAATAATGATTGAAATTGTAAGAAACTTCAGGACACAGTGATGTATTATTAGATTCAGCTCAACATAATTCAAAAAAACTAAAGATGTAAAATATAGAGATGTATTTTATTTTACAAATTTTACAGTTTATGCAAATATAAAAATTTACAATAAATCAGTCTAAAAAGATTAAATCCAATAAATTTTAAATGGTAACAAATTCTATAGAGATAATTGATACAGAAAAAGAAATGTAATAAATAAATGGAAGGTTTTTTTTCATATATACAACTTAATAATAAGAAATATATGGGGTTATACAATTTCGAACAAGATTCTTTTCTACTGTGTAATTAAAATTATGCAACTCAATTTTAATTCGTTTCTTTTGGTGATAATTCAATGAATTTTAGATTTGTTATTAAAATAATTTTATTCAAATACAGTGTAAAAGGTTCGCATGTTTTTCAAGAGTAGCCTTCAATTTTAGCTACAAGTAGATGTTTTGAAAAATTGAATATTCTTCATTTAATACATAAGACCTCTTTTAAAACAGAAAATGCACATTTTGGCCACATAAGGAGCTGAACTACGAAGAATCATAAATGAAAATAAAGTCAGTTCACTGCCCAAAATGTCAAACATGAAAAATGAAGTAATAATTTGGTAAATGTAAATTGTGTTTTGCATAGGCATAAAGAGAGCTGTCTTTTCTACAAATTATATGACATTCAATAGCTTTTTAAGGGAGATGTATATGTGCATTGTATTATACATGTAGTAACATATATTGATTGCTTTATTCACGAAAAATTAACAATGTTTATATTTTAATAAAATTAATTAAATTTTCAAGCAAGTTGGTACAGATCCACCATGGTACAGATTTAAACAAACTAGCTGTCGCCCAGTGGTCGAAATTCGACCAATTGTGTAATATCTCTGGCAGGTGAAGTACCCTGAACATTTTATTGTGACATTCTATTCTAGGACTTAAGGGAGAACAGCAATTACACGGAACGGATCCAGATTCGGAACCTCTGTGTGATAGTTTTCTCGAAAATCCTAGATGTCGGTCTTACATCTCGCTTCTACTAATAACTAACGAAATTCAAGTTATTTTTCAGATATAATTAATAGGACTTCACTTGTGTTCAAATTCGTAATTCTTAATTTAATATGACAACATTTCAACAGCCAATGGGCTACCCTACATACTTATTTTTTCTAACCACCCTGTATAACTATAATTGCACTCAATTCTCTAACATTTATATATAATTCCATCTCATTATATATTTCCACCACCCTGTATATCTATAATTCATATATTTAATCTACCCTATATATACTACTGCTTAGGGGTTACGAAATGTTGCATTTCCATTTCCGCCACCCTGTATATGCATCTCTGTATAATATTTTTTGCACCACCCTGTATAACTGTAATTCTATTGCGCCCTCTATTCCAAGAACCCTGTAAAATCCACCGCTAATGGGCTTTCCTGTATAATTATTTTATTAGTTATAATTGCACTCTACTCTATATTTTAAACACCTTATATATGCAACTGCTTATGTGCCACTCACGAAAAAAAAAAAGATTTCTAACATATTTGGAATCGCTCTGTATAATTATAATATGCAACGATTACTTGACCACTAAATAATAACAACGCTTGCAGAATTACAGGCTCTAAGTATATAACAGCATTAGTCCCTCTACCCACGAAAAAAATGATTTCTAACATATCTAGAATCGCCTTGTGTAATTATAATATACAACGCCTTTTATCTCAGTCAATTTAGAACATGAGAACACATAACTTATTACCCATCCAAAAATCGCCTAAGCAGCAATTTTTATTTAAAAAAATATTTTAAATAGCGATAAAATTCTTATAAGATCCTAAACATCAATTTGTATTGCAAATTTTATCAAGAGCAGTTTCAACCTCAAGTATGTTACCAAATCATCCTGTATTGAAACTTTTGTAATTTCAAAACTGAGCTGTCATTATTATTGTCACAATCTCGTTCTTTCTTGGTAATACGATTTTTCCCGAGCAATCGATTTGTAGACGCCAAAACCCCGAAACGAAATTTCGACAGTCATAGTGCAGTTTGCCAGAGTTACATATATTAAGATATATGTAAATAAACAAAACATTATATGTATTATATTGTTAGATAAATAAGTAAAAATATATTTGCAGCATATCAGATCTCGTTAAAAGAACATTTAACAATTTTTGATTGACTGATAATATTTTAGACGACATGTAAAAATTTATTTAAAAGATTACCTTATCTCGAATAAAACAGCAATTTATTACCAATACTTATTAAATTTTCATTTGCACATGGCATAAAATAAAAAAACATATTCAACTGAATCTGAAATCAAATGTATCTATTAGCTTTATAATTTTTCAATAGTTAGTTTACTTACGTAAAAGGTTTTCATCCGGGGATTATATCAAACATTTAAGCAATACAATGCAGCACCTGTTAATTTATGTTAAATAATACCTTTATTAGTTGAGAATTTTTGTAAATTTTGAAAATTATACCATGGTATTTTTCTGATTGCATTGAGAAGATAGCTTAACCTAGCGGTTAACTGTTAAGAAATGTCAAATTGAAATTCAATCTGCTACAATGTGATTGGCGGTGAACTGGTCGAGAAATTAGAACCACGCCATGATGTCAGATCTAACTATTTATTTTCTGAATGATACTTGTGGCATATTTTTCAACGTCTAAGTGCTTCTTGGGAAATAACACCACAGTTTAAAGAAAATTGCTGTATATTCCAAACTTAGACACTAACTATTTATATTCAATTTCACTTTTTGTATTTATACCTACCACATAGGCTTTGTAATCTTAGTTAAATTGTATGAAACTATTAGCCTTTAAAATAGAAACAATATAAATTAATAGCATAATGTTAAAATAATAAAATATTATCGGAAAAACATTGTTCAGTTGCCACGCAATACAAATTTCTGATTTTAGTTGACAAATTATATTTGGAAAAACGTGCGAGTACCCAATAAATTGTCATTATTATATAATATCAATTTTTGTGGGTGAATTCTCAATAGCATGATAATGTAGAATAACTTTCAGGACCAAACAAAATTTGTTAGTTTTTCGTTTAATTTAGTTTGTTTTTCTTATTCGATTCGGAGTCTTACGATTTTCTCTTCACGCAATCTGGCGGCACTGTGGACGTAAATTATGAATTTGCTATTTTACTTTATTTAATGAACGAATAAATATTATAAATATATTTTAGCAGTCTGCACTGAAGGTCGTCAGTAGCTTCTAAACAAAACAAAAATCAAATAAATCGGTTGAGGGACAGAGGAGAAAATGGTACCTAACCGTTTTGTCTTTGCCTATTTATATATAGATTAGTAATTGTCAAGCTAGTTATAAATTTCAGCAATTAATATGTGTTGTTTCTATATTTCGCTTGCATTATGCAAAGCAACTTCAGCACGTAATACAAGAATTTCTTATGACTAAATTAAAATACAGCCAAAATTTCAAATAAAAATTCAGAATAAACATAATTGGCCGTTCGTCCCTTATGAAAGGAAATATTGTATGTATTTGTAACTTTAAAAACTCACCACTTGATTATTTCATTCGCTGGTAGATAAATCAGAGTTTTCAGAGGCAATAAATAAATGAAATTGATTTTGATAATTTTTGATGAAACTATTTTCATATGTATATATGTGATTTACAGATTGGTGCAACATTGAATTCATGAGCGAAACTTGGTAGGTATTATTGTATAAACAAATATTTGACATTTGAAAATTTGTGTGAAGTTTGTTTACCAGAATACTCTTTTTCACTAAATTAATTTCTAACTGTTGACCACTTTCATTTATACTAATGGATGAGTATAACTCTGTTATTTTAAATAGAATAGCATAATTTTTAGGATGAACTCAAAAATGTGTGTTTTAAAATAACTTCGTATTTCTGCTACTCACAGTTTCGGAGGTAATTTATAAGAAAAAAATACCCTTCAGTCTCAAATATAGCTGATATAATTTCGAAATTTTATGAATTCATAGTAGCGGTTGCAATGGGATTGTTTCCTATAAATTAAATTAACATCTCAGAAAGTGACTTCAGTTGAATCGGAATAAAAACCGTTTCTACACTGAAAAAAACGCAATGTTATAAAACTCTCATATGTTGGTGTCAAAGTACTTGATTTGTTACTACTAGCTTTGCAAAGACTAGGCAAATCGGTGTATTTGACGTATTTGTCTAAAATATTTTTTCATTTGCTATTTTTACACCCCATATATTTATAGTTTTTTGCTGCTCTTCTAAAAATCCACTATTTTAGAATTTAATATGAAAACCTAGACATATTTGACATTTTCCAGTTTTTCATTTTAGGTTTTTTGACACACAATGTCATGGTCAATTTTGAGGGTTTTCCTGTGTTCGACATTTTTGGCATTTTTAACGTATTTAAATTTTTTGATATTTTAGTCTTCTAGTGACATTTTTGACATTTTTGGCATTTTTGATATTTCTGACTGTTTTTACAATCGTGACATTTTTCACACTTGATATTTTTGACATTTTGACGTTTATGAATGATGTGATTTTTTTCACATTTACTGAGTAACGTTGACATGTTTAGTTATTTCTGTTACATTTGACGTTTTTTGCGTTTTACACCTTTTGAACTCCCTACATTTTTCTCATGTTAAGTATTTGAGAGACTAATTTTGATAACTTTGACAATTTTGACACTTTTATAGCTTATTGATGTTTAGTCTATAATTAATATTCTTAACATGTCGAAGGTTTATATTTCTTTAATTTTTTGGAAATTATTTTCATTTTATAGATTTTTTCACTTAACAATTGTATGTTTTCGCCGTTTTCTATTGTTTTATATTTCATTTGCCATTCGTCACATAGCCGAACTCTTTTCTGTTTCCACCCCCTTCATAAACTCAATGTTGCCAAAATGATCAATAAGGTCTCTCTTTCTTTAAAAAATGAGGTAATCTATCAATTTTCATGCAACGAATAAATACTCTTCATAACACTTATCCGACCTTCATCATTTATCATTTAACATACCAACCATTCAAAAATAGAATTTTGGCATCATGTCACATGAAATAATAATAATTCTCATGCCTGCATTATTGATTCTTAGAAATACCCCACATGCCGCTATCCGATAACCGAATTTTAGCAAAATGATAATTTATTTCAGAAGAGTACATATACAAATTTACACAGAAAATATTGTCCCTGCTCTGGAAAAAAACAACAGGATTTAATCAAAGGGTTATTCTCGAAGGTTGAAGAGAAACAAGAACAAAATGAATTAACAAGACAAAATGAATCTAAAAGATTGGCAGAAAAAGAGACAACAGCAATTTGAACAACTTATGCAAATAACGGATGTTCCAATTGGAGGTTAATTTTTAAATTTTTAATAAAATACAAATTATTTGAGAACGATCAAATCTTTTAATTCAAATGATAGTTTCGGTTTAATAATGGAGAACAATTTCTTGTAATTGACCACCTGCTGCTAACCTTTTGCCAAAATTTTCGATAACTTTCTGGCATAACTGCGGTTCAATTACTTGAAAACAGTCAATAAGGTTCTTCTTTACGACATCAATTGTTTGTGGATCGTTGGCATATACCTTTTCTTTCAAATAGCTCCATAGGAAAAAAACCTACAGGTGATAGATCGCAAGATTTAGGGGGCCAATTAAGGTTTCCTCTTCAAGCAATTATTCGACTACCAAATTTCTGTTTCAAAAGATTGATTGTTTCTGCTGCTGAATTACGTGTTACACTGTCCTGTTTGAACCACATATTCTGCACATCAATATGCTCCTACTCATCCCACAAAAAGTTAGTAATCATCGTTCGATATCGATCCCCATTCACAGTAACCGTATTTCCATTGTCATCTTCAAAAAAGTATGGACCAATCATTCCACCAGCCCAAAAACCACACCAAACAGTTACTGTTTGTGGATGCATCGGTTTTCCATTATTTCTCGTGGATTTGCCTCACCCCAGATTCGACAATTTTGCTTGTTAACAAATCCACACAATTTAAAATATGCTTCATCGCTGAAGTTGATTTTGTTGAAAAAAATTACATTTTCAAGTTTTTGTTGTATGGCTCGATTAACGAATTGACTACACAAACCTAAGTCTGTTGGTTTTATTTTTTGCGTTATCTGAATCTTGTAAGGCTTTAAATGAAGTGGTCTTTGGAATGTTCAATTGCTGTGCACAATAACGAATTGTAGTTTCAGGTTGTTCAACAACACTAGCAGTAACAGCTGCAATATTTTCTTGTGAACGTCCACTATGATGATATGTTTTGCTTTTTTCATCTTTTTTTGAACAATTTTTTCAATGGTAACATTTGACGTACATTTTCTCTTCCATATTCTCTACGAAATTTTCTTCCAACTTCTGCAAAACTTTCACCAAATTTAAAATAATTTTTAATCATAAACACGCATTGTTCAATCGTATATCTCTCCATTCTTAATGAGCGGAATATTCCTACTTGTCATCTGTCAAATAACATATGATATTACATAGTAAAAAAAATATAAATGGCGGCAAATTTAAAAATTAACCTCAAATTGGAACACCCTTTAGTAATACAAGTTAAAGAAACAGTTAATCAGTGAATATAAATAGTGGAATTAGACATAAAAGAGATAAACAATGACATAAAGATTCTTGAAACCAAAGGAGATGATATCGATTCCACACAAAGACAAGTAAAAGTTGATATAAGTGCTATCCAAAACAAAGAGGAAAAAGAAATTTAAAAAATGCAACAAGATTTGCAGAGGGGGAAATACCAGAACACCGTGAGTACCAAAGGTTATTTTAGCAAACCACCCCACATTTGATAGTCTTGGCCTGTGTACAAACGGCAATTTGAAGCGGTGGATGCAGCTAATGGGTGAGACAGCCAAGAAAAATCTACCTTTTTGGTAATTTCTTTAAGAGGTCCGTCATTAGAGCTCCTCCAAAGTAGATGAACAAGGTAATTTCGAAAAGATCATCGTAATCTTAGACAAATGATACAACAATCAATCCTTGAGCGAAGTATACCACGTGCAACTAAGTAGTAAAGCAAAAAAATTAAAATAAAATCTGGAGAGTATTCAAGAGTTCGAAGCAGATATTAGACGTTTAGTACACTGGTCCTACCCAGATCTACCAGAGAAAACTAAAGATTAATTGGCCACACAGACTTTTATAAACGGTATCAGAGATGTTGAAGTACCAAAAATCTAGTGATATCAAGAAAACTAATGAAGCTTTGCTCCGGGTTTCGGAGGTAGAGGTCGTCATAAGCATGTCCAAGCCGAGGGACGAGCAGTTTCCTTCAGCCAGGAAAAGTCAGAGTCACCTTTTCAAGCGTTGTTGACTGGTATGAACAAATTAATTGAACGGTCACAAAGAACTCGCACCAAAGGAGCTTGTTACCGTTGTGGACTGACAGGATTTTTTGAACGTGACTGCAGAGTAAGGCTCCCGGAACGATCACCAACCAAGGGTAGTCAACAAACCAACCTTCCCTACATATGAAGTTCCCCGTTTCCTAAATGAAGAATTTGTATTGCCCTGCCCGTCAACAGCTCAGAGACCATTGTAGCAAAATCCTTAACCAGACTTCCCGGTCGAACGGAACAAATTATTCATGGACAGCTAGAAAGAAATCCTGGATAAAGTGAGTTGAGAGAAGGGGACAGGGCTCAGTACAGTTTCTACAACAGTTTGCTGACCAGTTCAAACACCTTACACCAGAGGAACAGTAGGAACTAAGAAATTTATTGCAAATCACTGGCAAATTTTTAACAGTCAAGATGGAACTACCGATCGTACAAACATCATCCAGCACCGAATAGATACTGGGAAGGCTGAACCCCTCAGAATACCACCTAGCACCTAGGGTAACAACAGGCCGTTGTCGAAAACATGGAGTCCATGTTACAAAATGGAGATATCAAGCCATCCATCAGCCCGCGGTCTGCTCCTGTTGTGTTAGTTAAAAAAAGGGTGGACCCAGCGGATTTTGCGTACATTACCGAAAATTTAACGATGTTTCGAAGGAAGACAGCTATCCACTCCCCCGAATCGATGACACTCTGACCACACTGGCAGGGCCCCGTTGGTTTTCCACACTAGACCTAAAGAGTCGACATTGGCAGGTTGGGCTACATGAAAACGGCAGAGTAAAGACAGCGTTCTCCACAGTTAAAGGCTGTTTCAGTTCAAGGTAATACCTTTTGGGTTATGTAATGCTCCCGCTACCATTGAGAGGCTAAAGGAGTATGTAATGAGTGGATCGATCCAGACATTGAAATAATTATGTCACTCAAAAAGTACCCAGGCAACTCGGAAATTGTTATGGGCCCCATCAAAGAATAGAGAATGGAATGTTAAAGAAAATTTGGGAAAGCAGTGACGGCCGAGACCAAGTCCCAATTGGTGGTCCCAAAGAAAAAGCTACCAGCCATCCTGACCGAAATACATAATGGGATTACCGGAGTTTATCTGGGCATGAATGAAACCTTGGATAAAATTCGCCAACGGTACTCCTGGGTAAATTACTTCGAATACCTCAGAGCTTGGTGCTGGAAATATGACACGTGTGCAGCCAGTAAGTGCTCGAACACCCGGACCAAGGGCAGAATGCAGCAATAAAATGTGGGCGTTCTATTTGAGAGAATTGTCATTGATTTCTCCGATCGATTTCCTGAGTCAGAGACGGGGAACAAATACATTTTGGTCCCAATGTATTATTTCAGCAAATTGCCTGAGGCACATGCTATATCCAACCAGGACGCAACCACTGCGCCGATAGTGCTGATAGAACAATTATTCAGCAGGAAATTTATTTATTTTAATTTAGTTAGTTAAAAAAACTCTATGTGAACATACCTAAAAATTAACACACAGTATGAGGTTGCGATATTATTTCACACCGGCTATATAGTGACATCTGTTCCTTTAAAATGAATTAGTCATCCCTTTTCAAACAAAAATTATTTAATATTTTGACTTAATGTAAACAGAAGAGAGTCTAATCAAAAATTATATAAAATATGGTATACTTGAAATATGATCAAAAATGAAAGTTATTTAAATTGTGTATATTTACAAAAACACAATAGTTAAAAAAAATGTGAACAGAAACATCTTACTACCAGATATGCATCAAAAACTTATTTGTACTGTATTTGTAAAATAAACCTCCCCTCTTAATAAAAATAATTTAAAAAAATCGTTTAACTTGTTCAAAAGTTTTTGTAGTGCATTTATATCCGATGCAATTTCATTCGTTGTTTGTATAAAATAATTTTAGTTAAATGTAACACTTCAACCCTTAAAAACTAACCCTATGCCAAAAATATACAAAAAAACCTTTTTCAACAATTTCAAAAGCTTTAAATTCTAAAGAACACTTCTTCCTAGTCATTAACATATGTTTTAATTGATTGCTTATTTTCAACCCCTAAAAACCATCCCTTGTGTTAAAAGGGAATAAAAAATGTGATAATTTCAAACGCATTAATGTTGTATTTATACTAACTTATCCAAATTTTTATATTCCAGAGAACAAATAATATAAATAAATATTATTTGTGGCATATTTTTGATTAATTTGATGTTTTCTTGGGAACACCACAATTAAAATAAAAAGCTGTACATTGAAAGAAAAAACCAAACGTTTCAAAGTTGATTCTGACTTCGTTGTCAGTGGCTTTATATGTATTGAGACTGTAAATTGCAAAATGAAAGTTTGATTTAGTCTTCGGTTAATAAATTTTTTAAACCTTTTTTGTAATCAAATAGTCTTGTGGTACATTATCACCAGATAAGACGAATTAATTAGTGTATTAATTCTTTTACTTTCTATAATATATAGATAGGATATATTGATTTCTCTACCATATATTTGTTATCAAAGTTATACTTTTACTTTATTATATAACCTGTTATATTCAGTATTGATAATATAAATATTCTTAAACAAAAAAATCAGTTTAGTTACTGTTATAATTTTTGTCAAATTGCTATTACATATAAAATACTGTTACACCCAGAAATGCTACTTTTAGATGTAAAGTCATAGAAAATAAATATATATAATCTGGGTTACATGAATGTCTATATTTGTGGAAATATACCTCGTAACTTTAGTGTGCGGAAATAAATACCATACTGGAACTAGAAGCAAAAGCAAACTTTACGAAGTAACGCTACGGGAAACCTTTGCAATAGTTCCGCATATACAGTGCCAAATAGCAGCAATAAATGAAGATCCATTCAACATTTCAGATTCCCAGCCAAGCCCGGTGTAATATCGAGTTATGGTGGAGAGATAAAACTAAAAAGATATAACGGTGCCGCTTGAGGGAACTGTTCACATTGTACCAGAGTATATATTTCAGCAGAGTTTAATATACAGGTGAGAAAAAATAATTTTCTCTTTTTAGTGGTCTTAAAAACCTCCTTCAATAATATTTTTTATGTTTACCTTACCCATGGTTATTGACTTTACTATTTAGAATATATATAAGGTGTTTTTTTCTGAATGATATTTACGGCATATTTTTTAATGTTTAACTACTTCTTGGGAAATAACAAAAAAAAATAACGAAAATTGCTTTATATTCCAAACGTTTCGGGTAGGTTAGACCCCGTTATCAATTGTTAAGCAGCTATGAATAAAAAAGGCACAATTCTAATATGTAACAAAACATTTTAATATTTTACATTTTAGAATTGTGTCTTTTTTATTCATAGCTTCTTAACTATTGACAGGGGAGTCTGACCTAGACCCCGAAAAGAATGGAATATACAGCAATTTTCGTGAGTTGTAGTATTATTTCTCTAAAAGTACTTAAGCATATATAAGGTGTGGCGAAAACCATGAGCAACGGCTCAAATTTCATCATCCTAAAGATAAGAAAAAATACATTTAAACGAACATAAACATTTATTTATGAAATCTTCAATAAACTATCAACTTCTGAAAACTTAACTACTATACAAAGTATTCAAAATGACCAAAGTCAGCTTCATGCAAGCACATAGTTTACTACGTAAGCAATTTCGACTTGATTACTAACAATGATGACTTTCTTTAATTCTCAAAATAAGTCGTATAGTCGTTTCAATTCGTACGGAGGCTACGTTAGTTCTTCTCTTTAATGAATAGTTGTTAATCACTTTATTTTATGAATAACTTCCTTCAAACGTCTGAAGAATTTAAAATCAAAATGATATATCTTAGGTGAACGAGGTGCTCAATCAACAGAACCACCTCCTCCAATTCAAGGAGCAACTGTCTCTTTGAGATAATCTCTTGTAGAATTGTATAAGCATGCTAAAAAGATGTAAATGGATCCATTCCGGCACCTCACTTACAAAGGTAAACGTGCAGCACCTTAGAGGCAGCACACAATATTTTTGCCTGTGGACTGCTGAGTTTGTTCACGGTGGGAGTGAATTCACAAATTGTTATTATAATTTGCCTCAAGATTCATTTATTAGGGCGCCTGACCTGTGAACACACAACAAAACAAAGAAAAGTACAGCGAATTCATAATCTATTTAACAAACAATAGTTACAGATAAATAAATATATACGATCAGGTACAAAACAAGTGGTTATAAACTGTTAAAATGAAATTAAAGAGTGGGATAACTATCAAAATTACTTGACTGGGTCGTGTTCATTTCTCAGGATTTCTAGAGTAATAGGTCTTGAAAGATCCGAGGAATGTAGTCGAGCACTGTTTGGTTGGAGTCTCGATGAGCATAGGTGAATTCAGGGTGTAGCCTGCTGTAGCTGTAGACCAAATTATGGAATGTCTTCGATGCACATTCCATAGAGAATATTCAAAAAAATGTATGAATTAGATGTTGCGGTTTTAGTTCAATGCTGGTTCAATGCAAGTATATAATTGACGAAGGACCTTTAGCGGAACAACCAATAAACACGTAAATTAATTCACCAAATAAAAGTTAGTCACTGACCTTTTACGTCCGGAAGCTCTGGTGTTTTCTTGGGTCTTCTTTCTTCAGAGGCTAGCCCCGTAAACAGTTTTTTAGAGCTTCTTCTGGACAACACGTTACACAAAAAATAGCGACGTAATGTTCATTGATTGAGCATACAAAAAATGCGGGTTTAACAAAAAATGATGCGCTTTTGCAAACACAAAAGAAACAAAATGAAAACGGTTTAGCGGTCGTTACGAACGAAGCTACTAACTCGCGAAATCGTAACGCAAAAAACAACAATAAGCGGCGTCTCTTCAGACGGGATCAAAGCCACCGAAAAGTTCGGAGTACATTGCATGAATCTCCCAAGCGTCTTAACAGCTAGGGATCCGAACCACGATGATGCTAAATTGCCAGCTTTTAGTGGAACACCCTGGTCACCTCCTAGCGCCCTCAGGTAAATTAGTTATGACCCTTAATAAAATTGGTAATGAATCTCCCCAAACCGACAGTAACGAAACCCCATGTTCAATGTTAATCTGCAAACAAGCCACTCAAGTGGAACACTACCTCGGTCACGAAATCAATATCAACACACTAGATTACAAAATCTTTACAATTATCGAGAATGATAAGTTATAATACGATAATAAATATATAAACCAATTGTTACTCAAAATAAATGAAACAAATTAAATCAATTCCATTTTTATCCTCCTGTAGCTGGCTGTCTCAGTTAAGGAGGTTAAATTCAAAAACTAAAATTGTTGACATTACAAAAAAATAAGCAGTGGCCAGTCTTTACTGAATGAATATGCAAAAATAATTACGTATGTAAAGTTATAAACAAAATGCTCACATAATTTTTGGTACATCAAATATATATAAGCTTGAAAGGAAAATAAAGCACTACCTATATAAAAAAATGAATAAAAACTTTGAAAACAAAGGTCAACATTTGAGGGAACACCGCATGTCTTATATGGTACTAGGGGTTTATCGAGTCGCTGATTACGATGAGAGGGTCGGTTCACCTTCATCACTTAAGGGTCAAGGGTATTTGAAGGTCAAATCGAGAGAGTTTTGAGGTTTCTGAGTACGAATCCGTAATTTGTTTGACCTTGCGTCTTATCCCAGAGGTCAGCTGAAGGTTATTTGAAAGTCATTTGCAGGACAAATCGAAAGATTTCATCTAAAATAATCTGAATAAGCCATGCTTATGTTTTTGAGGCCCCTGGGTCCGAATCCATAGTTTGTTTTAGCTTATCCAAGTCAGTCAAAGCAAGGTTATGATCTCGGCCAGTTAATGCAAGGCCACTCAACCTGCGGGCCCGCTTTCCCACCCTGACCAGCCGCCGATTCTGGATTTCCGCAGCCCTGTCTTGAATTTTTTTTCTGTGAAGTTTCCATTACGGCATAAAAGCCGCTACCCAGAGACTTCGGCGGATAGTGAAATAACTCCGTTGCCCACTTACACCGCATAGAGGATTCCTGGGTGCAACCATCAATTTTTTTCATATTTTTTTGTAGAATTCTCTCGATTTGAACTTCAAATGACCTCTGGGAAAAAGCGCAGTCATTCAAACTACGGATTCAGACTCAAAGACCTCAAATACATAAACAAGTTTTTTTGATATTTTTTGGTAGAGCTCTCTCGATTTGACCTTCAAATGCCCTTGACCCTGACGAGATGAAGGTCAACCGACTTCTCATCGCAATCAGCGACAAGAAAAACCCCTAGTACCCTAAACGGCATGCCGTGTTCCCGTGTTAGATCAAATGTTGACATCTTTAATCATACAATGTAATGGACAATTGAATTTGTTTAATTATAAAAGACACGGTAAACATATTCTAGCTGTGATTATTAAGATATTAATCTGATCTCCTCCAATTCAAACAAACAAAGCTTTAACTTCAATTCAATCCTTAGTACTTCGAGCCTCTCGGGATGATTAAACCAGGGACAGGTATAACTTATATATTGTCAGAAAATCTGTATATTTATTCGGCACTTATATTTAAATGGAAAATCCAACATTAAAAAAAATACAGATGTCCTCCGATTGTAGCTTCAATTTGAGACTGTCCAATCATAAAGGTAAAGTCTAATGCGACCGGTCTGAACTAAGAAAATATATTATGCTAAAGTAGACTACATTTTAAGCAAATTTTTGTTCATGCGTTTTAATATCGAAAACAGCGGAAACGATATAAATAGAAATGATTTACTTACTTATACATTTAGGTGACGAATGATATGTCTATTGATATAATTTTATATGAAGTGTCATAGTTTCATACAGAAAATATCTTAACTGTCATTAGAATAAATTTTTGTATGCTTTTTAATAATACGGAATTCGATTTTTATCAAGATAGCGTTACAGGTGTTTGGTGTCGTTGACTTTGGTTTAGCATATTCGTTACATATTGACTTTGGGCAATTTCGTATGAAATCGGTACTTGACCTTGGCTGGAAATGGTGAAAAGAAAACGAAACCAAATGTTGTAATTTGGTAACATAATGTAAATTTCTAGTGGTAAAGGTCAAGGTTAAAAGAAATGAATACGTTAAATATTGATTTGCATGAACTTGTTCATGGAAAATATTTGTATACTCTTTATGTCCTGCTGTAGGTTATCTGTTTGTGTTAGTTTTTTTAGCAATATTGTCTCTGTAGTAGGTAATAAAATACCGCTAATTAGGATGGCTTCCTAAAGACATCACTTCATAAACAGCCCAGTAAAGTTATAAAGAAACTGAAACTAAAATCATGAAGTACTGGGTTTTCTCCAATGTCGATACCACTAATTTGATATACAAAGAAAGTTATTAAAACTATTACCTATTGTCATTTGCAACCTGCACTAAATGAAAATACTAAAGCTTTCAAAAAGACTAGTTACAACAGGTATTTTTGTAGTGTAAATTAAGTTGTACAATAATGATGTCTGCAATTTAAAACGCAACACCTAACAAAATGACCTTAAGAGATATCTCAAAAAAACTCACTCCACCCCCTTCTTAAAAAAGATCAGAGAAATAACTTCTTCAAAACGTAAGTAATCCAACCCATACTTGTGATTATAATTGCATATGTAACCATTGTTATAACATTTAGTTTTACACTACTGAAAACCGAATCTTAATCTATCCAAAATAAATAATGCCCACAAAAATATTTTCTAAACGCATTATTGTTGATGAAAATTATTACGGCAAATTCCATCCTGTTCGAAAAAAAGACATTATAAACTTTAGAAAGACAGAATGACTATAGGAAGATTTGAGAGCGACTGAGTATTTATAGGCCGACGTACAGCAGCAGAAGAGTTCAGTTGACAGAGTTGGATTGTCTCTACATCTATATAGTACTAGCCGTTGCCTGCGGTTTCACCCGAGTGTGGAATGTACAATTCTTTGCAAAAAGAAATAGTTTATGAATCATATAGGCTATCCGGTATAACAATTTTTTTATACATTTAACTCAAACTGCAAGTGCTTTTGGCCCACATTATATAACAATTTTACTCCACATTTTTTGGAACCACCTTGTATAACTGTAAGTCTGCTTCACCCTGTAGTGCAACCATCCTGTATATGTTGATGTTTATTTGTCCCAAATATAATTTTTTTAAATTACCTAACTGTATTTTTACTCCACCCTATACGTTATATAACAATTATTTCTGATAATTTTTGGGCCACTTCGTAAACTATAATTTCAACCGGCCTTTATATGCAACTTTTTCTTGCATTATGCTAAATACAACATGTAAATATAATTTTGCTTCGCCGCATATTTCAGGTATTCCATATAGCAGGATGCAACTGCTCATGGTCTAACTTATATAACATTTTTTTTAAATGTTTTTAATCCACCTTGTAAAACTATAATCCCACTAAGCCTCCGATCTCAACAACCTTTTATATACAACTACTTTTGGGCCATGCAATATAACATTTTTTGGAACCACTCTGTATAAATAAATTCACAAATCCCCAACATATTTTGCCAAACCGCAACTGTTCATGGCCACCCTATATAATATTTTTATTCAACATTTTTAAGAACTGCCTTCTATAGCTATAACTCTATTTTAATCTATATTTAAACTATCTTGTATATACTGCTGCCATTAGCCAACCATTATAACTTATTTTGTCTATGTCTACAGAGAGGCAACATTCGAATTAACCAGGAATAGTTTGATTTAAAATTTCTCCAATGTCAACAGATTGAACTCATCTTTCGTGATAGAATCAGCCTTCATTTCTAGAAATTCTTGCTGAACTTCTTCTGGTAATTTGAAGACTTCGACTGCAAACAGGTTTCTGTTAATGTGCCATATTGGTGACTCTGACTTGATGTCTCGATAGTATCTATAGTAACTTGTCAATACCTGTCAAAAACAGTGACTGACGACATCGCGTTTTAAATCAGTGACCAACAGAATTAATGAAGGTGATATTGTGATATTTTATTTTCGCATAAAATTCATTTTTCTTCCAAAATTGCAACCGTCTTACGCTCCCCTTAACATCTCTCTAAGCCCCACCAGTTTTATTGGCTTTAATTGATTTACTTTGAATATTATTATTATGGATTCTGTGGGTTAATAACAAATCCTAGACCTAATGTAATGTTTATGTTCACCGCAATAGTGTACAGTACGTTCCACTACAATTTTTTTTTAATAAATTTCGATGACCTCACACTTCAACTAAATGTTCCGCTATGGGGTTATCTACTGAAATTCAAACTTGATGTACTTTAGTCTTTTAATACCATGGTAGTCGTTCTCGATCTTTCATTAAGTGATTCTTTCCTTGCTAAGGTGTATACGTTCTTATTCTGGAACAGGTTGGAAATTTGCGGTCACTTTCTATCTCTAAGATAGGTCGTTCTACTACCCATTTGTTTACTCGCGCAATTAGTTTTTATTGAGGATGATTATATTCTAGAACAGTTACTATTTTGGCAGCGTGAATTAAAGATTATAACACTGTCCTCCTTTTAAATCTGAGACTCCTGATCGGAATTAACTTCTCCATGTTAGGGAGCCAATTGGACCAAAAGAACCAACTCCATCTTATCTCTCGGCGAATACGATAGACAATGCTACTGGAGAGAACTTTAAAGACTTTCCATAACTCCTCTGGGTGTTGTATAACCAAACCTTAGAGTTGTTCGTTATAATCGTTATCTTTATTGACGAGTTCTTCTAGTTAGCGAAAGCCCAAATTTTACGGTAGTCGTAAATCCTTTCTGGACACTTCTCTGGTTGGAGTCAGTCCTGTGGTGTTGTGGACGGCTGAGCGATAAACCAACAGGAACAAGGTAATATGCTCATCCCAATCACGCTGGTTATCGCTGACGACCTTGTATAGATGTTATTCCAATATCAGATTGATTATTTCCACTATTCCGTTTGATTGTCAATGCAAGAAAGTTGTTCCCGTTTCCTTAATGCCCAACATTGTACAGACTTTCTGAAATACGTTACCAAAGCTGCTGAAGAGCTGTTTATTAACACTGTTGCCACTGTAGTTTCCTCCCGATCGGTTTTGGGGCACCTACTGGCTGCGCATTTCTCACATATCTGCACAAGCAAGCGATCCCCTTACGAGACAAGCAGTAGGGAGTTTCCCATATATCTTCTCTTCTCTTGATATACAAACCCGCTAAATCGTTTCTGGCCTGATTCAATAGTTACAATGCTGGCTTGAATGTGGATGATTGCATCGTTAGTTTGGTGCTATAGTCGTACATCACTATTGTTGAATGTAGGATTTTGTATATTATAAATGAAATTGGTGATCCTGTAGAAACCATACAAAGAAATCAACTATAGTTTCTTTTACTCTCTTGAAAATCCTAGATGTCGGTCTTACATCTCGCGTCTTCAAATATATTTTCTTTTGTTCAATATTCTAGAAGTTGCAGAACTTTATACTCGGTACTTGTGAATGAGTGTACAACTCTGTGAAAATGTGTGAGTCCTTATAGACAACCAGCACTATGAATATTTTTGCTACCTTTTACTTGGTCTGGTAGTTGTGAAGTATTACAGTTGCGAGGATGATGATGATAATGAAGGTAACTAACATTGTCTTTTTTTCTGATTTTCATCTCCGGTCGTTCCTCAATCTGGTTTCGTACATTAGTGTTTTAAAGGCACATAGTTCTGACCGGTATTTTATATTCAAATAACTCATAACGTCAGTCTTACAATTTTGACATGTCTGTTGCAACCTTCCAACAATCTCACCATATTTTCGAATAAATGCAAATTTCTTGTATTTTTGGGGTTCTATACATCATATATCCAATATACCGAACCCCTTGTAAAATCACTACTGATTTCTCCATTTTTCACATCACAGTAATTTTGTCCCAAATAACTGGACCGAAAACATTTTAATTGAATATTTTGTATAGTTTGGTACCCCGGTCAGGAGTATGGATCTTACATGAAGAACTTCCATTCCCTCCTTACATCTCCAAAAATAAAATAATAAAAAATAGGAAATATAGGACGTTGCCCAAAGTTTACAGGTGAAGAAAAAACTCTTAGTACCAATTTTGGGGCAAAATATAGAATTTAATGTAAAATAAAAAATTTAAATTCTTTCAATTGCATCATGTAATATATCAAATGAAATTGCTCATTCTGAGAAAAACAAATATATTTTCATTTTGAAAAAAATAAATAGTTTAAAAGATATTATCAAAAATGTACTCATTCCCCCCTTTATCTCCGAAACTATAAAACATAAAATTTTAGCCTTACTGGAACTTCACAGGAAAAAAGAACTAAGATCTAGAATGGATTTTGGAGAACAAATTGTAGAATTAAATAGAAAATAAAAAATTACCTTTTTTCAAACGCATCATCTAATATATCAACTCAAAGGGCTCATATGAGGAATAAAATATAATTTTTTCATAATATATTTAAAATAAATTATGTAAAGGATATTAACAAAAATATATAAAAATTAACCATTTCCCTCTTTTATTTCCAAAACTATTGAACATAAAATTTTGAAAAAAATATAGAAATGCCCTAATATTAATGTTGGGGGTCAAATGACAGAATTAAATGAAAAATAAAAAGTTAAACTTTTCTCAAACGTTATGTTATATATGTTATATAAGATATGAAAGGATTTATTATGAGGAATACAAGTATACATTTTGATATTTTTATAATAATTCGAAGGTTATTAAAAATATATACAAAATTCTATCGATTCCTTCCTGTATTTGCGCACTAGTGAGCCTAATCTTTGGAGAAAAAAATGAGAAAATAAGGAATCACTTAAAATTTACAAGAATAGTAAAATACAAATTTTAACAATAATTTATGAACTTAGAAAATAAATCATTATTTTTAAAGTACATCCATAATGTACCAAATGTTAGCAATTATCACACAAAATACAGATATATTCTATTTGTATTTTTAATATAAATATTTGAAAAGATTTAACAATTTACTATTTAAAATTTGGCCATTCTCCCTCTATCTCCATTTATTGGTTAAATAAAGCGAAAATCCTAATCTTAATTTTGGGGGCCAAATTAGAAAATTAAATAAATACTTTTTTAAAAATCATGCCAATCTAATAGTTTGTTGGGAGAAATAAAAATGTATATTACAAACCTATTTTGGATAGGTTAAAATATATTAAGGAAAATATGATAAAATCCACTCAGTTGTCAAAAACTGGAAAATTCGAAATTCTATATTATAGCTAGGTGGTGCGGAACCCTTAGTACGCGAATTTCACTCGAGCACATTATTTATTTGATGATAAATACATTATAAACAGCAAGGAACATTTTCAATAATTTTTTGCGAAGATTAAGTCATATGTATAGTTACAACTATAAGAAGGGTTGAATTTCATTCGATTCTGAAGTTACCCATGCTTGTACTCATAATTCATGAAAATCATGTCCTTTTAAGGTGATTTCCAATTTTATCTTAGAAGCTCGAAATTTATATTATTTTCTAATGCTTTCTCTTTTATAATTTCTGGATATACTAATATTAGAAATGTTAGCTTGTCCCTATTCAAAAACACCTAAATAAGATTGAGATCTTCATCGAAAATACTAGGAGTATATGGTTTTTTAAACAGATGTCCTACCGAACTAGTGCTTTTCAATTTTGCCATTATTCATACATTTGCATAGTAAACCATTTTTGCTGAATGCGTTAGTTAAAAATGTCAACTACTAGTCTGTATGAAGTCATTTCCCTACATATGAACACAATTTATTTATTTCTTCAACGAATAACATGACTTAATGTTTAAGCACTTTTTGGGAATTAACACCACAATACTCCGAAAAAGTGTTTAAACATTCACTATATATATATTATCGCGAAATGAGTTTCGAAATTCAGGAGTTTAAGGAAAATCCAGCTCACAAAGACTCCCGAGTCGTACTGTGTTTAACGCCGTTTCCCTATGATTACTAGGATAGAAATCACACAAAAAAAAAATAGTAGGTTTACTAAAATCGGTCAATGATCCACAGTACGACTTCCGATTTGGAGTCTCTGTGAGCTAGATTTTCCTGAAACTTCTGGATGTCGAAACTCATTTCGCGATAAAAAATTCGAGAATTAAATCACTTGAGAGGAGCGCAACTGATGAAGGTTCTCGACTAGAAACAATATATTGTCTTGCGTTCAATGGATTGACAAATCTTGAAAAGTTACTACCATTAACTATATATGCCGCAACTATCCTACAGAACACTAATAACATATTAATTTAACAAATAAATTAGTCCCCAGAAGAACAGGTAAGCCCAAACATTGTAACAATGCAATATAAAAAGTATTGAAAATGTTTCTTGTTATTTTTAATGTATATATTATTCAAAAAATAAGATATGGCCATTTATTCCAAAAGTTGTTGAAATTATATGAACTTCGCAAAGCCATGTTAAAATTTCAATATTTTATTTAGGTATGAATTTCTTAAAAAATAAACTTCTGAGTAAACTAATAAAAAATAGTAGTGATCTAAAAATCGTTTGACTGTAAATGCAATAAACGGTTTTGGTCAACATACGTAAAAGAATAGGTCAAAAATAGGGAAAAATAAACCATTTTCTAACATTTTTTTTTGGAAAAAATGATAATTTTGCCCGCTATGAAAAGCTGAAAAATAAACGCATCATTTTTGTTTAAATTCTAATCACAAACTGGCGCTAACTCAAATGTTATCAACGTGTATTAATAAAAAGTTTCCGATATGTTGCAAGTCACTTATCATACTTTCACTAGAATCAACAAAGATCTCTCGCCTTCCATGGCATTTCGTTTCTTGTTCTTCAAATAGACTAGTTTTTTCGGTACTATTTTTATCATCAATGTTGGTTGATTAATTTCGAGAATGATTCCTATTTCACTAGTGTAAAATGTTTTAACCCTACAATTATTTGAAGTATCTAAAAGAACAAATACACAAACAGAATTAGAGAAGGAGAAAAAAGTAGTGCTGCAGTTCCAAACTAAAAATGAATTATTCTTCATATATTAAAATCACAAAGAGTCAAGACTAGGTAAACAAGGATTCTAAAGAAAACAGAGGAACTTCCAGCTCAACTTACTATCATGACAACTTATACCAACATGTGTATGACTTTTTTTGAGAAAATGCAATTCTTGTTGACAAGTTCGTTAACTAAGATACGCAAAGACGTAAACAAACAAGATATATGTGAACATTAACAACGTTGGGAAATACCTGTATGACTCGAGTCAGGTAAAATCAATGATAGAGGCTGTCTACCTCAATCGTCCAATGGAAAAGTTTTTAAACAATTTACTAATCGACGGCAGATAGCATTTACTACGCATTTCATATAAACGGTTGAATATTAAATGTGTGCTTGTCCATCATGAATATTTGAAAAGTATTATAACATAAATAAGTTAGTAATGTATGTGTGAACACTACACTTTTTTTGTTCTTAACAATTTATAACTTTACACTTCATTTTTGAACAATGTTCGCAGTTACTTAAATAAATAACAATGTCTAAATATGCCAAGCAAATTGATTAATTAATTAAATTTGCAGTTTATTCAGTTAATTTACAAAATCAAAGTAGTTTCTTTTAAATTTGATAAACTTATTTTCCTGTATTGTTTTCGTTCCAAATCTACACGATATAACTTGCGTATGGTTTTATGTAAACGTATATAATGATTCGTGAAAATACCAAATAGCAAATCGTAACAAATCGTTTATTACTTTTTCAAATTTGCCAAAAAACAAACTGTGTGAGGCTTACAAAATAGATGCTTAATAATGTTAAAATTCCCAGAGTACGTGTACGCCGACTGTATCGCCAGCTAAGTGAATTTGAAAGAGGCCGAATTATTGGTTTACGGGAGGCGAGTTTTTCATTTCGAGAAGTCGCTAACCACACGAACTACTATTATGAAATGTTTTTAAGCGTTGTTTGATAATACTCTAAATTGGAGGAGAGTCGGCACCAGATGTCGAAAGGGCACATATGAAGTGCAAAATCGACATATAATACTTATGGCCTTTAGAGACAGATTTTCGGAAACTCGACATTTGGCTGATGAGTGGTTAGGAGAACAAGTCCATCTTGTAAGTGTTCGAATTATCGACCCGATCTTTTGCTAACTCTGACCACTGGACATCGACGGCAACGACTACAGTCGTGCAGAGAACGAAAACATTGGATTCTGGAATGGCATCACGGTGTCCTCTGATGAATCTCGATTTTGCTTTGGTTAGACGACGTTGAGGAATAATATCTCAAACCTCAGTTTGATGTTGAGCGCAATGTACACCAAGCAGTAGGCGTTAAGGTGTGGGTTGCTATTGCACATGGAAGTAGGTCATCTTTAGTCTTTGTTTGAGGAAACAGGACAGGGCAACGTTATCTTCAGGAAGTAGTATCTACTCCCTTACCTTAATCGCCCCATGGATCCCATATTTTAACAGAATAATGTTCGGCTTCATCTTGCTCGAGTTAGTTTTAACTTTTTTCTAAAGACCCATGTTAGGGATCTGACAACACGTGTTGGGGAGTGTATAGGTAACCGAGGCGGACGAACATATTATTACAAATAAAATATAAAAATGTAAACTCCTTGGTATTTTTAACCGACTTCAAAAAAAAAGAGGTTCTCAATTCGTCCGTATCTATTTTTTTTTTCTGTTTGTTCAGCCATTACTCGCACGCGGCTGAAGGAATTTCGACCGTTTATACTGGATCCTGTTCCGGGTGATCGCGAAGTGTTTCAAACTTTTTTTCAGTAACATAGCTTGTACCGTTCCTAAGAAAATGGGGAGAAACTTCTTTACCGACTTTCTTATACGGTAAGCTTTGGTAGAGTCGCTTTCATTAAAAATATGTAATTGTTTCTATTCGGAACATGGAATAAATTGAAAAGCAATTGGATTAGTTCCGGGATCTCCCTAAGTGGTTCCTGATTTTTTTCAATAACAATGCTTGTACCGTTTCTTAGAAAGTCGGGAAAATTTTTTTAGCGACGTTCTTATACACTAAACTTTGGTAAAGTCGTTGGTATTAAAAATAAGGAAAAATTTTCAGTTCGGAACATGGGGTATAATAAATTAAAAAGAAATTGGATTAGTTCCGAGGGATCCTGTAGTGGTCCCATATTTTTTTTCAATAATATAGCTTGTACCATTTTTTATAAAATCGGGAAAAACTTTTTTAACCACTTTCTTATATGGTAAGTTTTGGTGGAGTAGCTGGTATTAACGTTTCTGATCGGAACTTGGGTTAAATCATAAATAAATTGAATTAATCAAAAATCAATCAAAATGTCATTTAATCAACTTCAAAGTGAAGATTTTTGATTAGTCTGTATATACAGTATGCATTCATTAATCAAACGATTCCTTTTTATTTATAATTTTAAGAGAAAAAGAGATTCTTCATAAATAAATTAGCATTTTCTAAAACGTACACTGTAAACGGTCCATGTCACTTTTTTAATAGTAGACGAGGGTTGTCATCAAATAGGAATTTTGATTATAAGTCAAGAATCTTTATTTTTGTTGATATTTAAAATTGTTATCATATAGAAGTAATTAGAATTAAAAACTTCATCTACTTATGCCATTGCACTAAAAATTAATAATAATAAGTATTTGTGTAACTTTTCCAACTGTATACTAGGTTTCAAAAAATATATCAATTTTGTTTAAAAGTGAGGTAACTTTATTTTTTTATAATATCTCAAATTGTAATCAAAGTTTATGAGAATTGAAAACTGCATCCAATTGAACTGTGTTATTAAAAATTGTAATAAATTGAAAATTAATTGGAAATAAATCGAAATAAATGTCAGTTCAAGATGGAGGTTCTCAGTTGTTTCTAGTGTGTCTTCATAGATTGGAATCAAACGGAAAACATTAGTATGAATATTATTTAGAGAAACGGTTATTCTTCATAAAAATATTTGCATATCGGAAACGTATACTGTAATCATTACATGCCACTTTTTCAAGTGTATACGAGGTTTGTCAGCAAACATGAATTTTGCTTAAACGTAAAATACCTTGATTTTTCATAATATATAAAATTCTTATCAAAGAGGAGTAATAAGAATTATAAAATGCATCTAATTATTCCACATCACTAACCATTGTATAATAAATCTACATGACACTTTCTCCAAATTCTGTACAAGGTTTGATAAAAAATATAAATTGTGTTTAAGTTAAGTACCTTTATTTATAATAATAACTCAATTTGTTATCAGACAAAGTTTTTTAGAACTGAAAACTACATCCTATTATGCTATATCAACTAAAACTGTATAACAATTTATTATAATATTCCCCGGATAGGAAACTATTAAATGAATGCCAGTATAATTAACAGACCTAAAGAATGATGATGCTGAGATACAATATATATATAATATATATACAATTTTTTTTAATACATATATATATATATATATATATATATATATATATATATATATATATATATATATATATATATATTAAAAACTATTCAACAGTAAATGAGGTTGGTCAAACTAATATATGATGTTTAAAAGTAAAAAACCTTATGTTAGGCAATATTGAAAAAGTTAATTATATTTGAAAAAAGTAGTTAATTTTTGTAGCAAAAATTATTTCATGTTTTATTCAAGTTATTTTTTTAGGTCGGTTTTTGTTTCTTAAAAAATGTATTTATTCATTCAAATTTTGATCGTTCACTCCATACTATAGGATCTATGTTTTACCAAAGTATTAAATTTAAACATCTTGTTCTGGGTGTTGCGATTTTTTTGTCAATGAGTATATTGCAACCTCGACCTTTAAAAATATCTCCTCTTGCTTTATTCTGTAAAAGACATTAAATATTTAAATAAAGTATGCACATCGTATTAGACGAAATCTTTTATGAGTTTACAGCTGTTTATGTCATGGAATACTGACGTAATGGAGGGATAACAACTGCTTTTTGCTATCTTATGGGCATAAGAAATAATGAACAGCTAATAGCACACCTTATTGAAAAAATAATGCTTAAAATATGAATGAGATAAATCGACAAACTAGTTCAAGAAAACCATAGGATAGCGCAACTGAAAACCAAAAAAATAAAGGACACATCTTATTGTCAAAACAGAGCTTAGGAGAAGAGTTATCTCCCTGACTCTGTTTCTCTGTTTTGTGTCCTGAGTAATTGTTATATAATTCAGGTAAATTAAAATAATCGTCACTATTTTGTTTCGACTCAAGCATTCATTCTAATGTGTAATTTAATTCTTAATTAAATATATGTGCAAAGGGAAAAATGCTGTGTAAGTTATAATTTAAATATTTAAAATGATAATTTTTCACGTATAGGTGACCCAGTTTCTTTTAAAATAGTTACAGTTATATTATATATCATTCGGTATGTAAAACAGGAAATGTTTAATGAAACAAGACTTTAAATTTTCATTGAAACTATATTTTGGATTATTTTCTCTTTATATCATTTATAATTATGGCATCATTGTATTTACGTTAATAAGAATGAATAGGTATCTACTGGCTACACATACGTTGTATCTAGAAAATCATTTGTTAATATTTTTTCATTCTATATTTAGTCCTTCAGCAAAACCGAAGACCGATCACTGATTAGCTATTGCCCACCGCCAACCTAATTTAAGTGCTCTAAAAAATATTCACACATTACACTAATGCAATACACAACGCACTCAGCTATTGTATGAGGAGTAAACGTGCCTAAATGAGACACTTGGAGCCTTCTGCAGTTGCTCCGTTAAAGTAGGCAAACTTATCGTGATTGGATTACTTTCGTTTCAGCTTTTTACTAAATAATGTAAAATGTTTACTTTATAATATGAAGCGAGGCAGTACACAAAATTAATGACAAGTAAGGTTGCTCTTTTTTGTAGTGTTCTTTTGTCTTGTCAAGTCTCTAATTTAAAATGTTACAGAGAGCGAATGCATTGTGCTTCTTCTTTTTCCGGCTTATGGTACTGAAGTATGTCAGTCCGCTTGTTGCAAATTTACATCCTACAATTTGAGTACTTTCTGTTAGAATTTCGAAAACCGACTTGCTTGAAATGTCAGTCATAAAAATTATTTGTGGAGGCCGATTATTTATTAAGATTGGAGTGTTAGACTGTGAGTGTGAAACCGTACATAGTTTTGGATGGATCTTTAATTATTATACTATGAGACCATTTAATCTGCTGTACCTCATATCCTTTCATGTGGATAGTTTTTTGTTAGACCACATTTGGAGAGTTTGGCTATTTAGCAGTTTAACCGATTGGGATATTTTTACTGTTTGACTATTTGTGGGATGGAATATTTATGCAAATTTTGCCATATATTGGTTGGTTATGTGCTGTTTATAAAAAAATATATTAGTCTCAGATAAAAATGAAAACTTGGTTTTAGGTTTTGTCTGTATTATTATTAAATAAATAATTTAATAATTACAAATAAATAATTATTTGTACCACTCCACAACATTATTACTTGCTAATTACGGTTCAGTTTACATAACCGTTTGCTGAATGTAGTGACGTTTTGGAAATGGTTTTAGATATTTATGGTTCTAGTTTTTGAATGAAATAAAGTCTTGAAAGACTATAATTTGGATGGATCAAATAGCTGTGAGCTTTTTATGAAGACAAAAACGTAAAGTACAGTACAGATAATTTTTTGTGGCCTATATATTATATATATGGTATAAATTATGAAGGTTTTAATGTTCAAAGATTTAAATGCCATCGAGATATGTTTCATTTTGTTTGTTAATTCTTATGCCTCATAACTGTTTTTTGTTTTTCATTAAATTCTTATTTGAATTCGTGCAGTGTATTTTTAACTGATCCTATCTATTTATAAATTGACAAATTGCACTAAATTACATATTAGTTGTTTATAAGAAGCACAAGTGAATTGATATAAGATTAACAATTAATTACAGTGATATAATAATATCTATAAATCTACATGGAGGTTATAATAAGTTCATATTCTATAACAATAGCTTGTATTAGTAGAAGAACACAACTATTGGTACCATCAGTTATAACGTCTGTTTCATATTTCAAATATTTCAAATAAATTTACTTTTGTTTTTTTTTATTATCTAACCCAGGACCAAAATGTTTAAGACGGAGAGCTGTCTTTTTGCATATGGGAGCCAATCGAGGAAGGTTTAAAGGTAATTTAGTGTTTAGTTTAACCTTGTTCGCCACAATTTATAAGCGTAATAAATAAAATGTCCTGAAATTGTTTGTCTATCATAGAACAAGTACTCAGGCTAATCTCCTAATGAGAGTGAGTTTGCCGAGAATTGCTCATAGAACTGAAAATGAGCTTGGGAATAAGATGGATACAACGATTACAGACCCGGCGAGAGAGAAACTAATGAGAAAGAATACATGAAGGATAGATACTTGCAATACCTTGGATCAAAAAGGGTAAAAAATATTACAAGTATTAGAATTCCATAACATCCAAGTATGTGAAAATATCTGTCTTTAGTGACACAACACAAGGCTTTGCCATTATGGATTATGAAATGTAATGTAATTTAATGTAATCTATATAATAGTATTTAATATGTATGTTAAAATATTTTAATGGTATGCAATAAATATAAATATAAATAAATATAATAATAATAAATATAAATATAAAACATTGAATTTGTATAAAATTAATATGTTTTGGATAATCTTGTCACATTTCATTTTTGTATTTTAAACAGTTTTCTGAAAATAAACAATAAACAACAATAAATGTGTCCTAAGTGAAAGCAAACAAAAAATGATAGGGCAGTGTTAATACAGACAAATTTGTACTATTTTACGGCGGATTAAATAAGAATAAAAGAGCTCAGGAGTGTGTAGGTTTGCTAAAATACGAAAAATGTTAAGACAGCAGTACGGATATAAAATATATAGAGCAATATATCATGCTAATCTCCTTGGAACTTTACACATTTAATTGAAATCTTGTCTTTATCACCGTGCTATAATAACCTGATGGGACCGTGCTAATGGCTAACAATATTATGAAATGTCATCATTCAAATTAAAGTTCCTACAACAGAGATGGGGGCTGTTTATCTTGAATCTTTACGATTTTTGTAATCTAAATCAAAGTATAATATTAAAATTAATAAAATATTGTCAGAAATAAATTGATCAAATAACATAATTCTGATTTTAGTTGACAAACCATATTTACACAGCAGTGAAAGTTTCAAACTTGCGGAAGCCCAATAAATGGCGATTATTAAGTAATATAAATTTTCCTGGGTTCTATTTCAATGGCATGACGATGTGGAAATACTTTAGGGACCGTTACAAATTTGTTAGTTTTTCCATGAATTTAGTTAAGTCTTACATATTTGAGTCAATCCATCTTATGATTTCCTCATCAAGCAATCTGGCGGCTTTGTTACTAGTATTTGTTTGTCAGTGACAGCATAGACGTAAATAATGAATAATTTTATTATAAATTATTTAGTGAATGAACCAATATTATAAATTTTAGACAGAAGAGAAAATGTTACCGATAAATACCTGAAAATTGTAAGGATATCATCTTAATACAGATACTTAAAAACAACAGAAAATTACTGTGGCATCAGTTTAATGAATATTACACTCAAATTGTTCTTCTTCTTTATGTACCTGTATCATCTGACGTTGTCAATCACCATAGCGAAGGTACCCGGTCTTCTGCCACGTGTAACACATTGTCCTGCATTTCGTATTCCAGTCCACTCTCTAAGATTATTATGGTAAAAAACTTCTTTTTCTTCCTACTCCCTACAACCTAAAATTTTTCCATTAATAACCACCTTCAAGGTCCTATAATGGTTTGCTTTCAATACATTACTCAGACATTTTAGAACGTTTTACAGTCATTAGTAGTTCCCCATCCTTGTTAATGTTTCTTAGCACTTCTTCGTTAATTATGTCTGCCTGTCAAGGTATTCAAAGCCTTCGTCTAAATATTTACATTTCTGATGATTCAATGCGATTCATAATACCTAACCATACCTAATTTTTTAACAATTCTACCTCATAATATATTTCAACCATTCTGTTTACGTAATTTCTGTAACTGGGAAAAATTTTGATGGTGTGGCTCATAAGGCTTACAAATCTATATACCGAGCATTTTTTGCTTTGCGTTTTTTCTGAATTGCGACAAAAGTAGTTTGAGCCAGTCTGAGGGAATCACTCCAGTATGGAACACTGCATTAAAAGGTTTTACTAACGATCCACTTGGTATTTCATCAGGTCCTACAGCTTTTCTAGTTTAATCATTCTTTATCGCAAGTTCTGTTCTGTCTTTATGTTCTCTAGGCCATCAAGGTAATGCTTGTCATATTCAGTTCTACTGCTTCCGTCATCTTTAAACAACTCAATTTCCTTTCATTTTTAATTTCGTTTACATCAAGAATAATTTTGTTATTGTTATCAACTAGAAGAAATATACCACTTATGTCCTTTATTTTTTTGTTTTTTAGATGTCATGTTCAGCTATTAGAGATCAATTTCTCTTTGTCTTATTTTATTTCTTTATACTTTTTTGAATCTGTTCAAATTCTACCTTTTTTGTTATAACCAGTCTATATTCTTTCATCATCCTCAGAATATCGTTCGTTCTAATACTCAATAATGTAAATAAATACTCGAATTTTATCATTGAAGTCATTCCATAGTTCTTCTGGATCATCTAGCTGTTCGCTGATATGTTTCATTTTGCGATTGTTTGATTTTGTCATTTATTACAATGTTTGATTTTGGTCGTTGATGTCCTTTTAACCGTAATTTAATCTGTTTCAGGGAATGTTGTGATTGTGATTGCTGGCATTTACAAAACTTTAATTTATAAGTATATGGCCTATTTGCATTCTTTAAGATCCATTGTTGCTTCCAACACCGAATGGGCCTTCCAAGTGCCTAGGCGCCATAAAGAAAGTGCTTGTAACGAACATGTGGTTTCCCTCACATAATCCATATAATCTTGTTCATCTTGCGTTAACTTGGCTCAATCCAGAATTTCCAAGTAGTTGACCTATTTGTCGTTCTCGAATTGTATCATTGCAGTTGCCTATGATATATGTTATATAGTGTTTTTGAATTTGTGTAGAGCTTTTTTCATAGAATTTTTCACTTTACCGTCGTTTTTCTTGTCTGCGATCCGACAGTAAATTTGCAATATCTTGATTTTCAATGGTCGTGTCTGTTAAGCAGACTTAATTTTTTCCTATAAGCAGCTGGTAAAAAATTGGTAACATTGATTCAATTCTGATGTCACTAGTATGCCGGTTCCGTTTCTGTTATGTGTGTCCTACATGCTGTCCTCCATGCTGTTATCGGAATAACCTATCCTAATGGTCTATTTTCATTTTTTTCATTTCTATCAAGTTTCCCTACCCCGAAAAAAAACTCCTTACATTCTATGTACATATTCTCATTTTCGATGGTGCTATCAGTCGATTTTCTTCACAAGTTTATCGCAAGCTGACTGATTTATTCGACCATAGCATGCTGACGACCTGAGAGACCCCGTGAAAAAAATATGTTCTTCCCCTCCTACCGCATCTTGGCATCATATTTTCAGGAGTAGTAAGGTTGTGTCCTGCGATTTTCCTGTGGAATAGTAATGATTTTTAATACAGTGGTTTCCCATTGTTTTCTGTATCTGCCTGCCGTTGACCTTCAATAATAAAAGCTAGGATACAATAAAGATTAGTTGATTTTGCCTGCATATTAGGAGTTTTTCGATAGAAAAGCCCAATGTACTGAAATAATAATCATATAGTTTTTCAAAATTTATATCGAAATTAATTAAAGATTAGATAAGTTTGAAGAGCAACACAGCTTCATAAAAAATTTCACTACCATTGACTAGAACCCGCACATTAGAACGTCTGCTGTTGACAGATTTTGGTCCACCATTTTCTCGCTTCTACCTCAAAGGGGGTTAAAACATGTTTTATTGTTAAATACAATGAGGCCAAATTTGTGAGAGAAATGCATGGCTAACAGAGGGAAAAATAAGGTTTTGCTTTTTTCGATAATATATATTTTGGACCTATTTTCTCACTTTTCCCAAGTTGAATAAATGAATTCTATTATGCAAGCAAGCATCAAAATACAATAGGCATAAGTGAGTTATGTTGTCCAAGGGTTCAAATAAGAACGTGATCCCATAAAGAAAAAACACTACTGGCATGATAGAAACTAAGGCGAATAAAAACTGGGAAACGGCAGTAACTGTCGGACGCAGCTTCATTTATTCATCCGCGAAAACCAGGTGATGAAACAGTCTACCGTCCAACTTTATATCGTTATCTCCCAATTAGTTGTGTCTAAGATAACTAATAGGTTAGGTGTTGTTCCAAAGTCCTGTTGAATCTTTCCACCATTCCGTCTGACTATGGGTCCAATGGTGTTGTTCGCGTTTTCCTCATCCTCAACATCGCGCAGGCCTTCTGGAATACATTCGATTCGAAAATACGCCTCTGGTCTGAATGTAGTTCCTTCGGGACGCCAAACCTGCTGAATAGCTGTTCTACTAGCATCGTCGCTACCGTGGTTGCCTCTTGGTTGGGTATAGCATATGCCTCAGGCCATTTGCTGAAGTAATCCATTGCGACCAGAATGTATTTGTTCCCCCTCTCAGACTCGGGTAACGGACCTGCGACATCGATGGCAATTCTCTCAAATGGGCCGCCCACATTGTACTGCTGCATTCTGCCCTTGGTCCGGGTCTTCGGGCCCTTACTGGCTGCACAGGTGTCACATTTCCGGCACCAAGCTTTGACGTCTTCGACGTAATTTACCCAGTAGTATCGCTGGCGAACTTTGACGGCGGCATGATCTGTTCGGATTAAGAAACGCAATAATTTCTTTCCGGTTTCGAGAATCCACGACTGTAGTACTCGATCACACTCTTTTCACCTATTGCACCTGGGATAGGACGGCCACCAAACCTGTGTTGCTGACGTCGGTGTCTAAAATTAACTTGCCGGACTGTGTAGGAAAGGCTAGGATTGGGGTGGAACATAGTGCTGCCTTCAGTCGCCTGAATGATGTTTCGCAATCCTGATTCCAACGGAAGGTCTCTTTCTCAGAGGTCTGTCGATGTAGGGGTGAGGCAATGCTGGCAAATCCCTCAACAAATCGCCTGTAGTAGGAACAGAGGCCTAAGAAACTTCGGGGTTCATGCATGTCTCTTGGGACTGGCCAATCACGGATGGCCTGTATCTTGTCCTCGTTGGTGGTGATTCCTGACTCGGAAATGACGTGGCCCAAATTCTCTACTTATTTTTGGAACAAGGAACACTTCATCGGTTAGAGTCTCAGGTTGACGTTATTAATTCTGAAGAATAATTCCCCCAGGTTCTTCAGATGGTCGTCGAATGTCTGACCCATAACCAGAATGTCGTCGAGGTATACTAAGCACCTCTTCCATGTTAACCCGCTCAGTACATACTCCATTAGCCTCTCAAATGTAGTAAGAGCATTTCATAACACAAAGGGCATACTTGTGAACTGAAACAGCCGTTTACAAGTGGAGAACGCAGTCTTCTATCTGTCGTTTTCGTGGAGATCAACATGCCAATATCATATTGGTGACGTCATTCAGCTTTCTGTAATCCACGTATAATCGGGTGGTTCCATCCAACTTTTTAACTAGCACGACGGGAGCGGACCATGGGCTGATGGATGGCTCAATTACTCCATAGCATGGACTCGATGTTTGCCTCGCCTGCCCCAATGGTAGTCGCCTAGGTGGTATTCTGATGGGTTGAGCCATCTCGGTATCTATTCGGTGCTGGATAATGTTGGTACGACGGCTGGTTCCATCTTCATTGTTAAAAATTTGCCAATGCTTTGTGATAAATTGCTTGGCTTTCTTCTGTTCCTTTGTTGTCAGGTATGTCAAATGGTCAGCAAACTGTAGTAGAAACTCTTTACTGGGCCCTGTCTTCTTCACCGATGTCTCATAATTTCTTCGCAATTAATGATGGCCTCGACTGGCTCGAAACAAGCTATCTCTTGACCGTTGGCAATTCTGATGTCGTTGTTGGACAAATTCAGCCCGTCCAACTAAGTAGTCATGAGCTGAGTGTACGGGCTCCACCATTCCAACGCAGGTCCCAGGATTGCTGTCTAGCTGCCCATGAATAATCTGTTTCGTTCGACCGGGAATTCTAGCTGAAGACTTTGCCACAATTTTTATGGAGGTGACTGAACAGTTGACGGGCCGTGTCAAAACAAATTCCTCATTTAGGAACCGAAGAACATCATATCTCGGGTCGAACATAAATCTATGCTAGCTAATTAGGTCGATTCCCAGTATAAAATCGTCCTCAATATTCGCTAACAGGACCCTATGCCGGATCATGTTGTCCCCTATCTGTAGCACGACGTCTGCCTCACCCTATATTGACATGGACTAGCCGGTGACTGTTCTGAGCTGGACGTTATTGGTAACTGGCCGAATTTCTGATGCTCTCAAAACCCTGGACTTGGCAATGGACACAGCGGCGCCGGTGTCGATGGTGATGGTAATTGCTCTGCCATTGATGGTGCCTCTGTTGACTAGGCTGCTGCTAGCTCGGCGAAATCCCCGGATGGATAACGTCTTGGGGGCTAGTGGAGGGTTAGTCAACATTATCCCCCTTATGCTGACTGGCTGACGGTCCCTGGACATGTGGCTGTTCTGTTGGTTACCCCTGGTCGGTGATCGTTCAGGTAGCCTTACTCTGCAATCGCGTTGGAAGTGCCCTGTCCGTCCACAACGGTAACATGCTCTTATGGTATCACTTCTCTGTGACTTTGCTAATAGTTTGTTCGTACCAGCCAACAGTGCTTCAAATGGTGACTCTGGCTCTTCCTGGTTGAAGGAACCCTCGTATTGGACATGTTCATGACGGCCTGTACTTCTAACGCCCGAAGTAAAGCTTCATCACTTTTCTTGACGCTACCTAATCTTAGATTTCGTTGTACTTCTACATCTCTGATACTGTTAATGAAACTCTGAGTGACCAATTGATCTTTGGTTTCCTCTGGCAGGTTTGGGTAGGACAAGTGCACTAAACGTCTTTCCTCTGCTTCGAATTCTTGAAGGCTCTCTCCGGATTTTTGCATTTTCACACTTAGTTGCACCTGGTTTGCTCAAGGACTGATTGTCGTATTTTTTGTCCAAGAGGGCGATGATCTGGTCAAAATGGCCTTGTTCATCGACTGGAATGCTTTGGAGTTGTTCGAAGGCCGGACTTCTAAAGGAAATTACAAGAGAGGTAGATTTTTCTCGTTTATCCCAACCATTAGCTGCTGCCATCAAATGTGGGTGGTTTACTAACGGAACATTTGGTTCTCATGGTGTTCTGATATTTTCCTAGCTGTAAGTCCTGTTGCATTTTTTTAATTTCTGTTTCTACTTTATTTTGGATAGCCCTGATTTTATCTTGTACTTCACTGTGTACTGTTTGTTTGATGGAGCTGATTTGATCTTGAACTGTGTCTTGAATTGAACTGATTTTAAATTTTACATGGCTTTGGATGGAATCGAGGTCATCTACTTTTGTTTCAAGAGTAACCACGGTATTTTTTATTGTCTTAATGTCATCATTTAGCTCTTTTATGTCTGACTCAACTATTTGCATTCTTTCATTAACTGTTTTATTAACTTGCGATACTATTTGCATTAATTGCTCAAATTGTAGATGCTTTTTTTCTTTAGTTTGGCCTTGTTTTTCTGCAAATTTCGAGAATAATCCTTCCATTAAATTTTGTTGTTTTTCTTCCATGGCAGTGACCAGATTTTCTAATTCTATTTTAGGTTTTTTATCAAAAGATTTCACTAACCTTTGTTGAATTTCTTCCTGATGTTGTTTCTCTTTTTTGTCACGTTTTTTCAGAATCTGGGCTATTTTTCCGTCTAGTCCCTCCGTAACCTGCTTGACTATTTTTTTTGGTAGTTTCGTCCATTTTTTTTCATGTTACTGGTTTCATAAATCAGATTACGATTTTAGCTGCACTTAATCCTACACTTCTGATCACCAAATTTGTTATATACTCCGTGAGTTCAATTAAATTTAAAAAAACTAATATTTACTATCATTTTCTAGAAACTTTTATTTACATCAGATATACACAACTGCTGATTCGAATATCACAAATATAATACAACATAGGCTCTTCTCCGCAATAACTCCTGCGATGATGAGATTAATTTTTTTGTCCTCACAGCTATCGATGTCGTATTGAAATGAAAACAAGGCCGGATTAGATAAATTTCGCAAAATTTCGTAAAAATATGTTTTGAAAAACTTCCATTCCAGATCTTTAAACTAGCTGATTTAGACTAGCTAAATCGGAACTAACTACAAGAAAAACGTTTCAGATGATTTAAAAAATAAATTGAAATAATTTATTACAATATAATTACTACGGTTTGGATTATTTATCTAATTGAATGATTTATTTTTCTATATAACAAACATATTTTTCAAACCGACCAACCGTCTGAAGTAAACTAAACTCTGTAGTTTTCGATTTGCTTTAAATAATCTGTTTATATAAGAAAATATATAGAATTATAAGATGATAAAAGTTCATTAGATTTATATAAGTTTTATTGGTTCTTATTAGACAGTGACTTTCTGGATAATTCTAGTGATTCATTATTTGTACCCTTGTTTGGTGTGTCGCTCATTTATAGGTAGAGGGAAATATTCATTATCTAATATCCTCACCATATTGTCCCGCTTCCAATCTGTTAAAACGAAAAGAAAAGAAAATCTAAAAATAATCCTCGTTCGAAAATGTACATACTGAACTCCATAATATGAATATCAAGCATATAACACGAGAGATTCGTTAGCTATTATGTACATAATCTCAGTGAGTCAATAAAGCGTTGACTGGATTTTTTTGTTTAAAAATCCCATGGAGTTATCCAAATTGGGGAAAGAGCTAGTGTGATAGATTGAAATTGTGTGACTTTCGCCAGTCTTAAAAAGTGCAAATAAACCAAATCGAATTATTACGTGGCGACTGGTATGTCGCTAGTTGTAATAAATATACCCTCTACAATTACAGGAAAGCATTTTTAATAAATCTTGTTATTTTCCGTTTCATCACATTTAATGAGCATGTTTCTCTATTCGCAATTTTTGAGCAATTTAATATATAAAACTTAAAAATTATATAAAAAAAATGTGCTTAATTATTTCATTAATTAAAGAGATATAAATATTATCTACAAATCTAACCGATAGTTATTACTGCTTATAACTAGGGTTTAAAATAAACTAAAACTAATGCAAACTGGATTAATGAGGATTAAAAAACGACCAATTAAAAATACAACTCTAATTTAAGTAGGTTGAAACGACTAAGTAATTATTTAGCTTTAAAACACCTAGTGATATGTGCGGAAGAACATGAGACTCATATGTGAGCGGTTTATGGTTCAACAGAAAGACCGCGTCAGGAAGTACATCATTTTGCACATCAATTACCAAAAAAAGGGAGTTCATTCTTCATCGGTATCTACACGTACCACGACTTGTACAATCTCCAAAGATGAGGGAGAATAAGGTCGTTGGAATTGACTAGAACTAATCTTAAGTTATTTTGTCTATAATATTTTTTATAGAAAACTGTAATCAAAAGTCTATAACCTAGTATGTAACATATATAAATGAGTTAACCAGGTGTATGTCTTCCGCAAAGCAGAAACTATGTATACTAGACTTCTTCATTGATGTTTATTATAATAGTCTGTAACTTCGGATGGATCAAATTAATTAATTGTCAATCTCCACTTCAAGTATTATATAAAAGGGAATATAAAGTTTGTTTTTATTGCATCAAATTACAGATGTTGGTTAATATGTTTTGAAGAGCGAATTATTTCTAAAATTGAACATGTTGCTTGGGAAGAAACTGTTAGTTTAGCTTGAGTTTGAAGTATTAAGCATGTGTATTCGTTCAAACTATGTTTCACATTTTATTAACAGGTCTGGCATGTTTAACGAAATGAATAATTGGAAATTCTTTCAATTTTGTGAACACACTTTCCGTTGTCATGCATATATTTTGTGTTGTTTCGAAACATCGTAGATTATCATAATGTTTTAACATCATTTTAGGTTTTAGATTATTTTAGTTGTATTGTAGAAACACCCTATATCGACTAGATTTTATTTAATTTTTCTTACAAGAAAAATGTATTACAAAAACGCTGTGTGTTTTTTACTAATCCTAATATAAATACAAATAGTAAACAGATCAATAAGCATATATATATATAGACCTTTTTAATTCGAATACTACCACTACCGTTTTAAACAATCAATGAGTTGTATAAATTGAACTATTTCTTAAAATATCTTAGTATACATCATATTATTTTTATTTCCAAGTGACAAAAACTAACGAACTTAACACTATGGGCTTATCTGTGAACTTCTGACATAGTACTCAAGAAGTATTAGTTAAGGTAGGGGCATGTCTCCCTATATATTGTCATATATTTTTACAACAATATTGCTAGGAATTACTCTAGGTTCGATTTACACTGGTATTTAAATTAACGAAAACTTTATATAACGACTATAACAAATTCATATCTTACAATAGAACGCATAAAGTTTTAATGCAATATAACGTTTATGACAAACTAAACCTGAACTTAACTGTTTTGTCCCTAAAGTTTTACAGTAAATTCTTGTATATTCCAGATTAGTGGCCTAGAATTGTCAAGAAATCAAAATTCTAATGAATTTCTAGCCACACACACAAAAAAAATAATAATTTTCCTTAGTTATGTCAAGTAAAATTGTCTAGCTAACAGATGTATATTTTATTCAGATTTTAGCGTCATTGAGAACAAAGTCAGATTCAACTAAGATTTTTAAAAATTGGGTTTTTTGGAATATATATACTTTTATATAAGTAGGTTCTTTTACAAATTTAATTGGATATTGTTTAGATAATTTTAGACTATCGATGCATGTTTGTACTTACCTACACTGTGCTTCACCGTCAAAAACTCATTTTAGGTACCTACTCTTACCTATCTTGTTTCTACACAAAAATCAAACTTATTAATTCTCCCACAAGAATTGTTACATTCAGTGTGAATGGTATGACAAAATGCCTACTCTTGCCTGTGAAAAAAAGCAATCTACTAAGTACAAGTCACTTTCTGAAGAAATCTACCAAGTGCAAGAATCATATTCGAAAGATGTGATGTTGTTCACCATTGATAAAGTGTCAATTATATCCAATGTTACATGTCGCTATATTCACTTACGCTTGTCCAAGATATTCAATAAGGACGAAGATTACGGGTGGTTTGGATAAAAACATTGAAATTTTCGTAGAATTCCTATCGTCTCCTTTTTGACAAAGGGTACAGCGTTGCAAGTAATAAGCTATTGGGTGTTCTTAGCGTGCCCAATCTGTGGGCTGAACTTACTTTCAAGATGAGAAAAGTCAATGACTCTGTTGAAATGCAAAATAAAATTATGACGGTTAGTTCTTCACTAAATTAATTAGCAAATTAATCAAAATTAATGTATACCTCTCTAAACTTTCTGATTAAAAAGGTTGCATTTGCATATTATGTAAAAATGACGTGCCAACAATAAAACAGTGTAATGCTTAAATATTATAATATTAAAAAAATTAAACTTATTGTCATAGCTTGTCCCAGGTATGATGCCATAGAAAGAAATAATGTTACAATATTTACAATAATTATTGTCTATGTCATGTGCCCAAACTGAGAACCGTTCATTTGTTGACAAAAAAATGTAGAGTGTTGAAATTCTTAGACAACATTATGCAACATTTTTGCTATGATTTGATGATTATTAATTGGTTTACTTTTATAGATTCCTGATTTTAAATAGGTCCATTAAAAATAATACAGTTAAGTCAGATCATAAAAACGGGGTGGCCATTCAATTTCGCCACGTCAAAACTATGTGTTTTATTAAATCACGTATTAAATCATTTTGTCAAAAAACCAATTAACTCGCCCCAGTTAATGCTCTCTAAAAAATATGGTCCAGCTATTCTGTTATTTGTTTTGCTTGCCCAAACACTTCACTATAATAGGATATAATAGTAAGTGTGACCTTCTTTCTTTGAGTGAAGTTTTTTCGTACCCCGTTGCTTGGTAACCATTCAAAATTCTCAATACAGTTTCCTTAATTACATCATTATTATCAGCTACTTCCCTTGTAGGTTTCTGTGGGTTTTCTCGACATTTACAATTTCTTTTGGTAATTCAATATTGATCGCCGGATTTGGAAAGATCTATGACAATGTACGCAATTTTCTGTACTATTCCTCTTACCGTAGACCGGTAAAGGCCCCGATCTCGAAACCATTCGACTGCTCTACAACTCGAGTAAGGACATATGTCGTATGCTAACTAGCTTAAATGAAGTTGAGTGGTAGCGCAGTCGAACGGTTTCAAGAATCGGCCCCAGGATAATAAATATTCTGCGTACCTCAGAATGCGTTATAGTTTTATCCTCCACCAGGGAGTATTAAGGAGGTGGGCCAAAAACGCTTATAAAAGCGAACACTAATTCTGGATAGTGCGGTTAATGACCAAAAGATGGCGCTCCGAATAAGGAAATAATGGGCGAGTGTTGATTTTAATTAATATTATAAAGCAGTGCGAAGTGAATTGTATAAAAAAATGTCACAGGGAGATTTGAGTCATTATATCTATCATATTGAGTATCTCTTTGGTCAAAAACTTTATATAATTCGGGCTCGCTCCTCAGTACCTACCCAAAAACTTTTATTTAGTAAATTGACAAGTTACACGGTAATCGTTGACTGAGATTAGCGTCGTAGTAAACTTAAGCCACGGCGGTAATGAGCTCATAAATTTCACTTAGTTAATTCAAGTTGAACAGATCTGTGTGTTCAAGTGAATTATTGTTAAATAACTTATTTTTTGTGTTAAAACAGAGAAAATACTGGCAATTACAACATTTCGAGAAACAAAGGGTCACAATGTCTTTACACGTTAATATTAATTAATAAATAAATTAATACAGGTTCAGAAGAAATGGCAAGTCAAATAATGGTGCGTTCCCGCAATTCGTTTAGTGTATTGTTTAAATTTGATTGTATCACTTCATTGATTTTTAAAGATCTGCACCTTTTCCAAAACCTTCCGTCGCGCTAATGCTAATTTTAAGTATTTTTTGCGTGTAAAATATAGACAGTATTCGTGTTTCCTGTATTGTATTCCGAGCTATTCGGACGCTTTTGATACCGTCTTAAGACGGCCGCTTTTTGTTGTTATTGTGTTACGATTCCGCGCGTTATTAGTTCCGATCGTAACAACCGCTAAACCGCTTTCATTTTGTTTCTTTTGTGTTTACAAAAGCGCATCATTTGTTGTTAAACCCGCATATTTTGTTTGCTCAATCAATTACTACGTCGCTATTTTTTGTGTAACGTGTTGTCCTGACGAAGCTCTAAAATCAGTTCCAGCTGTTGTGGGGCTAGCCTCTGAAGAAAGAAGTACCAAGAAAACACCACCTGCAGAGATTCGACGCAAAAGGTCAGTGGTTAACTTTATTTGGTGAATTAATTTACGCGACGGCACGTGTTTTATTGATAGTTCCGCTAAAGGTCCTTCGTCAATTATATACGTGCATTGAACCAGCTTTGAACTAAAACCCCAACATCTAATTCATACATTTTTTGGATATTATATGTAATGTGTCATCGAAGACATTCCAAATAATCACCAAATAATTACAAAGGTTGTGATTAATATTTATAATTTTAGGGTAAACATTCCCAAATAATGATTGAAATTATGAGAAGATTCAAGCCACTGTGGTGTATCATTAGATTAAGCTCAACAGTATTAAAAAAAAACTAAGTCTGCTGAACATAGAAATGTAATTTATTTTACAATGCTCAGAGTTTATTCAAATATAAAAATTTACAATGAACCAGTTTAAAAGGTTTAAATCTAATACGTTTTAATTGGTAACAAATACTATAGATATAATTGATAGAGAAAAGGAAATGTAATAAATATATGCAATGTTTGGTTTCATTTATAAAACTTCATAAGAAATACATGGGTTAATACAAATTCAAACAAATAATTATAATTAAGCAACTCATATTTAATTCGTTCATTTTTGTGATATTCCATTAAATTTTAAATTTGTGTCGTAAAACAATTTAATTCATTTACAGTGTAAAAGGTTAGTATATTTTTCAAGAGTAGTAATCAATATTAGCTACAAGTAGATATTTCCAAATATTGATTTTTTTTTCATTTAAAACAAAAAAAAACTCACTTTTTTGACCACATAAGGAGCTGAACTACAAAAAATCATAAATGAGACTAAAGCCAGTTATATCAATTTTCTAAAAGTAAATTTTATTTGGCATAGGCATAGATGAATTTTTTCGCATAGATGAATTTTTTCTAAGGGGGGCAGCTGGTAAGCTAAATGTTCACAAGGGTGGTTTTTGTAATAATTATATAACACTCTCTAGATTTTTAAGGGGAGAGATGTATACATTTACTATCATACATTAATTGCTTTCAATTTCACTAAAATGTGATTTTCAAATATTTATGAAAAATTAACAATGCTTATATTTTAATAACATCGAATAAATTTTCAAGCAAGTAGGTACAGATCAGGGTGTACACCCTGGTACAGATGGAAAGTTATAAACTTCAAGCAATTTTGATGTATTGATTGTGTATTTGTAACTTTAAAAATAACTGACTCACCACTTCGTTGTTCACTTCTTTGGTAGATAAATGAAAGTTTTTAGCGGCAATAAATAAATGAACGGAAATTGATTATGATAATTTTTGATGAAACTATTTTTTAATGACATTGAAATGATGAGCGAAGCTTTGTCGCCCAGGTACTTCTTCTATAAACAAATGTTTAAAATTTGAAATTTTTTGTTAAGGGTGTTTTCCAGAATGCTCTTTTTCACTAAATTAATTTCAAACTGTTGGCTACTTTTAGTTATAATAGTGGTTGACTATAACTTTGTAATTTAAAATGGAATTGCATAGATATATATTCGTTTAAAACTCATAGGGTATGTTTTATAACTACTTCGTATGTCTGCAACTCACAGCTTCCGTGATAATTTATACGAAAAAAATAGCCTTCAGTCTCAAATATAGCGGATAGAATTTCGGAATTTCATGAATTCATAGTTGCGATAGCATTGGGATTTCTCCTATAAATTAAATTATCTCAGACACTGACTTCAAATGAAGCAAAATGAACACTCTGTAAATACATCAAAACGGAAATTCCTTATTGTTAGCGCCCTCTTCTCCCCAAATAAATAAAAACAAGTTTTACCATTTCAGCAAAAACTCAATTATATCATGGGGGACAGGTGGGGAAATGTCTTTTAAAAAATATTATTTTTTGGGAAGCTAAAGTAATACAGTCATGGGAATTAAGATGTTGAGTCCATTCTTTAAAGGAAAACAGAATATTGAATGGGAGTCACTATCAGTGTACTTTTTTAGTTACCTTATAAAGTAAAATAATTGTTCAATACAGCAAAAATATTATGAACAACAGTGCTATAGTAAAAAACTATATACTCATGAAAATTTCTATAATTTCTAAGGCTACTTAAGTTTTTAGTCAGGATAAAAAAAATTGTTCTTTATGAAAATTGGCAAAAAATTTGAATTTTTATTGTTATGACTATATGAGAAATAGTAGGAATGTATATTTATGTAAACAACAGAGAACACAAACTTAAATCATAAAAACAGCCCTTTGTTATTTTTTAATGCTCGACAACTATCAAAGACACATCCAAGTTAGTTAGTTTTGACATACTAAAGAAATAATAAGATAAAAAGAGTCAAATAATGTTTATTAATTTTTTATTACATTTTTTTATAATGTTAGTAATACAAAATAAGTAATTCTTATTAAAAGTAATTATAAAATGAACTGATCAGAAGATGCAAGTGCTATGGCCAATTTATAACACAATCAATTTTTAAAATGTCATTCGGGCACTCACAAGTAAACCAGAAAAAAGAAACAATGTCTCTGCAGTTAAACAGTTTGCTTTTTAAATCAAAGGAATTAAAATTAAAAAATATGACACGGAATATTAATATAGGAACAGAACACAGTGTCACATACTTTTTTTCTATGATACTATGTATATAAGGTTTTCTTCATAAAATATATGAAGTTTCAAAATTATTATATTTTTTGGAATTAGTGTACGCCTTGAATTATAGATTGTACAACGCCCTGAATAATTTGTACATCAATAATGTACAATCAATAAACACTAGTCACTATTGTATTACACACCATTCAATATCTCCAACATAGAAGTTAACATTGGCGTGAATCTTACTATATATATTTGCTTCTCATAAATAGAAGCAGGTTTTATTATTTGCGAAATTTTTGTTCAAGTAGGTAGCATGTGGGGTATTATTTATAATATTCACTACTTTTGGGGAACTGAAAATAGTTCAGGCATGAGGATTATGATATGAATTCTTTGTTAATAGGGATTAGATGTGGAATGTTGAAAAATATCTTTTATTCAATAGGGAGATGGGTTTCATTAATTTTGGGTCATAAGAAAATTATACAGGTGTAAAATTGGTATATATGCTAATCTCCTGAAATTACTGTACTGAATATAATGAAGAGTATTTAATCATTGCATGCGAATTAAAAAAATGACTCTATTCTATAAATTAATCCAGAGATTAATCCTCATTTTACCAATATTAGATATATGAAGTGAGCGGGGACTGAAAATTATGACAAGAAATAACAAAAAAAAGAAAAAATATAATAAACCTCGAAATGCTATTAAATACACCAAACATCACAAAAAATAAAAATTGTCAAATGTATTCTGTCAAAAACTTGAAATTGGAGTCTTCTAAACATTTAAACCGCAAAAAAATAAATTGGAATGTTAATGTTCCCGTAATTGAAAAAAAGTAAAAAATGTCAAAATGATGTTCCAAATGTCGAAAATGTTAAAATTTTAAAAAATGTCTAAAGGTCAAAAATGTTAAAAATGTCAAAAATGTAAAAATGTCAAAATTACTCTCTTCGAGGTTTCATGCTTTTGTACGTAAGACAATATATATGATATATATTGTTTCTGGTCGGGAACCTTCATCAGTTGCGCGTCACACAATTTCCTCTCGAACACTTATTTATGGATTTGATACATAGCACTAAATTTGTAGACGCGAGATATAAGACCGACATCTAGGATTTTCAAGGAAACTAACCCACAGAGATCCGAATCTTGAGCCGTTACGTGTAATTGCTGTACTCCCATAACTCCTAGGACAGAATATCACGCTAAAATGTTCAAGTTACTTCACCTGTCAGTCCAGAAACAATCTATATCATATATATTGTTTGAAAATTTTATCCTGACAATCTGTCCGAGGAGTTACGGGAGCACAGCAATTACATGGAACGGCTCTAGGCTCGGGGCATCTGCTAATTTCCCCGAAAATATTATATGTCAGTCTTACATCTCCCGTCTACAAATGTCAAAATTGTCAAAAATGTGAAAAATATTGAAAATCAAAAACGCCAAAAATTTTAAAACTTTCGAAAATGTCAAAAACATTAAAAATATGAAGAATAACAGAAATATCGAATGTCAAAAATATACAAACTCAAAACTATCAAAAATATTAAAAATATCAAACATTTCATAAAAATTAAAAATATCAAAAAATATCAAAAATATGAAAAATATCAAGAAAATAAAAATTTTCAAAAATAACAAAAATATCAAAAATATCAAATATATCAAATATATCAAAAATATCTAAAATATCAAAAATATCAAAAATATCAAAAATATAAAAAATATCAAAAACATCAAAAATACCAAAAATATCAAAAATATCAAAAATATCAAAAATATCAAAAATATCAAAAATACCAAAAATATCAAAAATATCAAAAATATCAAAAATATCAAAAATATCAAAAATATCAAAAATATCAAAAATATCAAAAATATCAAAAATATCAAAAATATCAAAAATATCAAAAATATCAAAAATATCAAAAATATCAAAAATATCAAAAATATCAAAAATATCAAAAATATCAAAAATATCAAAAATATCAAAAATATCAAAAATATCAAAAATATCAAAAATATCAAAAATATCAAAAATATCAAAAATATCAAATATAAAAAATATCAAAAATATCAAAAATATCAAAAATATTAAAAATATCAAAAATATCAAAAATATCACAAACATCAAAAATATTAAAAATATCAAAAATATCAAAAATATCAAAAATATCACAAATATCCAAAATATCAAACATATCAAAAATATCACAAATATCAAAAATATCAAGTATATCAAAAATATCAAAAATATCAAAAATTTAAAAAATATCAAAAATATCAAAAATATCAAAAATACCAAAAATATCAAAAATATCAAAAATATCAAATATATCAAATATATAAAAAATATCAAAAATATCAAAAATATAAAAAATATTAAAAATATCAAAAATATCAAAAATATCACAAACATCAAAAATATTAAAAATATCAAAAATATCAAAAATATCAAAAATATCAAAATATCAAAAATATCAAAATATCAAAATATCAAATATCAAAAATATCAAAAATATCAAAAATCAAAAATATCAAAAATATCAAAAATATCAAAAATATCAAAAATATCAAAAAATCAAAAATATCAAAAATATCAAAAATATCAAAAATATCAAAAATATTAAAAATATCAAAAATATCAAAAATATCAAAAATATCAAAAATATCAAAAATATCAAAAATATCAAAAATATCAAAAATATCAAAAATATCAAAAATATCAAAAATATCAAAAATATCAAAAATATCAAAAATATCAAAAATATCACAAATATCAAAAATATCAAAAATATTAAAAATATCAAAAATATCAAAAATATCAAAAATATCAAAAATATCAAAAATATCAAAAATATCAAAAATATCAAAAATATCACTAAAATCAAAAATATCAAATATATAAAAAATATCAAAAAATCAAAAATATCAAAAATATCAAAAATTTTAAAATATCAAAAATATTAAAAATATCAAAAATATTAAAAATATCCAAAATATCAAAAATGTTATAAATAACAAAAATTTCAATATGTCAAACATCGAAAATGTCTAAAATGCCAGAAATCAAACAATGTCTAAAATGTCAACAATGTCAAAAACGTCAGATATGCAAAAAAAAGAGAAATATCAAAAATATCAAAAATATTAAAAATATCAAAAATATCAAAAATATCAAAAATATCAAAAATATCAATAATATCAAAAATATCAAAATTATCAAAAATATCACTAAAATCAAAAATATCAAATATATAAAAAATATCAAAAAATCAAAAATATCAAAAATATCAAAAATTTTAAAATATCAAAAATATTAAAAATATCAAAAATATTAAAAATATCCAAAATATCAAAAATGTTATAAATAACAAAAATTTCAATATGTCAAACATCGAAAATGTCTAAAATGCCAGAAATCAAACAATGTCTAAAATGTCAACAATGTCAAAAACGTCAGATATGCAAAAAAACAACAAAAACCGTCAAACATGTCAATGACAGCACAAGTCAAAATACCTAAAATGAAAGTCGCCAAAACCAGAATATCAAATGTCAACAATCTCAAACAAATCAAATATATCTTGCTCTATATATTATATCCCGAAAAGATGTATTTTTAGAAGCTATCCTTGTCCTATAAAATAGTGTCATGAACGATAATGTTAAATTGATTTTCACAAAAAAATCTATAAATTACCAAACTACACTATATGAAAATTACCCCATAAAAAAAGGTTCAAAATAAATACGTCAAATATCTTGATTGGTCTACCCCGTGCAAAGCCGCGGCGGGTCAGCTAGTCTCTGAATATATTTGTCATACAGTTCTTACCCTCGAGAGTGGTCAATAAAGGCTACACCAAATCCCCTGAGAAAAATCCTTAAAAAAGGTCGTGGACTTTAAAAAAATTCCCCGATCTGGCAGTACTTCTTTTGCCACAGAAAAAATATATAAAAACTACCCACAAAAAGAATTGAGATGTCTATTTATAAAGTTTGGCATAGATTGATTCCTAATAATTTACTTACCAACAATTACAGTAAGTAACGATATTAGATAATAATAATAACCAAAACACTCCTAATTAAATAGAGTTAAACAAGTACAAATATAACGCTTAGTTCTCTAATATTGGGTAGATATAATATGTTGCTGCGCGATTGATAAGTCATTAATGGATTTATTATGAGGAAGATTCACGGGACGTCATCCGCAAAGTACCGTCACTGCATATAAGGATACAATGGCCGCCTCATATACAAAATTCTTATGCATGCGGCCATGGTACCCTTGTATGCAGTCGCCCCACCATGCGGTTGAAGTCCCGTGAATCTTCCTCATAGAAAGAAACATGTCTACTATTGATATGGTCACTATAAATCTTGTTAGGTAACTTAATAGAAAGCAATTTATCACAAATCTGTGGAACGGGTGGTAATTTATAATAACTAATAACTTGGTCTTCCGTGAGATCCCACAACTGTACTAATATAAATAAGGTATTGCACTAAAATTTATTTTTTGGGCTTATAATGTACAACGAAGACAAATCTCGGTAGTCGAACGCCCACATAAAACAATTTCTAAAATATATAGTTTTATTACTCTCTTCGAGGGGTCATTCTTTGTACGCAAGACAATATATATGATATATATTGTTTCTTGTCGGGAACCTTCATCAGTTGCGCTTCCCACTATAGAATGTCCTCTCGAACACTTATTTATGTATTTGATACATAGCAGTAAATTTGTAGACGCGTGATTTAAGACCGACATCTAGGATTTTCGGGAAAATATTGGTTTCTTTTGTGTTTTCTTGGGAAAAACAATTTTTCGGGACATGACCTGTTTGTGAATGTAATTATAATCTAAATTATTATAAAAAATTAATTTGAAATTGAATGTTTGGCAGTATTACCATGACGTCATTTGTTCTATTGCTCTATCTTAGCCTCCTCAGTCCCTACTACAATAACTGTTTTGTTTATACAGTTCTTGTTTTGCTTCTGCATTTTATTGGTTTGCTCTTGTAATCAAAAAAAGGTAAACGTCTTTTATATCCTATGTATATATGCGGAAACAATAAAGTGATCAAAGAATTTTTGTAAAACGAATTGCCAGTTTAGAATAACTTATTTTTTAGTATCTATTATTCAATTTCAATAATAATTAAAACTTTTGTTTCATTTTGTATTTGACTTATAGTTCTATTTAATTATGTAGAAATCCAGTAGGTTGAATATGACCGTTTACAAAATTACGAACATTCCTTATTCCATTTAAAGTTCTTTACCCGATCAGTAGTTAAGTTGTATTTGGATTTCCCAGTGGACAAAGAATCAAGTTTCTGTATATTGTACGATGTTTTAACGTCCGTCTAAATATGTAGAATTTAAAGCAAGGACATCCATTCGTCGCAAATAAAAAGATAAATAATCCTAATTCTTGCATATAAATAAGGTCAACGGGCGAAGATACAACCTAGTCCTTTAACGAAAGTCAAGATGAAGTTATCAGTGCTATTGTTGGTGGCGTGTGTGGTTATTTTGACCAGTGCAGCTACGATTCAAAACCAAGAAGTTTTGAAAAGGGATAAACGATTTTTATTGACAGGTGAAGAATAACTTCTGCTTGAAGACACATATTACAGATTTACAAATTATTTTATTATATCATAGAGTTCTTGTGGTATTATCTCCACATAACGTTTCAGCTACTAATTCATCAAACTTGAAGGCAGGAATATTTTATTTAAAATTAAAACTAAAAATTTTTGAGAATAGATACCTCCGATAATTAACTAAGAAAATAGTAGTAGTTTATAGTGGAAACCGTTACTTTACTTTTTTTATGAATAAAAATACATTCTTTGTAATAGTATCACTTATGTTATTAACCAGTGACTAGTTTGGAGATTAAACATGTCATTTGCAAACATAAATTAATTAATAAAATTGTGTTATAAGGTTTTGGCTACAGAAATATATAGTATAAGACAAAAAATTTCTGTGTTTGATGAATCAAATAATATGCTATCTTGTAAATATAAGTTCTTTTTCGGAATAAACCTAGAAGTAGATGGCCCCTTGATGTTCTTAAAAATCTCTAGGCTTTTAAGAGCTGCAGCAATTGGTACAAAATTATTAAAAATATAATATACGATTTTTTTAAATTTAGGTAAGCTTTGACCCGTTTGTAAACAATGAGTAGCTAGATACAATTACTCACGCTCATTTAGACTTAATTCAAGCTTTGTTAATCATTTGTTACAAAAAACGGCAATTCTTGAAAGCCTAGAGATATTTAAGAACATCAAGAAACGATATCCTAGGTTTATTCTGAATAATCAATTGTTGATGTACAAAATGGCATTTTATTTGTTTTTTTTTTAATAGCAAACTTTTTCTATACTACATATGCTTTTATCTAGAGTAATATGACACGATTTTTGCGTGATAATTTATATTCTGTATGAAAATTATATTTTTTCTTTTCTTTTCAATTTTTCTATTGATGGTATGTTTTGTGAGATAGATTTAATCAGTTATTTGTACTTAGTTTTATGTAAACTTGCTCTGTTAATGTTTTTAACTGCAATAAAACTTAAATAAATAAATAAAATAAATAAATAAATATGTAATCTCAAAACTAGTCACTGTATAGTAATATAAGTTATTAAGTTATATCATTATAAAACATATTTTCATTCTTAACAATAAAAAATAAACTTTCCTTTGGAAAAATTTGTTGGATTTAATTAGCCTTTAACAGTATTAAATGGTAAATGTATATATATATATATATATATATATATATATATATATATATATATATATATGATAAACATAAAATGTTGGGCTTACTGTGGAATTTTTTGTCAGAAATACAATGAGATCATATTTGCTTATCTATTAACTTCATGTTATTCAAACTGCCTTTCCGAAAATTTTTAACTAAAATTAAACTTTTTTCAATTGTTAGATCATTTTTCTCCATTCCATCTATGTATGAAATATTGTTTGTAATGAATTCACAATTTAAAATTTGAAACCATTTATACAACATATGCAATTCTGTCTTTTTTCAGACACCATTAAGATATTTACATAAAGTTGTAGATACTTTGCACTTCCCATTTTAAAAATATTTTTGCACACAAAACTAAACATTGTTTTAAACCGGCCACCAATTGTAATATTTTTAATTTAATTCAGACCTTATAATTGTAATTTAGGATTTCCTTTAAATGCTTTAACAATTAAGTATATCTATTTAAATTTAGCTACATTTAGAAACTCCTAACAAAAACACATTAGTAACAAGATTTTATCTTATTTCCAAATATTTTGTTTCAAATACTAAAATTATTTTTTTTCGGACATAAACAGTCAATAAATTTTAAATTATTCAAGAAATGATTATTTTAGAAGTTTACTACAACAAATATCGGAGCCCTACTACTTGCATGTTTCTAAATGGTATATAAATTGGGTTCTTATATCGTGTTTATTGTTATGACATGCACTTGCTCTGCTGTTTCACATAGATACATAGTTAACTATGTATTCGTTTACATAGATAACTATCTATTAGTTTACAAACTCTGAACTTTTGTTGTCCACTCAAGTATTCAAAATGTAGAGAATATTTCTTCCCAAAAACATAATCTTCCCTTCAATAGTATGTATCTTATGCCTGTCCTACTGTCATTATGAAGCTTTCAAATATGAATTACATGTTCCCTATGGTTTTGAGTCGTACATATTCGACTTCAGTAGTGAAACCATTATTTATTGCATGTCCAATATTGTAGTTCTTTGCAGATGGAATATTGGTATGGAATTGTTAAGCGTTGGAAGTGATGTTGTTAGTATATTGTAGGTGTTGATACTCATTTCTGATTCTCTCAAACATTTATGTTCATACTCGTTTCTGATTCTCTCAAGTATTTATGCAATTGCTTATTAGAACAGCAGAGAATTGTGAGTTAATAGTTTGACTTACACCTGGTTATTTTATTTTAGAGCTGCACACCATATCTGATATAAAATAGGTCTTCATTAGGGAGAAGTTGAAGACGTTTCGAATAGAATCAGTCATTATTTTGCTGATTCGGCTCCCTTGCAGGTCATCTATACCTAAAAGTCATCTCTGAAAAATATATAAGTGCTAACATAAATAGTTAGTTTGTGTAAGTTGAAATAAAGTTCAATATTGTTCTTAATCGGAAATGAAAAAAATAATAACTGAAAATATTTAAATGAATAATATTTCAACGTCTTTCCGAATTATTTTGCTCTTTGTAAAAGTTTTCTACTCAGATAGCAGCGGTACATATTTTTGATTAGCGAATCATTAGGGGAACTCAAACCTAGAAGTGTAATGTAATCATATTTATTTAATTCCAACATAGATTCTTTAGAAAACCAGATAAAAACAAACATTTAACTAAGCTTTTTGTACATACGTACATTACCCAATATCAAAGAATATAGTTTTTTTAAACGCACATGTTCATTTACAGCTGCCCTTGGGCTTGGAGCACTCGGAGCTGGTATTGTTGGCGTTAAGGCACTTGGTGCTAGTGCTGCACTCGGAACAGGTGCAGCACTAAGTGCAGGTGCAGCACTTGGTGCTGGAGCAGCAGTTGGAGCAGGTGTTGTTGGTGCCAAAGCCCTAGGAGCTGGATTAGTCGGATATGGGTTAGGAGCTAGCCATGGAAGATATTATTATGGGACGTAAGTAATCACATTTTAGTAACTGGAATATGTCTCTAAAGCCAGCTTTTACCACTCATAATGAGGAAAACATTTTTCAATTTGGGTTTTTATTTTCTGAAAATCAGTGTAATAAATCAAATAGTATCACTATGTTGTAGTTTGGCTATCACAAATAAATTTAAATGATGACAGAAGTAATCCATATAGTAAATGTCTTTAGTTAAATTATAAGTAAATAAGATTTGTCATTGGGTATTTATGGATTTTTCTGGAAATAACACCATTTTTGGGGAAAAGTCTGTATGTTTCAAAACCCAGTGTTTTATGGTCTAAATCAGACCCCTCTTTGCAAGGGCAATGAAGACAACAAACTAAAAACAAAATTTATTATGTGACGACGTACAGTGTTATTTAATTGTCGCATTAAAATATTGATATTAAGAGTATACTGCCCAGTTTAATAAATATAAATATTTTCATTGTATGAGAGTAAGACCAGAATTTAAACACCAGACACATTTCACTTGTAAATGTAGTTCAAGTTATTGCAGAAATGTTATTGACTGCAAGAAATAAATCTATACTAATATATAAAGATGTACAATTTATTAATATGTTTGTTTATTTACCCCTTATCTATAGAAGTAATTAACGGATTTAAACAATTCTAGAACTTATCGAAAGCTACTCTTTTCGAGTAACATGAGGTATATTTTATTTTGATAAAATCTTTGATTACATCATAGTGGGGAGGGGCAGTAAAGTGTCTATTGTTATTGCTTAAATTTTTCTTAAAATCTTGGAAACAAAATGTTCTACAGGCATGCAAATTGCTGTATCTATTCATGTGTATATAAAAGTTGATAAGTAAACTATCAGGCCTGTTTAGGAGGCCTTGAGGGTTGGCAGTAAGTTCAGTTGACAATGAAGCAAAATTTATGTGTTCTGTGAGATCTGCCACTCAAGTGTTGTTGAGAATAAAGAGCTGCAAATTATAGTTGAAGGTGATAACTATTTAGTACTTATAATGTTACATGATATTGGGACTGACCTATTTTTGTTGTCTCATCTTCAAAGCACAGACCAGTGAATGATGGTGAGAAAAGGAGTAACCCTACACCAAGCAGTTAATAGAAATAGGCATGTCGTGATCGTGATCATATTCAAATACGGGTAATCTCGAAATACTACCCGTATGTACTACTAGGGGTTTAAGAATCATGCTGTTAAACAGTAATTCCCAAGAGAATATTATATATGTAACTTCTAATTCCACACAATAATTATGGTGCTCCAAAACTCGGAGTAACTAGTAAAATAAAATTTTCTTCTAATAAACACTATTTTAAAAATTTTAAAATTCAAGAGACCACAGCAAAGCGCTCAGGAAAGGCACAGTTTATTCAAAGTCAGTAATTATATAAGGGTCTTTAACATGTTTTATTTGTATTAGTATACATACCCAAAAAACAATCTAAGACAACGATTTTAGCTTACCGCATGAATATGATATCTTCAGCAAAAGCGCTTTATAATTTATTGTTTTAACTATAATCTTTTAATCATAGGGAATGAAATGTGAGCATATGTCAGACTATAACAGGAAATTTTATTTCATTTCATATACAGGGATTGGCAGACCACATTACAAACTAAGCTAATAATTGTACTGTATTTGTTAGTTATTTAACTTTGGTCCGATATTATTAAGTTCTTTCCAAATTCTCAGTCATATTTTAACTACAACAAGCAAAAATATCATTTTGAACGTCCAAACTATGTGGATAAAATAACTTTTTGAAAAGTAGTAGGTATTCACCAATTTATTTAAATATAATATAACACAAGACAATTCGAAAATATAGAAAACCAATTAAAACTACTAGTGGTCGCCCAGTGGTCGAAATTCAATCCTATTTAATCAAATTTTGAACCTTATTAAGGTTCGTTTGTAAAAAAGTATATGTCTGTTAGAAATAAAGTGGAGGAGAAACCGGAGAAGAAGGTGTCACGAAACCCCCAAATAATTCATGTGATATTGAACCCAGAATTGAAATTAAAAAAAATATATGAGAATTTTGTTAAATATAGGTATTCCAAATAATTTTTGGTGGGATTGCACTTTGTAACCCAAAAGTTGAAAATGTAAATTTCAATACATATTTTAAAGCCATTGACAACGAAATCAGAATCGACTTTGAAACGTTTGGTATTTTCTTTCAATATACCTACAGCTTTTTATTTGGATTGTGGTGTTATTTTCATAACACAACATAAAAATAATCAAGAATATGCGACAAATATGAAACAAGTTATATGAAATTTATGCGGTAAAAATTAAAAGAATCTTTTAGTTGAAAGTATAGCATTGTAATTAATAAAACATTATCAGAAATAAATTCATAAATTTCAACATAATTCTAATTTTAGTTACCAAACCATACTTGCGAGAGCCCAATGAGTTTCCATTATTATGTAATATAAAGTTTTCTGGGTTCTATTTCAATAGCATGACGTTGTAGAATAACCTTAGGAACGGGTCAAAATTTGTTACTTTTTAGTGTAATTTATTTCGTCTCTCACATTCCAATCAATTCATCTTAAGATTTTCTCCTCAAGCAATCTGGCGACACTGTTACTGTTATCTGTTTGGCATTGACAGCATTGACACAAATTATGTGTATTATTATTATTATATTTTATTTAATGAGTGAACGAATATTATAAATAAATTTCGGCATTCTGCACTGAAGGTCATCAGTTGCTACTAATCAAAACAAAAATAAAGAAAATATGTTGAGAGACAGAGGAGAAAATGGTACCTAATACTTTTGTCTTTGCTTATATATATATATATATATATAGATAATATATGATATTGGCCTGAGAAGTAGGCAAAACAACTGGATTGGGTGCAGAGTGGATGTGTACAGACTAAACATAATGTTGGGAATTTAGTCGTGTAAAAATTTAACTAATTAAACGTTTTTTACCTGTTATATTTGTAAAAAAACTAGTTTTCTGTTTATTATTTGCATAAAAACAACTGATTAATTTTGTTCTTTCAAATCCACAAGTATAAAATTGCTACGTTTTTTCAATAGAACAGGATTTTTAACGTCATTTTATGACAAATGTGACAGCTGCCTTAAACAAGGAAGTCGTTACCTTTAGCAACCTTGTATTTATAATTAAGTATACCACTTAAAAAAATGTTTAATTACCTGTAGTTCACAGTTGATTAAAAATAGCGAATATTTACATTTTTAAATTCTGAATATCTGGTAATTTATTTTTGGAGATTATCAGCCAAAAATTTGTTCTCAGAAGAAAATAAACTGCAAATCTAATATCCATAATAAATTGGTAAAGTAACATAATAAGAAAAAAATGCAACTTTACTCGCAAGAATTAAATTCAGAACATATTTCAATGATTAAATGTTTTATATGATGGATGTAATAACGAAACAGATTCAACAGTCCAACAATATGATGTAGTGGTGTAACTGTCTTTTGAATTTAATGGTTATGTGTCCTACTTTTGAGTTCCCATCATGTATTCGTATCAGCGAAATTGACATATTAGACATAAAGGTCTGGACAAGACGAAGCTAGTCAAAAACTGCTAATATCTGGTCTAATAAAAATCCATGTGAATTAATTGATAAGTAACAGCAGTATCACTTAATTTAGGAGAGTTCAAAAAAGAACTATTTATACGTGTAGAACAGCCAAAATGGAATAAATTCGATTACAAATAAAGGAGGGCTTGTAGGGAAGTACTAAGTATCTTATTTTAAATTTATTTTTTGGATTTTACAGAAAATTTTATACATAATTCATGTACAATAAGAAAATCTGTTGACAAATAGAAGAAAATGGTACACAATGTATGCTTCTGCTGTTAATTTATGTTTAATAATACCTTTATTTGTTGAAAATTTTTGCAAGTGTACATTTATTGAAATTCAAAATTTTGAAAATAATATATTAAAAATCTTTACATTGAATTGAAAAGGTACCTTAACCTAATGGCTAACAATGTTACGCAGTGTAAAATTGAAATCAAATTTGCTACAACGACGATAGCCGTGAACATTAGTATTATTGCCTTGATGTCAGATTTAATTATTTATCTTAAATCACACTATTTGGATTCATATCATAGTGATAAATTATCGGAAATACATTTATCAGTTGCCATCCAATACAAATTCTAATTTTAGTTGGCCAACCATATTTAGAAAGGAATAAAAGTTTCAAGCTTGCGAGTATTGAATTAATGGTCATTATCATGGATAATATAAATTTTTGTGGATGAATTTTCAGTTGCATGATAATGTAGAATAACTTTGGGAACCTATCAAAGTTTTTTAGTTTTTCTTTTAATTTCATTTGTTTTTCTCATTTGAGTTAATCCATCGTACGATTTTCTCTCCAAGCAATCTGGCGGCTCTGTTTGGCATTGATAGTGTGAACGTGAACTTTTATCTTATTTTATTTAATGAATGAACGAATAATATAAATAAATTTAAGCATTCTGCACTGAAGGTAGTCAGTATAGCTACTAAACAAAACAAATATAAAGAAAATTGTTGAGTAACAGAAGACAAAATGGTGCCGTACCGTTTTGTATTTGCCTCTTTATATATAGATAACTCATTTAAGTACTTCCTTTCAAATGTTTTATTCCCACTCTCTCTCTCTCTCTCTCTCTATATATATATATATATATATATATATATATATATATATATATATATATATTAAATAGTAAATGTTCTTAGATATGGTGGATATTATTACCAAACATGTTAATTTTAAATTGTACGTGGTCATTTAATAGCCGTTTCTAATGAAATTCGAACTGTTTCTTTGTCATAGTCTGAGTTGCCATTGATACCGGGATTTGATATAGATCCTTAAGGGTTTTTAGGTTTTGAAATATAATGCCTTTACCCCAATTAAGATGTTACTTCCATGAAATATATAAATACATTGTGATGCACAAGTTTGAAGACAAAGAAAGTGACATATTGTTTGTTAGCTGCAATGGCACCTTATGAGAGCCTCAAGCTCACTGAGTTTAACACTAAATACAGGGACAACTTATGTCCAACATTTACTTGAAATACTATAAATAAAGTGTATCTCAAACCATTGAGAAGTTCTCATCTACTTAATTATAAGATGGGCTCACGGTGCTGGAAATCACCCCCCTCAAGCCAGTCGTTTGATCGGGTCCAATTATATGATAGTATCTCCTTGTGCTTACTATATGTTGTCTATAACAACATTTCCCTTTAACGACTGGACAAATTGAGCGTTTCAGTATATAATGAATTTCTTCTAACCATTTAGAATTTTAGGCATTGAACAAGTACAATCGAAAAACCGAAAAAGTGCATTTGCTCTCGTACAAAGGTGTAAACATTTGACGTAAGAAATGGAAATCATTTGGAGTCGTTAAACCAAATGGTCTTTCTCTAATGCTGCTATTTATTACACCATTTCAACATAGACTTATACATTTATAGCACTTCATTTAATCGGATTTCGTCTTTCCTGAGATCAGGTAATGGACGTAAGGTTTATTTTACCACAATGTACCAGTCTATCTTTTATCGTCTTGCATTGGGTCCCTTACCAAGAGACAAAAAGAAAAACTAGAAATGAAATACGGTCTAGTTAGAACCCGGGGCTGCAATCTGCCTACTCCCCAAGCCTTACTAGATTGCTATTAATTGAGTGTCAGAGTCCAGGTCGAAATCAGGGTCTAAATCTCGCTTCTCCACAAGTGTTATTAGATAGCTCTCTGCTACCAAGTGTATCTAGAAATCTGTCAGCTATCTAGTGACACTGATCAGGATCTCTCTTGTCATTGGATTGTAGTTTATTTTGAAATATACTAAGAATAATGAATCAAGAACAACTACAATAACAACTTAATACCATGAGTAGTTTATGATAAGTCTAAACATTTACACTATCTTTCACACCATCCTAACTTTAATTCAATTACACTATAGATTTAGTTAACAAATTAATTTTCTTTGGACTGAGAGCTAAGAATAATTACTCAGAATTTTATCACCATCTACAGTTTTATCATATTTGCTCATGAGTGGGGTCAAATCTAATAAATGTTGTGTCTTTAATATATTTAATTGGTTGAACATTTTCCTGCAAACGCAATTTACTACCTAAAAACCTAAGTTTAACACATAAATATGACCTTATAATTATTAGCAAGAACTAAGGTCAGATGATAATAGAAAGTAATGACTGTAAGTTTAAATTTGGGATGTTATGTAGCTCCGTAACCGTAACCGAAACTATGAGATATACGAAATAAAAATCTATCCGAAACCCTAACTGAATCTGATATAAAAGTTTCGAATAATTTCGGATAAGGACGGATTTGTAACAAAATGAGACAGGCACTTTACGCGGCTGTTCAAACGCGTTGACGAGTTCCCATTTACAATAACTTATTATGTGTGGTGGTTTGTCGGTTCAAATTCAATTCCAAAAAATCTAATGTCCATAACTGAAACTATTCGAAACTATCGGATAATTCGAAATAATTTCATTTTCGTAATAGTAAGTGAAACCGATATAATATTATTCATATATCCGTATCCGTATCCACATCCGAAATTTCATATCCCTAACATCCCTAGTTTAAATATCACAGTAAGTTATTGGTAAAATTTACTGGTAACGCACCCTTTCGATTCAATATTATATGCCCAGAATTTTCCTCTGGAAACAACTAGAAATTTTTCGTATGAAACACTGCAAAAACATATACTCGAATTACGTCATTTTATAATAACTGTGACAACAGGCTTAAACAAGGAAATGACTATATTCAGAAACCTTGTATTAATAATTAATTATTCCACTTAAGCGAATATTCGACAATTTATAATTGCTTTGCGCTAAGAGCTGATAGAGAATGCATATGTTTCCATTTTTAAACTCTGAGTGCATTATAATTGATTATTAGAATTGACAAAAGAAATATATTTTGTTCTATCATAACGATATTTAATTGTTTCAGTGGCCCCAGACGATATGGTTACTATGGTGGATACATTGGTGGTGGAGGAGGCTACGCTGGTGGCTTCGGTTATGGCTACGGATATGGTGGATGGTGAGATGAGGTAAGTTTTGTAATTTTCATACAAAAAATATAGTTTAATGCACACATCTATTTGTTTACAAAACTATCAACAGGCGTCTAACACGACGGAAATGGCTTCACTTTATCAAAATCGACAACTTTGTATTTGAAGAAACGCTGAGCAATATGTAGTTTTATAAGAAAATAGGTAAACTCCTCAATTTGGTTATCTATTAAAAAATCCGTTTCCTTATAGATTTAGAATCTAGGGCAAAACTAATTTAATTGAGAAACATTTGTAGACAACAAACCACATTTGAAGACGCGAGATGTAAGACCGACATCGAAGAGAGTAAACAAACCACATCTCAAAGGTGTACAAACTATTTGTGATCAAGTATTATAGTGGTCTACTAATTTACTGTGCTGGATTGCGTAAACAAAAAAAGAAAACGGGAAGAAATACATTTGAATTACAAAAAAACATTCTATAATTCTCCATAAAAATGTTTTATTATTAATGGTGTGGAAGTAGAAACTCAGAAATTTTTTAAAATGATTTTATTCTCAAAACATGTTTTTGTTGTTGTTGACAAACTGACCAGTTCCTGGGTTATAAGTACCCCATCCTCCAAGCCCGCAGCTAGCGGGTGGGGGGGTCTGGGGGTTCACCCCCCCGAAATTTTGGAATTTGTGGTTTGAAGATTCAATTTTAACCAATTAATCATGTTTTTCATAACAATGAATTTTATATTTATACAATTTAATATATCCTGGAAATACATAACAAAAATATACATTTTGCAGTCCTAATCAGCCCATCACCAATCAAAAAAATTATCAACCCCCCCCCAAAAAAAATTCCTGGCTCCGGCCATGCCATCATCAGAGTAAAGATATACAAAATGTATAACTACATACCAATTTTCAAAAACTATTTTTATTCTAACCATGGATTGAAAAATTTATCTTGTTCAACAGCCAAAAATAGTCGAGGGATTTCACTAAATATTCTAGGATTATTGCTTATTAGAATATTTTCATGTTTTAGAAATTTTTTAAAATTGCTCTCCAGAAGTACCCCTAAAAGCAAAATTTGGTTATTTACTATATATACACCTGATGGGGTTAACAAACCATAGATTGGTACCAAATTTCAAACTTTTCCGTCTAGCAGTTTCGGAGAAATTTGATGTGACGTGAAAGACGGAGAAATCCAGGCTGATTGCATAACGGTTTTCATATATTGAATATACGGAACCCTGAAAACATCAACGTAATAAAATTAATATAGTGTTGTAAACTCCGTTAATTAAAATTTAAAAACTAATATTCACTCTCACTTTCTAGAAACTTTTATTTACACCAAATATACACAACAGCTGATTCGAATATCACAATAATAACACAACTTAAACTCTTCGCCGTCTAACTAACTCCTGCGATTATGAGCCGCTCCTTTTAAAATCGAATTCTCTCGCACAATCGAGTGGCAATTTTACAGTTGTCGAGTTATTTCGAGATAAGTTTTTTTTTCATCCGAACCTTCTAGCTCTTCTTTTTTTTCTATCCCATCGATTGATGTCTCATCGGGAGGAAACCAGGGACGGACTGGATATATTTTTGTATCAATAGTATCTCAAAACATTATATAGTACTTTCTAGATAATATATACTCAAACACACAAACACACACTCACACATACATTGCATCACAGTTAACTTTTGGAATCTTGGAGAGTTAAACTCGACAAACGGCCCTATATTCTTCTGGATCCTAGTCTCATTTCAATACTTACATTAAAAAAATTTCCGATTCAAGAGGAAAAGAACTATTGTTTATAGCTGTTTGAGAGGAACAACGACATTAAAACACATAAGTATGCACATTGCACAAGTGACATAATCGCAAATTTAAATTCCTTCTAGCGGAATATTTAGTCATTAAGAAAATTAAAGATTATTTCTATTTGATAATTGATAACTGATAATATTCTTGGCATTAACTGAAGATTAGAAAACGACTTGTTACGAATTAGGGATATGTAAGAGAATAAATTTCTAGTTTTTTAGTATGGTATAGAGCACCAAATATGGCTATCAAATAGTATTATTTAGCAGAACTGCTACATAACTTGCGGTAATATTAGTTGACATAAAATAGTTTCATTATGATTAAATTTCTCAAATGTTAAACTAGTGGAAGATTCGCACCGCCAAACAAGAACCCGAACTATATACTATCTCAATAGATAACTTAAGTTCTATACTTCTATTAAAATATTCACAAGTTTCCCTCACTCTACTTTTACTCCTTAACTATGTCACACCCGTTGGAACATTAGAAATCATAAAATATTGAACATGCTACTGTATTTCGCTGTTAAATTACTTTTGTGTGAAAAAAGCTCCACACGAAAGAGCCAAACAAAATTGTTATTAGCAACAAATAAAAAAGAATTTTGAGTTCTGGGCTATGTAATAGAAATAACATATGCGGATATTTTCAGTAATTACCTGTTCTATCCACAGTTTTAAGATAAATGTTCGGCAAAATAAAATGACGTTTATTTTTTAACCGACTTCCAATCAATTCGTCGCGTATTTTTTCGCTTTTTTTTGTATGTATGTTACCTGATTTCTTCTCCTGTGGTGCACCGTTTTCAACGAATATGGTCTTGTTTAATAGAGTATATATTTTTGGAAAAGAATTCTATTGGTAAAGTGATAAAATTTGTGAATGAACACATGCGTGCCTGGAAATCGACCAATATCCCTAATATTTTAGTCGATTTTTCGATAACTCCTTATGGATGTGTATAGTTTTTTAACGTTTAATCTATTAAGGAAGATCCTTAGGTGATCTCATATACTTTTCTGCGACGTGCAACTTGCAGTTTTGCAGAAAATCGCCGAAAATTCCAAAATTCGTATAAAAAATTTCATCGAAATGACATAACGGACATTTCCTCATAAATATTTTAATTCCAACGTAATAGTGGGGTAATTTTAGGCACTGGAAGTTTTAATTGCGAATTTGAAATTTTTTTATGTACATCTCAAGCATATAGGTAGTAAAGCATAGTATTTTCGGTTCCGTAAATCAATGAGTACCAAGCTCGTTTTGTTTGTATACCCGGCAAATACCTATTTTAATGCAAATTTTTCCATTTTTCGAAGACGGTGGTTTTAGTTGTCACATTCTCCCGGCCTAATACAAAATTCAGTGACAACACATGTCATACTTTAAACTGCTATTTGATACGTTTATAGACAGGGTGTTTAGTGGGTGTTTAGTTACAGCAAACAAAATCACAAAGTAAAGTGATAGAATGAGTTGCATTTATATGAAGATTGAAATATAGGACGAACTAGAATGATAGTGGTCCGTAGGCAGCCGTATATACAGGATGGTTGGAATATAGGGTGGACTGGACGTTTGGTGTTATAAAAACAACAATCAAGTTTGATGAATTAGTAGATAAGTAAGCAATGAAGGATTTTAGATTTGCTTGGCACCGGCTTCAAAAATATACTAGATTGGTAGGTAATAAATTTGTACAGAATGAGCACCTTTTAATGTTTACATTTTTTACTTCCTGGGTAGGTACCTTACAACATTGAATGTGTTATTTATTTGCTAGAGTTGTATTTTGTTATAATTATTTTTAGCTTTTTAGTTATAGGTAGAAGTCGGTTATATTTTTTTTAAAAATGTTTTTTAGTCATACACGTCATAAAAAATGTTCCTATATAAAGTAGCATTTATATATATATTTTCCAACTATTGTTGTTTAAATTTAATATTGTTTTGGTAAAACAATGCAATACTAAGGCGTAAATCATTAAAATTTGCTAAAGTTTGGTAATTGTTTTTTTCAAGTAAACTTCTTCTTTATCAATTAATATTGTAGCCCTTTTTGCATTTTTTTCATTTTGCCAAAAACGTGTCGTTGAGTAATATTCTAGATTACGTGTGCCCTGAATGTGTCGACAGCTAAGGGAATTTGAAAGAGGTCGAATTATTGGTTTACGGTAGAAGGGGTTTTCATTTAGAAAAATCGCTAACTGCACGAATAGTAATGCAACTAGTGTCATGGGATGTTGTCAATTGTGGGCTGATAATACCAAAAATTAGAGAATAGTAGGCTAGGCACCAGACGTTGAAGGAGCACAAATGAAGTTAAAGATCGCCGTCTAAAACATATTGACTTTAGAGAGCGATTTTCGACAAATCTAAATTTGGCTGATGAGTGGTTAAGAGAACATCTTGTAATTGTCCGAACGGTTTACCGCCGTATAAGGTCTTTTGGACATCAGCACTTTCGAGCCCATCTTATTCTAGCTCTGACAGCTGAACATCGACGACAACGACTACAGTGGTGCAGAGTACGACACACTAGACCGGGGAATGGTCTGAAATCGACTTATCTGATAATTCAGGAGTCTGCTTGGGTGGACATGATGTTGCTGAGCGACGTGTACACCAAATAGTAGGCGTTATGATATGCTAATCTATATGGAAAAAGGTCATTTAGTATTTATTCGAGGCAACATGACAGCGCAACGTTATTTTCAGGAAGTGGTGAAGCTGTATGTACTCCCGTGTCTTAATTAGCACATGGATTCCATAATTCAACAAGATAATGCTCAGCCTAATGTTGCTCGACTTGTTTTAAACTTTTTTAAATAGCCTTGTTGCTATGGCCTCCCAGATCTCCCGATCTTTCGCCCAGAGAACATGTTTGAGTTATGATAGAAGCCTCGAAATTTAACCCAGCCCCCACGGACTATGGAGGTTCTAAGACATGTCATTCAACTTTAATAAAAAAAATGTAAACTCCTTGGAATTTTTTATTCAAACTAGTGGTCGCTCAATGGTCGAAATTCGACCCTATTTCATGTAATTGTAAATGTATATTTTTATAAGAAACAGAGTTGTGGAGAAATCGGAGAAGTGAATATAATGACCAAAATTGTTCACTCATATTGAAATAAAAAGAAAATAAAAATGTAATCAAATATCGGTATTCGAAATATTTTTGACAAATGAATGACCCCCCAAATTTTTGACTGTAACCGCTCGTTGCAAAATATTAGATATCATAATTGATAAATTGTTCGATGCAACCTAAAAGTTTTCGTTATTTGCGGTTTCAATCAAATTTAGGAATATTTAAGAAAAGAGAGGACCATCAACTCTAGGAGAACTTAAATATTTAATACATTCTCTATTGTCCCCTGTCTGACAATTTTTTACACAACATCTTCGGGGAGGTTGTGAGAATAATATATTAATCAAATAATTAAATTTACATTAAAAACCGAATATTTAATATGAAAGTTGCTGTACATGTCCGAAAAATCAATACTGATCTATTACAATGACTATTTTACCACGAAACACTAACAACGCTTGCAATGTATAGCAGCACATTCCCTGGGGAAAATTCACTAAACCCCAAGATTTTCTGGATATCAAAAGGGTTTAGCTTTGTGGGAGCCTTGCCAGGTTTCAGGCCCCTGGTTGGAGTGGTGGCTGCAGTTTCCCATGAATTTCCTGATTCTCCGGGCTGATCTTAACAGGACGGCTTTTTGTATTTGTCCGGAAAGACCGAGGTATTTTAAATTGTTTAATAGATGTTTTGGGACTGCTCCTGTCGTTGACACAACAATTGGTACATTTCGTGTGTTGTTCATGTCCCACAGAGTTTTTAGTTTAAATTCCAAATCCGTATAGTTGATTATTTTCTCAGTTTACTTGGTATTTACTAGTGGTGGCCCAGTGGTGGAAATTCGACCCTATTTCATGAAATTGTAAAAGGTATATTTTTATAAGAAACAGAGTTGTGTAGAAATCGGAGAACTAGATGTAATGACCAAAATTGTTCATTCATATTGTCAAATCTATTGCAATGAAAGAAATAAAAATCTAATCAAATATGGTATTCGAAATATTTTTGACAAATGAATGACCCCCCAAATTTTTGGGTGGAACCGCTTCTGGCAAAATATTTGATATAATAATTGCAACCTAAAAGTTTTCGTCATTTGCGGTTTCAATCAAGTTCAGGTATATTACTGAAAAGAGAGGACCTACAACCCTAGGAGAATTTAAATATTTAATACATTCTCTAGTGTCCGCTCTCTGACAATTTTTTACACAATACCTTCGGGTTGTGCTCCTTCGAAGTCCTGTGTCTACTCTTCTCCGGTTTTGGTTATTATCAAACCACGTTTGACAACAACTCATAACAGTAGATAGATTTCTGTTCCTGCGGTAAGCGAATTCCATAAGATTTTAACATTACTAAACATAGATTTTGGATCCCATCAAATAGTTATTTTTTTTGGAAATTAAAGAAAAACGCAAAAGACCACTACTACAATAATTGATTTTAAAAAACTTTTCATGAAAAAACATTCGACAAACTTTGCCAAATTTTAATTATTCATTTACTATAGCCATCTGTGGTTTACCAAAATAATATTAAATTAAAACAACTCGTTGTGGGTATGGCAATTTCTTTGTAAGTAAGTATATATATTACCTAATGCCAAAAAAGTGAGTATTTCTACTTTGGACTTTGATGCAAACTTGACAAAATTCTTCTAGCAAACCTGGTTGCAGAGTATAACAGACGGTATTATATAATGATGTTATAGGCATAACTAATTACAGAATACGGTTTCTGGACGGTAGCTTCTAACGGCCGAAACCAAAATCAGTTGCAATTAAAAATGCTAGGTTTATTTAAATATGGATCCACCAGACTTCCATATTTGTTATGCGTTCAATAAATTAATTCATTCAATTTACATTTTTTAGGAGTATATCACCTAGATTAAAGAGTTGTATCAATGGATTTAGAACTCTTATACTGTATGGAATATGTTGACCACTTACTAAACTAATTTTAGCAAGACCAGGAATTTTTTTAAAACGGAATGTTTGTTGACGTTAGGCTCATTCGAAAGATAATTCCAACTTCCCATTTTCAAATTAATTTGGTTACGGCCATTTCAGTGCCAAAACTACCGTTTTAAATTAAGAACAATTTTATATATTCGGCTAATGACATTAAAATTATTGCTCGATGTGACCATATTGCACTTTTTCATATAAACATAGCTTCTGTATCGTTCCATTCCATACATATATTAATGTTTCGTGGTTTCTTGCATCATGAATAGTTTCGTTGCCCTTTCACCCACAACATAATGGTATATCGCGCTCTCTTACACTTGTCTTGATGACAGAAAACATTATTATGTTTAATTTTTAAATCTTGGATGTGGTATAATTTTAATGTGTTTGTAATGCTTTACAGAACGACAACACAGTTAGTAATTATTGTTTAAGCGCAATGACGGTGTTATATTTGTGTTACCACTGTCCTGTATAAGTATTCTTTGAAAACTCGTCTGTAAGCAACAAGAAAAATTTATTTAATTAATTAATTTAACAACTTTGTTCCTTTTGTAAATTACAGCGAACTGGGGAATGAATAAAAATACATTCGAAATGATATCTAGGGTAGGTTACGAATATATAGAAACGATATATTTATAACTATGAGGAGATGACGTCAATCCATTCTAATAATTAAAGTGTTTTGAAAAGGTTCTAAAAAATGCTAAAATTATTGGCAGAGTACCAGGCTACCGACGTATTTCATTTAATAGTAATAATTAGTTAAATGACAAATAGTAAATAACTAAATAAATACTTTATATTTATTTCTTTTAAGCTTATTGTTTAATCTTATTAAATATCTCGATACAATAAAATATTTATGCATTTATTTCCTATCAATAACCAGATGACGATAGCAGATACACAGCTATTGTAACGTTGTGAGATCAACCACTTTAAGAAGGTGTAAGTCCAAGGTAACTTCGAATAACGAGTTACATTCTCTACCAACTTCAAACTAACAGTGACAATATATGTTGCCGACTGTTGATCGCTCAAACATCATCAATGGTGATGGAAGCCATTCAAAAAGGTCTCGTCTTCAATGAATTCAATTAGTATTAAAACCTTGTAAACCATGATAAGTGTCGTCGTCAAAATTGCTGTTTTATACGTGTTTATCAGATTTATTAGCCTGTTGACATCTTGCACGTATACGTTCATCTTTCAATATCTTCTGTTGATGAGCATCAGTTTTTTCTTCTCGTCTTCAGGCAACCTGATCATAAATTGCATTTTTGGACCCATATGCCCATCTCAGAGTATCTTGTGCAAATCTATGTATTATTAAAATTGAAACACACTTTTCCCAAGAAATCGTTAAGGGTAGAAAAAATATGAGTTCAACTATAGTTTTTCAATTTCAGTAATAATTTTCTGGATTCAATATAGGTAAAATCAATTTTTACACGAACTTGTAATTTTGTTATTTTTAGTGGTGAGTTTTTACATACCTACTATTTTCAAAAATATAGTACGAATAATGTCCCATAATAACAAAATAGCCCCATACTCACATATAGTAAATGGTATAATGTATGACATATTGCACATCACTCAGGTATGATGTTTTCGTCAGTATTACAAAACAACTTTTAACCTTAAAACTACACTGAATCGATAAAAAAGCTAACTTGAAAAATACAATTAACATTCAGCAAAGAAAAAATAAGCAAAATGCAAAATAAATATTATTTTGAGAGAGACTCATAAACATGTGCCTATAAATTGCTCACTCTTTGTTAGATAATCTAGTTTCATTAAGACCCAATGGGAACACCACGGGAGGGCCCCTCTCAGTAAAAACGGGGATGAGTTTTATAGAACCTCTGGTTTGGTTATGTCATCTGAATCAGCATGTGTAGCAATTAATGAAATCGACTATGCAAGTACTTTATGCTTTCCATAATGACTGTGAATATACTGTGGGAAATTTGATATGTACTGGAGTAATTGAATATAAAAAAAACGTACTATCCAATTTATTGGAGTTTTGCAGACAGACTTTAGTTTATTGGAGATCTATGTGTTTTGTCCTGTAAACAGGAAACATATTTAGCTTTTTACAAAATACATACATGGCGAGATAAGTAGTGAAATGTTTTTGTTTGCCAAAAAGGAACAGTTACTGACCCATATATCTTATATTGTATGTACTGTATTGTAAAATAATAAATTTGTCTTCTTTGTTTCAGTTCAAGTGATCAATTAAGGAAACGTCAGCTCAATAGTATAGAAGAAGAGATTACTTAGATTAACTTGTACATATTGTAAACAAATACACAAAATTTTGTAACTGTTGTTTTGTTTTTTTATGTCAGAACTTCTATGTTAACCAATTTATGAATTTGTAAATGGTACGTTGGGAAGGATTCTCACATGCGTTGAAATGTTTTGAAATGTGATTAGCGCCCCACAATGACAAACATTCTAATGAATATAGTAGTTTGGTTCACAAGTCCAAAATGATGACAATACTTTAACAAAAATATTGTGTACTGCACTAGGTTTAAGAGCATACCGATTACTAGGAACGGCTACGTGATTCACTAACAGCAGGCTAGCAGGCTTGCAGTTAACTGTTCTTTATCTCTCTTACGTTGAATAACATGTATGTTACCGCCATTTCCTCTATTGTTCATTGGTAAATCTGTAATTATGAATGAACATTACAGGAAATGGCGGTAACATGCATGTTGTTTAACGTAAGAGAGATACATCATAAGGGGAATTATCTAGAAAATCATCATAGTGCTGATTTTGAAAATACCAAAATTTTAGCTGTAGAAAGTAATAACTGTAAACGAAATTTTTTAGAAATGATTTCCATAATTAATGATGACAACAGCATAAACAGACGGACTGATGTACGAAGGTCTTAATGTAATTTATTGTATCCTGTTGAAATCGGAAAAATATCGACTGACAATTAACTCTGTTATCAATACTTCGGTTGATACTATTGATGACTGATACAAAATTCATGTATTCAATAATTCAACTACAATAAAATATAAATATATATATGTACTATTGTATTGTATTGCTTACTTTTGGAGCTTTGTTAAAAAATTTATTTATATATTTATTTTCTTATACATTTTAAAATAAAAAAAACTCATTCGTTATATTGGTATTACCTTCGACATATCTATAGTTTCACATTTATAATATTTCTCAAGTTATTTACATTTGATTTCATGAAACAACAACCAAAAACATGAATGTTAGGTTGTTTGATTCTCTAGACTATGCTAATTTTATTTTATAAATCTCAACTTCAGTAAGTTGTCATGTAATTTCTTTAGTATGTACTCATATTAATCACAATATTTGTATCATATTCAGAATGTGACTGACGAAGGAATAAAGGAATGTCGAAAGCTCTAATATAAAAAAGAGTACACTGATTTACCCAGTCTTTAACTGCTACCCATAACTCATCTGCATACAAATTTTAGCAGCCGTTACCACCATGTGTATATATATATATATATATATATATATATATATATATATATATATCACAATATCAAAATTTCTCTTTTAAAAAAGATTTTATTTATAGTTGCACAATTATTCACTTTTAATATAAATCTTAAAAATAACATTATAATACTGTATAACAATAAAAAGACAAAATGAGTGTTAAACTAAACTAGACAGAACTGTAAGTAATAATGAATAATGATACAACGAAAAAGTATAATTTATAACCTAAGAACGCTGACTAGGCTGTCGCGGCGCTTGCAGTTCTCACGGATACACGTCGTCGAAAGATAACCTGAGACGATACGCGGATGCTGACTCAGCTTGGGAACTGTTGCTAGATGATTTCATATAAGTCGATGAAATAACTTATATAACAACTCCCATCCATATAAAAAAGTTGATGCTACAGCATTGACTTTTAAGGGAGGTTCTGCAATTCAATATCCTCGACAGGACTAAGGAGTCTATGGAGTTCTACCCTGGGCTTGATGGTTGATGGACCTGGTGGTGGTGGTGGATCGGCAGAAGGGCTGATCGTTGGGGGCTTCTGGAATTTCTTTCTGATGATGCTGATGAAAAGGAGGGCAACCACAATTGCGGATGTAGCTATTGTGATGATGGTAAACCAGGAGGTGTGTTTCTCCAAGAATGGTTGGTCTATGAGCTTTTCCAATTCCCTGGAGTATTGGCTAAGCTTATGGTTGGCGATATTCAGGTCTCTGGCATCCAATTCCTGTAGTCTCATGGGTTTCAACTTTGAAAGTTGACTGATGGTTGGCGGGTTGTCGCAACAGTTGTAGGGGATGTTGACTGGGTGACTCTTAAGTGTGATTTTGTCAATGTTGTTGGTGGTCCTTCTGGCATGGACCCTGGTGTTACCGATGAAGGCATTGCAACTGGGTTGAATGGTCAATAGAGAATTTGTCGATATGGATTGGGTAACGACATCTTCTCCCTTGCACTTGATGTTAATTTGCAACTGTCCGGAAATCGAGATTAGCCAAAGGTTCAGGTCAATCTCTTGAATATTATGTTCTTCGGCATATAATATTACAGGTTCACAAGTTAGTGGAAGTGCTGCTGGAACAGATCTTATGTTTTTTAGATAATAGCTTACAGTCACTCAGGTCTTCGAAAGATGCGTACAATAGCAATCGTCATCTCTCGCGATATATTTTAATTTTGTTGGAAGAATATGGTGAAATCCTGTTCGATTATCCAAGACTGGGATAGGATACAGGCGGTACAGTGCATAAGTTTCAGGAATGACTAAGGAAATTTTTAGTACAAAAAAAATTAGTATTGATCTGAAAAGCTTCTAATTCTATTAGATCGATGTATCGAGCAACATTTGAACTATAGTTTGAAAGTGGTAAGTTATTTTCATGAAGTGACTGTGATATTTTCTGAAGGGAATCGACCAAATCTACTGGGTTTATAATTGAACTATGTAAAATTTTTAGACGGGCGAAGGAGACTGCACTTAATACATCGTTGAGAGTATCTGCAATGTATACGTAACTTTCCATTAAGCTTTCACAAAAATCCAATACATTGGCTTGAAGTTCATAAAAAGCAAGATCGTCTGTATTGAACTAAATTGACTTCCTAATTGCTTCAATATCTTCCGAAAATATTTTCTCTTCGGTCTGAAATTTTGGTATTGCGGTGTTAAGGTTCTTAATGACAGAAGTTGTTACTGATAATTGTCGTTTCATTAACTTTTCAATTTGATGTTGGTCTTTAGTAATTTTATTTATATAGTCGCTAAAGTATTCACTGTCTGTTGCATCTAAGTTACCGGAAAATTGATCCCAGTCCGTTAGTGAGTCCGCGTTTCTTTCTTTTGATACTGTACAGTGTCTGCGAAAATTTCTGTATATTTGATGTTAACAGATTTTGATATTTGTTTCAGGAGGTTTACGTGAGTCTGTACTTTTGATTTGAAGATTTTAATGTTAGTTTTGTTGTCGTTGATAGTATTTAAAAGTCTGTTCAGTATATTGTCGTTGTTTAAAATAGCGTCTCGAAAGGGGCTTAGATCTTTGTAAACAAGGAGTGTCCATTTCTCAATAGAAATTTTAAGGGTAAGAAAACTCCTATAGTATTGTTAACAGGCGTACTGTTGAAGGTTCACGACTGAAAACAGTCCACAGAATCTGAAAAGAAGGGATTTATTCAAAATAAGGTTTTAGTCTGTCAAATTTAAGTTTAGTTTTTGGTTTGTTTGCAAATTTATGACGGTGGCAGAGTTTTTTCGTATTGCTGTAATTTCAAAGGGGTCGTTGAATTTGTTTTCAGCTTTGTTTTTGATTTGGAACTTCTTTACGTAGACTTTGTCGCCTGCTTTGTAATGTTTAGTAGAAACGTGTTGGTCAAATCGCACTTTAGATTTTTCTTTCTGTCTTTCGGTTTTTGCACGGGCGAGTCTGTAATAATAGTCCATTCTGTTATTTAGGTCTCTCACGTATTTCGAAATGAGTTTTTCCTGATTGTAAAGGGTTTCTGGAGGCCTACTAGAAATGTGCCCAAATATAAGTTCATAAGGCGTGAAACTTGTGGTTTTGTTTTTGTGTTATTGTAACAGATGATGGCATAAGGGAGGACGTTAAATGGATGTTCGTCTGGATGTTCCGCTGTATTTGCCCTTATCATTTCTGCTAAGATTGCGTGAAATCTTTCAATAGATTCGTTTGACTCGGGATGTTGAACGCTGGATATAGTCAATTTTATGTTGTATAGTTGGCATAAATCCTGCATTAAGGTGTTATCAAATTCACGTCCATAGTCACAATGGATGCGAAGTGGAGTTCCGTAATGTTTGCGACAGTTGAAGCTGTTTTGTGGTTTATGGGGTAGGCTTGCGTAAATTTCGTGAGTTCGTCCCTAATAGTCAGTGCATGATTTCTAGATGGATATTCGAAGATGTCAATGTTAATACGTTCAAAAGGAGTCTTGGGTGTTTCCGTAATAACAAAAGGTGCACTTAGGTTTTTCCTACAGAACTTTACCTTTTGGCAAGTTTCACAGGATTTGATAAATTGTTCTACAGTTTTAATTAAGCCGGTCCAATTGTATTTTTTCCTAATACGTCTGATGGTTTCGTTAATGCCACGATGGAGGTTATTTTTACCATGGTATTGTGGTATTATAATAGGAATTTCGTCTTCGGTAGGAGTTCTAACAATGTTTTGGCAGATTTTGAGTTTGATGTCTTTGTCGGAGAGAATGAAGGATAAAATTTCAAGAATGGGAAGTTCTACGTTATTTTCTATGCAGTATGTTTCGGAGTTGTTAAATTGAGCTTGGTTGTTATAAATAATTTTGAAAAGCTGTGAGACGACAGTTTCAGGGTCATAGGGCAAAGGTACAACTAAGTACTTTCTATGCCTGACAGTTTTACTGGCCATGATGTTAAGACTGTCATTACTGAAATTAGGTTCTTCTTCGAAAAAGTCATCAATAATTTTGTCATGTAAGTCGTTAATTTTGTGTTGCCAAAAGAATGTAACTATGAGCTTGTGGGACTTGTGTAGAAGTTGAGAATTGGATATTTCAATTTTAGAGTAATCGATTATTGACTCAATTTGTAGAGTTGAACAAATCGATTAAACTCAGCGATAATTCTTTGGTCATGTTCGTCGTCATTGTCAGAGTTTTCAGGATGTTCGGAGTCAGTTTCGTTGTTAGCGAAAATTTTGATTTTTGAAAGAAAATCAGCACATTGCTTGAAATGGTTGATTTTGATGCGAGAAAGAGCATCTGCGTTTTGGTTTACCTTGCCGGGCTATACTGGATCTTATAATTGTATTCCTCTAGCTTAAGGCGCCATCTGGCTAGACGCCTGCCAGGATCTTTGATCGAAAAGAGCCAAGTAAGAGGACGGTGGTCACACAGAAGTGTAAACCTTCTCCCAAAAAGATAAGGTCTGTAGTGCTTAACAGCCCAAACTATGGCCAACAATTCTTGTTCGATGGTGGAATATCGTGTCTCTGCAGCACAGAGGGTACAAAAAGCATATGCAATAAGGAGATGTTTTCCCACAGGGCCTTGAAACAGAACCGCTCCAATAGCAAAAGCAGTAGTGAGCAGGAAGGGTTCTTCAAAGTTTAGATATATCAGGATTCGGTCAGATACAAGAGCTTGCTTCAGTTCATTGAAGGAAGACTTACAATCTGCGTGAAAAATGAATTTCACATCTTTTTGGAGTAGTTTAGTTAGAGGTTTAGAGATCTTCGCAAAATTTCGTATGAAGCGTCTGTAATACCCAGCGAGACCAAGAAAAGATTTGATGTCTTTCGGAGTTTGGGGTTGCGGAAAGTTCTGAATACATTCAACCTTTGAACGGTTTGGTTTTACACCTTCTTGTGTGATAAGATGGCCAAGATAAGCCACTTCTTTACGAAGAAATTAGCACTTACCAGGTTGAATTTTTAGGTTAGACTACCAAAGTCGTTTCAAAACTTCTGTTAACCGGGAAATATGTTCATGGATGGTCGGAGACTAGACGATGATATAATCCATGTAGACAAGACAACGTTCATCCTGTATACCCAGAAGAATATTGTTCATGACCCTCTGAAAAGTAGAAGTTGCATTTTTTATACCAAATGAATTCGTAATGACCATTTTCGACAGAAAAGTCCGTCTTAGGAATATCTTCCTTTTGGATTTCCAACTGGTGGAACCCGGAAGCGAGATCCAGTGTCGAGAAATATTGACACTTTCGTTGGTCGAGAAGATCGGAGATATTTGGCTGAGGATATTTATCGTCTACAGTCAATTCATTTAATTTCCTGTAATCGATAACAACTCGCCACTTTTCTTTACCAGAAGCATCGAGCTTATTGGGGACGACCCATACAGGGGAGGACCAAGGAGATGAGGAGTGCCTAATGATACATTGTTCAAGCATTTTTCCAATTTGGGTTTTCACTTCCTCTTTATGAACTTGAGGATATCTATATGATATAGTGAAAACGGGCTTTGCGTTATTCGTATCAATCAAGTGTTTAACCTCGTTAGTGAAAGTCAAGACGTCACCTTCAAGATAGAAAATGTCTTGAAATTCCAAACAAAGATCAGTGATTTGTTCGCGTGCTTCGTCATTTAGATGTTCAGTTCTAATTTGTTTTCTAATAGTCGAGTTTCTGTCTATGTATTGGGAATCAGGATAGTCATCTTTATTGAAATTCAGAAGAGTGTGAGTTTTGTCGAGTGGTTCCAGTTTTAAATCGGAAAAGTTTACGGTTTTGGGCATCGCATTAGCATTGATGATAGAAGTTAGAAATTCACCATTTGCATTAATGTGTACGAGTGCGTTTGGAAGTCGTACTCTGTCAATTTCTTGAGTTGGTAAGATGGCGTCGATGTTAGAGAGATCTCATTTAAGTTTAAATATCTTTTCTGTTCGTGCCTCAATAGTTATTTTGTTTTGTGTGGGTGTTTGTGAAGTAATATTGGGCTTATCATTGGGAGTATCGGGTACATCAGTCAAGTGTTGATCGTTATCGGGAACTTTTTGTAAGGGGATGGTTTTAAAATTTTTTATTAGCTGTTTAGATTTTAAGTCAACTATGCATTCATAGTGTTCAAGAAAATCTAGTCCTATTATGCCGTCAAACTCAATGTCCAAATCGTATATGAAAACTTTATGTGAGTTACGTGGAGCGAATGGAATTACTGTAGATTGTGAAATAGGGATTTTTTCATGGGTAATACTTTGAATCGTTACCCTTTCAGGAGATCTTTCGAATAGAGTATTGGAGTAACTTGAAGCGACAGCAGAAGGCTACGAGAATTATGCGAACCGACCTGAAGAGGGCAGATGTGACTCTGCCGAAACGTCGTCACTTTACCATCGATCCCGGCAGTTATCAGTTATCAACTACGCGGATGAATTCTCGGAAACCACCTAAAACATATACATATATATATATATATATACAATTTCAATTTATTTCAATGGAACTAATTGAAAATTAAACTAAAATTTTCTCACAATATGTTTTTTAATCCAGTTTAATCTGGGTATGTAAACGATGAAAGTCACAGTAAAATAAAAGGAACAGCAGGTAATGAATGGGCATTCAATATTTAAACAAAAGCCAAACAAATTATCCAGATTATTTTGTCTATTCATGGGTTTTCTCTCCTCCAAATTTTTTCCTGTAACAGATAACTGTGTATGGAGACGTTTCAACGTCTCCATACACAGTTATCTGTTACAGGAAAAAATTTGGAGGAGAGAAAACCCATGAATAGACAAAATAATTCAAGACCTCCTCAACAATCTTTTCGAAATTAAATTATCCAGATATCCGTTATTAATTAGGATGTTGGAACAAACATATTGTATGCAAATTACCGTTATGGCCAGTGATAAGATTTGATTAGAAACAAAAATTTAAATCAACCAAAATCGTTTTGAGGGTGACTAGTGAACACATGCCAATAAAGTTCTCTCCCTTTGTTAGATAATCCAGTTTCAACAAGACTAAATAGGGGCACCATAAGAGAACCCCTCGTATGTAAACACAGATATCAATTTTGCTAACCTTTGTAGGATTATGTATTCTGAAACAACATTGCCAGCAATAATGAAATCGATTATGCATACATATTACTGAAAAACATGTTTTATTTTTTCTGTTGTTCTGTTTTATGTTGCTATAATAAGTTGTTTTGACACAAATTCCCGATGTTCATCGATTCTCCAAAGTTCTCAGATGTGCCTTAAAATTGGGAGTTTTTAAGCTTAAGCATAATAAAGGAAATTTACTTTAGTGTAAGTTAATTTTGATAGAAATGAAATATCTGAAAATAGCTATAAATTTGTGAAAACCAGAAATGTGCAAATAGCAGTCAAATCTACAAGAATAGAAATAGTTAAAATTTTTTGTTCATGTAAGAGTAGAATAGATTCATACTTTACAATGGTTAAACAAGTGTTTTTCTATATTTTTGCAACTATATCTTTTATTTTACAGCAAAAAATGATTCATCTTTTTTTAATATCTTGGATATATCATACGAAAAAGTCTTTATATTTCAAATCTTCCAAACGTTTCAGGGTCTTAATCTGACTCTGTTCTCAATCGCAATAACACAATGAAATTGAAGCAACTTTTGTAACGTTTTAAATATACACACATTGCCTTAATCCGGTGTTATTCCTCAGAAATTCACATCTGTAATCCAGAGATGTCAGAATTATCATTCTGAAAACAACCAAAAATCGTTATGAATTCTGTTGTTCTTGCATTAGTTTAGTTAAGCGGTGTTAGATATTAAGCAACAATAGTTGAAATTTAAAACTTATTACTTTTTAACTCTACCAAATGGAAAATAAAATTCTTTCCGTGATCTACAACTTTCTTATAGTAACCATTGGTGAAAACGAAAGTATTAAGAAAACGAAATGTTTCTGTGGGAATCTGAGGGGTACTAATTTGAAAATAGATTGGAAATAACTCAAAATAGATATATAGCTTTTTTGCATTATTTGGAATCTGGAATCAGAGCGAAAACTTTCCTATGGATAGTATTTACACAAAAAGTTATTCTTCATAAAAAGATCTGAATTGTATGAAACGTATGGTGTAACCATTCCATGTCACTTTTTTAGCTGTTTACAAGCTTGGTAAACAAATGTGAATTTTGTTTCAAAGTGAAGTTCCTTACTGTCTGATAATGTTTAAATTAGTTATCAAACTTAAGTAATTATAATTAAAAACTGTATCTAATAATACCTTATCACTATAAATTTTATAATAAATATTCATCCCATCTCTTGAAGTGTATGTCGCCGCTATATTAATCGTACTCTATTGTGAAGTGATCGCAAAAAAAGTGTAGTTTACTCAAGAAACAATTACATAAATTTTCTCAAAATAGTTATATACGTAAGTCGATCACTTGCACCCAATTTAAACTAATATTAAAATAATTATAGTTTTAAAAAACTAAAAAATACACTTTAATAGCGAACCGAACTAAAAAGCTGAAAATAATTTTTAATTATGAACAGTTTATATCACAGCAGTAGAAAGTAAAAAGCGTGGGGTGCTTGAAATATTAAATTTTACAATTATTCTATTAACAACAATTTATAAGAGGAGAATTATGCAAATATAGTGAAACGCACCCTACGCTTTTTACTTTCTACTGCTGTAGTAAGTAGTAGACGAATTTGTATTTAGTCAAAAACATAAAGCAGTTAAAAAACACCAAATTGTTCATAACAGCTGACCTTACAGAAAATCAGCGGAGAGAAAGCAAGGAACTAAGGAGATATCTGATTTTGGAAACACACAACAACCCAAGCAAAAAAGTTATGTGAATCACAATAAATTAATAGTGGGGATTAAATCTTTTACCCTGGAAGAACTTATAAAACAGAAGGAGGAAGGAGCCCAAATTAAAACACCAAGTGCTCCTTCCACTCCCATCAGCTATAACTATTCACACCGGAGCCCAACTAGTGAAATTTTTCAAGTAAATCCTTATACATATGATGCAAGGAACGAAATAACAACAGCAGGTTATAAATATACAAAGAAAAGAAAAGTAAACAATACCCAACATAAAATAATAAACAAAGTACGTCAAATAAAAACACGTTCAAATTCATCCTCAACACAACCACAACAACAAAAATAACTACTGTAATTGTAATTTCTGAAAATATTAAAGTAAATTAATTAAAACATTTTTTAATGGCTAATAATGTCTTAAATTATCTCGAAAGTTTAAGTCACTCTTATAACCTGCCGACTATTAGTCTTAGTCCTAAAAAGTTTATAAAAACCTTAAAATGTAATGACTTTTCATTGTATCATCAAAACATTCGAAGTTTATCACCAAATTTTACAGAATTTGATTTTACTTGATTCTTTTAAAAAACACTCTTTTGGGGTAATAATTTTAACAGAAACTTGACAAATTGCTTCACTTGATAATTTCTCTCTTCCTGGTTACCAGATACACTATAATGAAAGTAAAATAAATAAATGCGATGGAGTTGTAGCCTATATAAGAGAAGATATCAGTGCAATAGTTAATATAATTCAATTTATAGAATTGTAATAACTGTAAATTCTGAAAATTATGGTGACTCCATACGAAAACAATGAAAGAGAATTTGTTAATAGCCTTCCTCAACTATTTACAAAATTTAAAATGTGTAATGAACTTTTTATTTGTGATTTAAATATTGATATATTAGACTTAGAAAATATTTTAGTTAATGATTACCTAAACACATTAAGTGAATTTGGATTCATATCGTGCATACATAAACACACATGAATAACTACAACTATTCAAACATGTATTGATCATAGCTGATTCTGCTTTTTTCGGGTTTGGACCGCGTCATTTGTTCGAATTCATTTATTTATATACCTAAACCGGGATATAAACAAAGTTTTCCGACGTTTCGCCCACACTTACAAGGGGCTTTTTCAAGGATGAGACATCATATCTTGTAAACAATTAATTTTAAAAATATGAAAAATATATATTTGTATTCCTCACAATGAGCCCCTTCATTTGATATATTGCATGATGCGTTAAAAAAATATTTTTTATTTTCGGTTTAAATCTATAATTTAGTCCCAATATTAATATTAAAGATTTCATTGTATTTTTTCTGTAAATAAAAAAATTAGGTCTTATAGTTTGGGGAATAAATGGGGGAATGTGCATTTTTTTAATATATTGTTACGGAATTTACCCAAAGCCGACCCTGTGTCATTCAGCACGACAACAAACGCTTTACGATAAAAAAATACGATTCTCGAAAAGACTCGGCAGCGGAAGGAGCGATGAGGATTTCTACTGGAGAATTCTACGCTGGTGATATAAAAGAAGCACGGCACGATCGCCAAGCAGTGATACCGCGACGACTAGCTTATATGGGATTATTATTGTATTTTTGAATCAGCTGTTTGAATGTAAATAAAGTTCTAGAATAGTGAAAGTGGATATTAGTTTTATAATTTTTAATTGAACCCACGAAGTATACGACATTTGGTGTTAGAAGTGAAGGATTAAGTGCAGTTAAGATCGTAATTTGATTTATGGAAACTCGTAGTATGGAAAAGTTAGACGAAAAAATTGCACAGATTCTAGAAAAACGTGACAAGAAGGAGAAACAACATCAAGAAGAAATTCAACAAAGGTTAGTGAAATCTTTAGATGATAAACTTAAAGTTGAGCTAGGAAATCTTGTCACTAATATCGATGAAAAACGTAAAATAGAATTAGAAAATCTTGTTTCCACGATGGAAGAAAAACAACAAAATCTTGTTTCCACGATGGAAGAAAAACAACAAAATTTAATTGAAGGATTATTCTCGAAATTTGAAGAAAAACAAGGTAAAACGGAAGAAAAAAGACAATTGCAATTTGAACAACTAATGCAAATAGTATCGCAAGTTAATGAAACAGTTAATGAAAGAATGCAAATAGTTGAGTCTGATATAAAAGAGAAAAATGATGACATTAAGACCATAAAAAATACCGTAGACACTCTTGAAACAAAAGTAGATGACCTCGATTCCATCCAAAGCCAGGTAAAAGTTGAAATCAGTTCAATTCAAAACACAGTTCAAGACCAAATCAGTGCCATCCAAGACAAGGTAGAAACAGAAATTAAAAAAATGCAACAGGACTTACAGCGAGGAAAATACCAGAACACCGTGAGTACCAGAGGTTCCATTAGTAAAGCACCCACATTTGATGGCAGTTCATCTTGGCCTATGTATAAACGGCAATTTGAGGCTGTGGCTACAGCTAATGGATGGGATAATCAAGAAAAATCTACTTCTCTGGTATTTCGTTAAGAGGTCCGGCCCTAGAACTCCTCCAAAGCATTCCAGTCGATGAACAAGGTAATTTCGACAAGATCATCGCCATCCTAGACAAACGCTACGACAATCAATCCTTGAGCCAGGTATACCAAGTCCAACTCAGTGGAAAAACGCAAAGATCCGGTGAAAGCCTTCAAGAATTCGAAGCAGAGATTAGACGGTTAGTACACTTGTCCTACCCAGACCTGCCAGAGGAAACGAAAGACCAGTTGGCCACACAGAGTTTCATAAACGGCATCAGAGATGTGGAAGTACAAAGAAATTTAAGACTGAGTGGCGTCAAGAAAAGTAGTGAAGCTCTACTTCGGGCTTTGGAAGTAGAGGCCGTCATGAACATGTCCAAGCCGAGGGTCCGAGCAGTTTCCTTCAACCAGGAAGAGTCAGAGTCACAATTTCAAGCGCTGCTGGCTGGTCTGAACAAATTATTAGACCGGTCACAAAGAACTGGCACCAGAGGGGCATGTTACGGCTGCGGACGGGCAGGGCACTTCCAACGTAATTGTCGAGTGAGGCCACCTGAACGATCACCGACCAGGGGTAACCAACAGAACAGCCACATGTCCAGGGACCGTCAGTCAGTCAGCATAGGGGGGCGAATGCTGACTGTCCCTCCACCAGCCCCAAAAACGTTATCCATCCGGGGATTTTGCCGAGATAGCGGCAGCCTAGTCATCAGAGGCACCATCAACGGGCGAGCAGTTACCATCATCATCGATACCGGCGCCGCTGTGTCCATTGCCAAGTCCAGGGTTTTGAGAGCATCAGAAATTCGGCCAGTTATCAATAACATCCAGCTCAGAACAGTCACCGGCGAGTCCATGTCAATACAGGGTGAGGCAGATGTCGTGCTACAGATAGGGGACAACATGATCCGGCATAGGGTCCTGGTAGCGAATATTGAGGACGATTTTATACTGGGAATGGACCTAATTAGCCAGCATGGATTTATGTTCGACCCGAGATATGATGTTCTTCGGTTCCTGAATGAAGAATTTGTATTGACACGGCCCGTCAACACATCAGTAACGCCCATAAAAATTGTGGCAAAGTCTTCAGCTAGAATTCCCGGTCATACGGAACAGATTATTCATGGGTAGCTAGACAGCAATCCTGGGAGCTGCGTTGGAATGGTGGAGCCCGTACACTCAGCTCATGACTACTTAGTTGGACGGGCTATAGTTAAAACCGGACGAGATATACCAATCAGAGTCCTGAATCTGTCCAACAACGACATCAGAATTACCAATGGTCAAGAGATAGCTTGTTTCGAGCCAGTAGAGACCATCATCAATTGCGAAGAAGAGTACCAGACGTCGGTGAAGGAAACAGGGCCCGATAAAGAGTTCCTACAACAGTTTGCTGACCACTTGACACCAGAGAACCAGAAGAAAGCCAAGCAATTTATCACAAAACACTGGCAAATTTTTAACAGTAAAAATGGAACTACCGGTCGCACCAACATCATCCAGCATCTAATAGATACCGGAAAGGCTCAACCCATCAGAATACCACCTAGACGACTACCATTGGGGCAACAACAGGCCGTCGAGGAAAACATCGAGTCCATGTTACAAAATGGAGTTATTGAGCCATCCATCAGTCCATGGTCTGCTCCCGTCGGGCTAGTTAAAAAGAAAGATGGAACCACCCGATTTTGCGTGGATTACAGAAAGCTGAATGATGTCACGAAGAAAGACAGCTATCCACTACCCCGAATCGATGACACTGTGACCACACTAGCAGGCTCCCGTTGGTTTTCCACACTAGACCTAAAAAGTGGATATTGGCAGGTTGGTCTGCACGCAAACGACAGAGAGAAGACAGCGTTCTCCACCAGTAAAGGGCTGTTTCAGTTCACGGTCATGCCCTTTGGGTTATGTAATGCACCCGCTACATTTGAGAGGCTAATGGAGTATGTACTGAGCGGGTTAACATGGAGGACGTGCTTAGTATACCTCGACGACATTCTAGTCATGGGCCAGACATTCGACGACCATCTGAAGAACCTGGGCGAAGTATTCTCCAGAATTAATAACGCCAACCTGAGACTCAATCCGAAGAAGTGTTCCTTGTTTCAAAAAGAAGTAGAGTTTTTGGGCCACGTAGTGTCCGAGTCAGGAATCCGCACCAATGAAGACAAGATAGAAGCCATCCGTGATTGGCCAGTTCCAAGAGACAAACATAAACTCCGAAACTTCTTGGGCCTCTGTTCATACTACCGGCGTTTTGTTGAGGGATTTGCCACCATCGCCGCCCCTCTACATCAGCAGACCACTGATAAAGAGACCATCCATTGGAATCAGGATTGCGAAACATCATTCAGGCGACTGAAGGCAGCACTATGTTCCAGCCCAATCCTAGCCTTTCCTACACAGTCCGGCAGGTTCATCTTAGACACCGACGCCAGCAACACAGGTTTGGGGGCCGTCCTATCACAGGTGCAAGATGGTGAAGAGAGGGTGATCGAGTACTACAGCCGTGGATTCTCGAAGCCAGAAAGAAATTATTGCGTCACCAGAAAAGAACTTCTTGCAATAATAAGGGCTGTGGACCATTTCCATAAATACCTGTATGGTCGCCATTTCTTAATCCGAACAGATCATGCCGCACTCAAATGGCTGCTGGACATGAAGACACCGGAATGACAACTGGCCAGATGGATGGAGAAATTACAGCAATACGACTTCAAGGTGGAACACCGTGCCGGTCGGTTGCACAATAATGCCGATGCCCTATCCAGAAGACCCTGTAGAGCGGAATGCAAGCATTGTCTGAAGACGGAACAGCGAGAGGGTATCTCCATCAAGCAGATCCGAGTGCAGGCCAATGAAGACTGGACAACGGAACAGTGCATCCAGGACCAAATGGCTGATCCAGACATCGAACCAATCTTGTCACTCAAAATGAGAGGGGCCCCAGGCCACGATGGGACGAGGTAGCTAGATACTCCGGCGTGCTGAAATCGTTATGGGCTCAGTGGGACTCTCTAAGAGTAGACAATGGAATGCTCAAGCCAGTTTGGGAAAGCGCTGATGGACGAGAAACCAAGTCCCAACTGGTAGTTCCGAAGAAAAAGGTACCAGCCATCCTGACCGAAGTACATGATGGAATTACCGGAGGCCACCTGGGCATGAATAAAACCCTAGACAAAGTTCGCCAGCGGTACTACTGGGTGAATTACTTTGAAGACGTCAGAGCTTGGTGCCGCAAATGTGCCACATGTGCCGCCAGTAAGGACCCGAAAACCCGAACCAAGGGCAGAATGCAGCAGTACAATGTGGGCGTCCCATTTGAGAGAATTGCCATCGATGTCGCCGGTCCGTTTTCTGAGTCTGAGAGGGGGAACAAATACATTCTGGTCGCAATGGATTACTTCAGCAAATGGCCTGAGGCATATGCGATACCCAACCAAGAGGCAACCACGGTAGCGACGGTGCTAGTAGAACAACTATTCAGCCGGTTTGGCGTCCCGATGGAATTACATTCAGACCAGGGGCGTAACTTCGAATCGAGTGTATTCCAGAAGGTCTGCACGATGTTGGGGATCAGGAAAACGAGAACAACACCATTACACCCACAGTCAGACGGAATGGTGGAAAGATTCAACAGGACCTTGGAAAAACACCTATCCAAGGTCGTCAGCAATAACCAGCGTGATTGGGATGAGCATATTCCCCTATTCCTGTTGTCGTATCGCTCTGCTGTATATAATAGTACAGGCTTGACCCCAGCCAGGGTCTTATTCGGAAAGGAGCTGCGACTACCATGCGACTTGGCATTTGGCTCCCCTGAAGAACCTCCCCAAGACATGACGATTATGCCGACCAGCTCCGACATAACATGCTGGCAATACACGAATTAGCCTGAACGCAGATGTTGGCCACCAGTGACCGGATGAAGACGCGATACGACCTCAAGGCCAATTCAGTCGGGTTCCAGGAGAGGGACAAAGTCTGGCTGTACAACCCCCAACGGAGCAAGGGTAAATCCCCAAAGCTTACGCCCGCCTGGGATGGTCCATACGAAGTGGTCAAGAGGCTGAATGACGTCGTCTACCGGATCCGTCGAAACCCCAAAGCTAAATTGAAGGTGGTTCACTTAGATCGACTCGCTCCCTACCATGGAGGGGATGTTTCTGATCGGGACGATCAGAATTAAAGGGGGAGCAGTGTTACGGAATTTACCCAAAGCCGACCCTGTGTCATTCAGCACGACAACAAACGCTTTACGATAAAAAAATACGATTCTCGAAAAGACTCGGCAGCGGAAGGAGCGATGAGGATTTCTACTGGAGAATTCTACGCTGGTGATATAAAAGAAGCACGGCACGATCGCCAAGCAGTGATACCGCGACGACTAGCTTATATGGGATTATTATTGTATTTTTGAATCAGCTGTTTGAATGTAAATAAAGTTCTAGAATATTGAAAGTGGATATTAGTTTTATAATTTTTAATTGAACCCACGAAGTATACGACAATATTTTAAAATTTTTATTTAAAAAAAATATATTAGCATTAGGCATAATGAGCCCTGCGATTTGATATATTACATGATCCGTTAGAAACAAGTTTAATTTTTTATTTTCCATTTAGTTCTATAATTTGCCCCCCAAAATGAATATTAGGGGTTTCTCGTTACTTTTCCATTAACGTTTAGGTGAGGCGCTATACCTCTATTTTTTTAAAAAAATTTACAGCCTATGGTTCTGGAGATAAGGGGGGAGCATTGGGCAAATTTTTTTATATTTTTGTTAATATCTTTTAATTTATTTATTTTAAAAATATGAAAAAAAATTTGTTTTCGTCATAATGAGCCCTTTCATTTGACATATGACATGATGCGTTAGAAACAAATTTAATTTTATATTTTCCATTTAATTCTGTAATTTGCCCCCTAAAACTAAAATTAGAGGTTTCCCTTCATTTTTCCAGTAAACTTCAGGTCAGACTCTATACCTCTAATTTTTTCCAAAACTTTATATTCTATAAGTTTGGAGACAAGGGGGGGAATAGGTAAATTTTGCTATATTTTCGTTAATATCTTTAAATTAATTGTTTCAAATATGAAAAAAATAGATTTGTCTTCCTCAGAATGAGACCTTTCATTTGATGTATTACATGATGAGTTTTAAAAATTTTCATCTAATTCTATAATTTGCCCCCAAAATTAATATTAATGGTTTGTCCTTATTTTTCCTGTAAAGTCCGGCCAACGTTTTATATTTCATATTTTTTTTAAATTTTAGGCTCAATAGTTTCGTAGATGAGGTGTGGGGACGGTCGATTTGTTTAGTTTTTCCCCCCAGAAGTACCCATAAAATCAAAATTTCTTCTTCTGCGATATGTACTCGTGATCGGGTCACCAAACTATACATTGATACCAAATTTCAACCTCTTCCATCCAGTAGTTTAGGAGAAAGTTGCTGTGATGTGACAGAGGCACAAATCCGGAGTGATATTATAGGGGCATCTGTATATTGTATATACGGAACCCTAAAAAGCAAAGTAACAACTGATGGCATCGATGCTGAGTGTATTTGTCAAGTCAAAGAATATGTAGCACAACTACTCTGTCATATCACTAACTTAATATTGTCACAATGCATTTTTCCAACAGAAGTTAAAAAGTCTACAATAACATTAATACATAAATCTGGGAACAATGAAATACTAAATAATTGTCGACCAATATCTATTATTAGTAATTTTGCAAAAATTGTTGAAAAAATTGTTAAAATCAAACATGCAAACTATCTAGAACAAAATAATTTACTCTCTAATTTTTAGTTTGGTTTCCGTAAAAATAAAGGTAGTGAAAATGCCATAGATCTTCTTACAGGTCGTATTTATAAATGTCTTGATAAATCGATCTGATGTGGAACAGTTTTTCTGGATCTGGCGAAGGCATTCGATACTGTATGTCATCAAACATTATTGGAAAAGCTTAACAACATTGGTGTAAGAGGGGTAGCTAAAAAGCTTTTTAATTCATATTTAAGCGGTAGAGAACAAAAAGTTAAAATAAATGATAGCACAAGTGATTCTGCAATATGTAATTATGGGGTGTCTCAAGGTACGATTCTTGGACCCATCCTGTTTACGGTATATATTAATGACTTTTTCTTTACTAACGACTATTTAAGCATTTCCTGTGCTGATGATAACGTGCTTTATTGAAGGAAAAGATTGGAATGAAGTTTTGTACTAACTGCACTTGCAATAATAAGCTAGATATTGTTTCTAGTACTAAATATTTAGTTGTGGAAATAGATTCAAATTTAAAATGGAATTTACATATAATATTAACAACAGCTAAACTAAGAAAATTGTTTTATTTATTTTACCAAATTAGACAATTCTTGAATATAGCAGAACTTAAGAATGTGTAGTTCAATCTAAACTTCAGTATGGTATGAATAGCTGGGCAGGGACTTACTCAACGATTCTATCACTATTATTAAGCGCTCAAAATAGAATATTAAGAAATAACTACAGAAAAGAACTTATGTACTACCAGCTTATATGAACAATCTAAACTTATGAATCTAAATCAGCTATATATAAAAACTGTACTATTTAATATAATAAAATCTCCTCTATTTTTTTTTAAATAGTTAACCATCAGTTTCAAACAAGAAACAACAATAATTTAAATCTTCAGCTGAGAGACGCAAAAAAAACTATTGGACAAAAAAAATTTACTACCTTAGGCCTCGATCTTACAATCTGTTATCTTTAGAAATTAAGCAAATTGGAAGAGGTTGAAATTTGTTATCAATATATAGTTTGGTGACCCGATCAGGAATATATATCGTAAAAGAAGAAATTTTGATTTTAGGGGTACTTCTGGGGGAAGAACAAAAAAAATCGACCGTTCCCTCCCCTGATCTCCGAAAATATTGAGCCTCAAATTTTGAAAAAAATAGGAAATATAGAAAGTTGCCAGGACTTTACAGGAAAAATAAGGAGAAACCATTACTATTAATTTTGGGGGGCAAATTATAGAATTAAATGAAAATTTAAAAATAAAAAAAAATCAAACGCATCATGTAATACATCAAATAAAAGGTCCCATTCTGAGGAATAAAAATATTTTTTTTTATATTTTAAAAAAAAATTGTTAAAAAGATATTAACGAAAATATACAAAAATTTACCCATTCCCCCTTCCCCCCCTTATCTACGAAACTATAAAACGTAAAGTTTTGAAAAACCTGAAGTTTACTGGAAAAATAAGGAGAAACCTCTACTTTTAATTTTGGGGGGCAAATTAGAGAATCAAATGGAAAATATAAAATTAAAATTGTTTCTAACCCAGCATTTTATATATCAAATGAAAGGGTTCATTATAACGAAAACAAATATATTGTTTTAATTTTTCTAAAATAAATTAATTAAAAGATATTAACAGAAATATAAAAAAATTACCCATTTCCCCCCCCTTATCTACGAAACCGTAAGCTGGAAAATTTTGAAAAAAAGGAGGTATAGCCCCTCACCTGAACTTTACTGGAAAAATAAGGAGAAACCCCTAATATTCATTTTGGGGACAAATTATAGAATTAAATGGAAAGTAAGAAATTATAATCATATAATATATCAAATCACAGGGCTCATTATGACGAATACAAACATGTTTTTTAAATTTTTTTAAAATGAATATTTTAAGATATATTAAAAAAATATTTAAAAAAATTACCCATTCTCTCCGTTTTTCCCCAAACTATAAGACCTATTTTTTTAGTTTACAGGAAAATATGAAGATATCTCTAATATTAATATTGGGGGCCAAATTATAGAATTAAACGGAAAATAAAAAAAATATTTTTTTAACTCGTCATGTAATACATCAAATGAAAGGGCTCTTTATGAGGAATACAAATACATATTTTTCATATTTTTAAAATTAAGTGTTTACAAGATATTAACATAAATATATAAAAAAAATTCATTTCTCACTTTATTTCCAAAACCTAAAAATTCAATTTTCAAACGCATCATGTAATATATCAGATAAAAGGCTCATTATGTGAATTAGAAATATATCATATTTTTAAATCATTTGTTTAAAATATATTAACACAAATATTAAACATCGAGTTAATGCCCACTTTAGAAACTACACTATTTAAATTTTGAAAAATATATTTTATTTGTATTTTTAAATAATTTAAATAACAGATTTAATAATTTATAATTTAAAACTTGACCTATTTTGCCCTTTGTCTTCCAATCCACAGAGCCTCAAAACTCAGACTGTAGATGATAAAAGGCTTCTCTGAAAGTTTATTAGTAAAATAAAACTCTAATGTTAATTTTTGGGGGCCAAATTATAAAATTAAATACATATGTATTCTGTTTCTAGTCGAGAACCTTCATCAGTTGCGCTCCCCTCAACTGATTGAATTCTCGAATAATTATTTATGTATACAATACATATAGCTGAATTTCATATTTTTTCGCGAAATGAATTCCGGCATCCAGGAATTTCAGGAAAATCTAGCTCACAGATGGAGTCTCTGTGAGCGGGAGTCGTACTGTGTGTAATGCCGTTTCAATGTGATTCCTAGGATAGAAATTACACAAAAAAAATACGTAGGTCTACTAAAACCTGTCAAAGAAATTGCTTTCAATGGATTGAAAAAAGTTGGTATCGTAATATTGACCAATAGCGACAATTTTGACGATTAACTAACAATGTGATTCAATTAGAAGATGTTTTGTTTTCTGATGAGAGCACATTTACGCTCACGGTCATGTTAATTGTCAAAATTGCAGCTGTTGTGACATTGTCCTTGTCTGACTTTATAATTAAAATTTCAGGATGGTTTTTTAGAAATTGTTTACTTTTAAGAATTAAGAAAGTTGTGTTTTTGGTTAAAATTCCTTTTATTATTTAGATTTTTATTTATTTATGATTGGTTAAAATGTTAGTAATTTGTGATGTATACGTATTACGTAAATTATTATGTTGTATATGTTGTAATGCGTATTCAACATCTGCTAAATAGTTTTTAATAGTTAAATCTGATGTTGTTGGAAGTAAGCACAATTATGAGCCTAAAGACAGACAATGGCAATGTCACAACAGCTATTCATAAAAATAACTACATTAAACTTTCCAAGGATCTACTAGAAGATATAAAATATTATCGCAAAGTTAATAGAGATCCAACTTCTACCATCCAACAAAAAGCAGGACGTCTGATTTCTCAATTAAAAAACAATAATTTAATAACACAGAGTGAAGCAAAACAGTAGGTATAATATATATACTTCCACATGTCCAAGATTTTATGCTCTTATCAAAATACATAAACCAATTCTAGCAGTGAGACTTTTGGTAGATATTTTTCAAAAATCTTTTGATAAAAATAATCATTATTATATTTACGATTCATTTTCCTTTGCATCTACATACAACAATTACCAATTGCCCGATAATTACTTAGTTGTGAGTCTGGATGTTGCATCAATGTACACTAACATTCCAATAAAATTAGTTGAAAACAGCATTCATAAACACTGAAATTCAATTGCTCAACACACAAATATTAATAAAACAAAATTTCTTGAACATATAAGATTTGTTTTTGATTCGAATTATGGGATCAAAACTGTCTCCAATAATTTGTCAATATATTATGGATGATCTTATTTTTTGACTCTCTAAATTGTCTTTTAATATAACATTTTTCAAAAAATACGTTGATGATATTATATGTGCCATCCCCATTGGATCAAGTAATGAGCTTTTGCAAGTACTTAACAACTATAATGACCATATCCAATTTACATTACAAGAAGAGGATGACGAATCTAGTATTCCATTCCTAGACACTAAAATTATTCGAGATAGTAACAATATAATTAAATTAGACTGGTACATCAAACCAACAAGTTCTGGTAAATATTTAAATTATTATTCTCATCAACCAATGAAAATCAAATATAACTTATTTGAAACTATGAAACAAAGAATTTGCAAAATTACTCACACAACTTTTATTAATAAAAATTTAAAATTATTATATAACATCTTTTTAAATAATTCCTACCCTGCGCAATTTATTAATAAAATTCTATATAACAATATTAATTACAGAGAAAGAGACAACTCAATTCTAAACAACAATTCCAATAACAATGTCATTATTCATCATATTTCAGTTCCATATATTAAAGATCTATCAACTAAAATCAGTAAAATTTAAAAAAACGAATCTAGTATTTTAATAACTTATAAGTCAATCAAAACAGTAAATCTTCTTTTTAGCAAAACAAAAGATAAGATACCAAAAGAATTGAAATCTAATATTGTATATAAAATAGATTGTGATGCAACGTATATTGGACAGACCTCAAGAACTCTAAAAAGTAGAATGACCTCACATAAAAGCGATATCAGATTATGAATAGAAAGTTGTGCTATTGCCACTCATTGTATTCAAAATTCACACGCTATAAATTTTAACAACGCTTTAATTCTGGCATGTGAACAAAATTATTACAAAAGAAATTTTTTAGAGATGGTATTTATTAACTATTATCCGAATAGTATTAATAAAAAAACAGATATCCAAAATTCCAATAACATTTATTGCAATCTTTTAGACATCGACCAGAAAAATTCATTATATATATATATATATATATATATATATATATATATATATATATATATATGTGGTTGATGATTTATTCCGGTGTACATCCGTTCGTCTGTATTCGTTTGAAAAATCACTTGACGTTTCGCCAAAATCATATTTGGCTTTCTCAAAAGATACTAAGTTACTTACTAAGTTACAGACGAACGGATGTACACCGGAATAAATCATCAACCACATATTTCCATCCGTGAAACAGTATACACAAACATATATATATATATATATATATATATATATATATATATATATATATATATATTAGATGGTTTCCGGGAATTCATCCGCGTAGTTGATAACTGATCCCTGCCGGGATCGATGGTAAAATGACGACGTTTCGGCAGAGTCACATGCCCGACTATATAACACCGTGCGCGCTCCTGAAAATATCAGTATTCGAGTAACTAGAAGCGAAAGCAGAAGGCTACGAGATTTATGCGAACCGACCTGAAGAGGGCAGATGTGACTGTGCCGAAATGTTGTCATTTTACCATCGATCCCGGCAGGGATCAGTTATCAACTACGCGGATGAATTCCCGGAAACCATCTAATACATTTAGTGCCGGCGAAAACTTAAAAACAAATATATATATATATATATATATATATATATATATATATATATATATATGTTCTGAGAGGCTTCCGCGGTCATTATTATGAACTAGGCTAGGTTCCTCCGTAATTGCCAGATTAAACAAAGCAGACACGCCCACCAATACCCAACCAATCACAACACAGCCTCATCACGTGACATCTTCTTCTAACCCAGCGCTACCTATAAATAAAAGAAGCAGAGCGGACTCAAATTCAGTTCAGTTACCTAGTGACTCTTGGGGAGTAGGCAGATTGAGGCCCCGAGTTCGATCTAGACTCTGAAACTCTTTTTCACTTTTGTCTCTTGATAATGGCTCCAAAGCAGGAGTCGAAACGTCGAGTATTCAATAAATTCAGACGCGGTTCTCACCCGGAACCTAGCCTAGTTCATATATATATATATATATATATATATATATATATATATATATATATATATAGAGAGAGAGAGAGAGAGAGAGAAAACAAGTTAGTCTATCTTATTCAATAATAAAAGATATAAAATAATAAATATTGCTTTAACTCAAAATTGCTTATTTTTGGCAATATCAAAAAAATAATTAGAATCGAAATCGACATCCAATTAAGCCATTACATTATTAAAAATTGTGAAATAAATACGTTAAATAAAACTCAAATAAATATGATATGCCAAATGAGTTGTAACATCAAAACAACTTGTCCAAATGTCATGAATTATTGTAAAGCTATAACTTAACATTTTCGTTTTGAATATGTATTTTCAGTTTTCAGGTGGAATAGCAGTGTAAAAAATTAACAAAATACAAAAAACAATTTAGATTTGAAAACTAAATGAAGGTTGATGAATTTAATTAAAAAATGACACGTTCCAAGATGATTAAAGCAAGATATATTCTATCGCTAAGTCTACTCACTCCTTTAAACTTCAACAAATGGTTGCCTGTAGAGCTCACCCTGTAATTCAACTAAAACTCTCATTATTTTATATGCCTCGTTACTTCCACATTAGAGCCGTGAGTTTGACGTTAATTAGGAAATTTATATCTGCAGAGTGGAAGATTTGCTGAAGTGTTAGCGCCTTTTAATGGGTCGTTTAATTCCAAGATCTAGGTAAGAGTTTGTTAAATTTAATCCACTTCCAAGATGTTGATTTGTCAAACGGTCTCCGTTAACCTTTCAAAGAAGACGTGTGCGAATAGCTTATCAGACAAGGAAATTTATGGTGCTCTTCTCTTAGCGAATCTAGTGTAAAGGACAAAAGTCCTGAGATTACATAAAGGTAAAAAATATTAATTAATTAACTAAAGTTACTAACATACGGATAGAGTTATTGCTTAAACAATTGGGCATACTTTTTTGAAAACATTTATATTATATTATAAAATGTCAAATAATTGTTTGTTTGAAATGTTATTTGTATTGCCAAAAAGTCAAGCTCCAAATATTGTGACACATTTCAAAGAAACATTGTTCGACTGCAATTCTAGACAAGGACTCGAGGCGTCACAGTGGCAGATGGAAACTATTGAGAGGAGTGAAAGTGCCAAATATGAACATTTGAAATACTCAGACGCGTTATTGAAAATTGGAACTTTAGAATGGCCAATGTTAACCCGAATCACGGCCAACATTTGAAAGAAACTAACTAAAAAAAATTGTAACGAATTGTATGATAATTTATGCAATCAATATAAATTTAAAAAAATAATTCTAGTCGCATAATCAAATTTATAATTCTGAATTAAATTTATATTTTTTAAATACATACTAATCAAAAAACAACTTTTATTGTTTGATTCCTACAAAGAAGTAGACTTTGTGAAAAAATTAGTTGTACTTTAGTTAAATAATCATAATGCCTAAAAACATTTTTTATACTACATCTCTAATGTACAAGAAGTAACCAGTATTAAGGTCGAACCTTTATGAAGAAATCAGCTACATGTTAAGAAGCGTTATATACTCACAGAAACACAAATCATAAAATCCAGAAGAAAATGTTTAAATTTAATATTGTTTTGGTAAAACATAGATGGTTTAGTAAGCAGTAAACGTTTAAAATTTGAAAAAAATACCGTGGTTATATATACACTACTCAACACGTCTTGCGGCCATGGTAACAGATTAAGGTGGTTCCATTAGTTTCTGAAGATAACGTTGTGCTGTCATGTCGCCTCGAACAAAGCTAGTTCAGTGTGCAATAGAACCCAAACCATAACACCTACTGTTCGGTGTACATGTCCCTCAACATCAAACTGAGGTTGACGTCTTTCTCTTCTACGCCTTCTAATCCTATTTCGGCCATCATGCCCACCCAAGCAGAATCGAGATTGATCAGAAAAGACGACCTGATGCCTTTCCAAATTCCAATTTTGTCATTCTGTGCACCCCTGTTTCGTTGCCGTCAATTCTCAACGGTAAGATGTAGGACAAGATGGGGTCGATAATACTGCAGTCCCAAAAACCGTATAGGGCGGTAAACTGTTCGGGCACTTACAAATTTGCCTTGTACCCCTAATAGTCCAGCCAATGACCATTTTCCCGGATAATTTGTCCAGGCAGCACCGATTTTTCTAAAAATTTTGATTTGTTTGCGTACTACTTACCCTCTGCTTCAAAGTTGACCCTGTGCTGAGGGTTCCTTCTCGGAATGAAAAATATTTTATCAAAAAAAGTCCGGGAATGAATAAATTAATCGCAAGTGAAATTATCGATTTTTCAACAAAAAAAAATTTCATATGGTTTTTCGTAAATAACTTTCAAAATATGCACTTTAAGAAAAACATCATTTGATTTAAAAATGTAGCTTATAAAAAAAATTGGATGTGAGGTTTCTTTAGAACCAATACAAACGGAGTTATATCTTGATGAAATTTTGTGTTTATTTGTCAAAGCAAAAATTGAAAGGTTTATTGGGAAATAACTGCAGAACAATGCATTTTTCGGGAAAAGTTTATAAATACTTTTCTAAAGAATCCTTCAATTTGGTTTTTTATAAAAGTCTTTATCATGAAAATTTAGCGAGTTATGACATAAATAAGGTTTTTTTTACAAAAATAATGTACAAAATACCCCTTAAATATCACCCCTGTTGAAATTAATTGCTACCACTTTACAAATCACTTGACTTACTTATTCTAAATAGACAGAAAGTTTTACCGGTAGGTATGAAAAAAGCCGAGACTCAAGAGAATATTTTATTTTTGTAATTTTGCCTAAAATGTCTTTTTTCAAAATAACTTAAAAATTATAAGAGATAGGCAAAATTTTGTAGAGCACAAAATTGTAGGTATTCTTTTGTTTTATTTATGTTTTTTGTAGGATACAAATTAAGTTAGATATGACCGTTTAAAGTTCGTTATGTTCATAAATATTACTATTAGGTCACTCTTTCAACTCAAGCCCTTTCAAAAAAAGAGCTAAATACATATTCAATTTACATGAGCTTTTAGCTTATAACCTATAAATTGGTGATTTGTGCAGTGGTAGTAATTAATTTCAACTGGTGTGGTATTTAGGGGGTAATTTGTAAATTTTTTTGTCAAAAAACAAAAAGAGCCACCTTTTTATGTCATAACTCTCTTAATTTCCATGCTAGAGATTTTTGTTAAAAAGCATAATAAATGATTTTTTAAGCACCTTAAAAAAGTTTTTATATACTGAAAAATGCATTGTTTTTCAGTTATTTCAAATTTATTTTTACAAATAAGAACAAAATTTTATTCTGTATTTCATAAGCTACATTTTGTGTTTTTTCTCTTAAAGAGCATATTTTAAATGTTATTTACGAAAAACTGTATGAAATTTTTTTTTCCGTTGAAAAATCAATACTTTCATTTGCGATTAACTGGAAAAGTATTGCCTTTCAGAAAAAACTTTATGGAACAAAAGTTTCTTAAAATTAGCTAGTTTTTTTATTCTCGGAATTATTTTCATACATTTGTCACCCACGAGAAGGACTGGCATCCCCCATGGAAAAAAGCTACACCTCGTATAGGGTCAACTTTGAAGTAGAGGTTAAGTAGAAATTAAATCCAAATTTTTAAAAAAAATCTGTGCTGCGTGGACAAATTACCCAGTATTACCGTTTTTGCCTTCATTGACTGGACTATAACTACTCATCCGACAAATTTCGAGTTGTCAAAAGTCGGTACATAAAGGTCATAGGTCTTCTACGTCTTTCTTGAACTTCGTTTGTGCCCCTTCGAAGTCCGGTGCCTACTCTTTTCCAATTATTTATATTACTATACCAGGCTTGACAACATCTCATAACAGTAGTTGAATTTCCGTTCGTGCGGTTAGCGATTTCTCGAAATGGAAAACCCGCCTCCCGTAAACCAATAATTCGTCCTGTTTCAAATTCACTTCGCTGGCAATACATTTGGTGTACACGCATTTGAACATTACTAAACATCAATTTTGGATTTGAAGACGCGAGATGTAAGACCGACATCTAGAATTTTCGAGAGAATTAGCACACAGAGGTTCCGAACCTGGAGCCGTTCCTTGTAATTGCTGTTCTCCCTTAACTAGTAGGACAGACTGTCACGATAAAATTTTCAGGTTACTTCACCTGTCAGAGATATTTAATACTCTCTTCGAGGTGTCATTCCTTTGTAAGCAAGACAATATATATATATATATATATATATATATATATATATATATATATATATAGTGTTTCTGGTTAGGAAATTCATCAGTTTCGCTTCCCACAATTGAATTTCCTCTCGAACACTTCTTTATGTATTTGATATATTTCGTTAAGTTTGAAGACGCGAGATGTAAAACCGACATCTAGGATTTTCGAAAGAATTAGCACACAGAGGAATGACACCTCGAAGAGAGTATCAATTTTGGATCCCATCAAACATTTGGTTTTTGGTATATTTAAAAAATGCAAAAACAACTACAATATTAATTGATCAAAAACAGTTTACGTGAAAAAACATTCACCATACTTTTCCAGATTTTACTCATTTATTCCTTAATACTGTAACCTCTATTTTTTACCAATATTAAATTTAATCGTCTCCTTCTGAGTGTTGCGATTTCTTTGCCAGTGAGTATATTTATTATTTTTGTCTCAAGCTTTTTCTTTTGAAATTGCATTTTGAGCTGCTATAATTATTTTCATTTTGAATGGCTGGGTTAGGTATTTGTTTATTTTTTCAGCATAAGAATTTCTTCGGCTGCATCACTAGATACTATTGTTGACAACGCTACTGTATTTTGCTTCGTACTAACCAACATTATTTACTCAAAATCATCTCGTAAGTCAGAGTCTGAGTTAATTCATTGTTGTATTATTAGATCATTCATACATTTTTCTACCTTATTAATAGTTACATATCAATCAGAGATGAATACCATGGTGACTCATTTCCACTTACAAAATTATCTGCTTGAGATAGATCAGACGGTAAAAATAATAAGACTTTCAGTATCAAACGAACATATTTACTATTTTCTCTGTGTAGTGTTTGGATTTATAGCTAAACATTTGTTTTATTGATCTGCCGGGATTAGTAAGAACTACATTTGGTTATTTTGAAGTCAATAAATATCCTCGTCAAATAGTCGTTTAGTATTGTATACTATCTTAAATAGTAATAAAATCATCCTTCTCCTGATGAAAGATTAACAATAAAATATCCAATAAATCAAGTTTACAGGTTGGAACGGTTAAACACATTATGTAGTTAGAAAACAAAACATTTTATTTCATTTAAAATATTGCTTGAGATTGTACACGGATTTGCTTATTTAGACAATTTTTAATTTCGTTCCATACTTTTTTTGAAACAGATAGTATATCAAATTTGCAACGGAAACAAAGTGTAATATTTTCAAAAAATTACCCGAACTACTGGTTTTGTACACAGCAGGAAGTCAACACAGCCAAGACCGGATGACCATGTTGAAGAGATTTTTCTCTCATAAAATCAGTGATGACGACTTTGTGATATTGCTTCCATTATACAATTCAAATACGTACCTGTTACAGAGGAGCGAAAACTATAGAAGTAATATCTAAAGATAGAATGCGTAAGGTAAAGGAGCCTGTTCTAGGTGACGTATCTGTCTCTGTCTATAGCTTCAAGCAATAGCTAGACGTCTCTTGACTGACGTAGTTAAGAACCAATCAGACGCGAGTTTAGACACTGACAGAAAAGTCCACTCAGTCTTCTGTCGCGGTCAGAGCGCGTTACGTTTCTCTCAGGGCTTGATGTACGGTGTATTAAATTTTACCGCTATGGTGACCATAGACATAAAGACTATCATTGGCGTTAAATCCAAAAACCTATTATTATATAAATTTTGTCTTAAATCATAATCAAATAGGAAATTTTTATTTTCACATGGCTCGGGAGCGTACGTATAAGCTAGTTCAGGGATGAGTCCTTATTCTTTGCTGATATCCATTCCAATGCGTTAGATTCATTTAATTTATAATCTGCTTTATTCTTTTTATTCTGTATTCAATTTGATTTCATAATTGTAGCCCTTTTAAGGGCTTTTCAAGGTTGCTTGGAAACTAATGGATGCATTAATGATGACCAGATGGAGTCTTCTTTTTCTCACTCCGTATAAATGCCTTGCACATTTCGTATATATCTGCAGCTACAGAATTTAACAATGTGTGCCCTGCTTGTTTCATGACTACCACGTTCTATCATGATTAATGTATTTAATACAAACCTACAATTACAAAATCAAACAAAATTCTATTTTATTTAATTATACTAATCCAGGCACACTTCAAGTAATTAATATTTTGGCAATAAGTAATAACAGTTTTTTTTCACAAAAATAAATGTCTTCATATATTCATCACAAAGTCTACATTTAACATTCATAAAATCACCAACATTGAAAAATATTATGCAAACCCATAATTTTGTTTTAATACGCTTATAAAGCAAATTATTTATTATCATGTATTATTTTTCTATTATATGTTATTGATTTTATGCATACTTTCTAAACATGGGGAAACCTCTTCTAACTTTCTCCCCATGGATCCACCCTTATATATACTTAACACGTTATCCACTTTTCTTATTTAAGTTCCATACTGTTTAAAAGTATAATCTGAATTGTAACGTCATTTTGTATTTTTTGGTCTTTAAAGTTAATTATAGCTATACGTGAATGCGTTAATAATCATTAAACACAATATACTTATTTCGAAGCCGACTATAACAATATTGATTGATGGATGAACATTGCGAAAGTTTGGACCTTGATAAAAGTAAACGCATTTTTGGGATGTTCACCTTATATTTGCAGACATTGCAGATCAAGGTTGTTGCATCCGGATCCACTTGACCGCCTAATTATTGTATGATTTATAATAAACATTTTGAGTGATTCCGAAGGTTGCATATGTTCATTACATTCTAAGATGACTTAATTTTTCACCTTTTATGTTGATATGTTGTAGGATTATGAGACAGATTAGAAATGATTTCGCTCTTTACAACGCGCTTTAATATCAATGTGGCCGTTTTCATTTGAAATGAATTGTTGATTTTGCTTTTGTGTTTGCTCACTCTGAAATGGTTAAGTATATATTTTAAATGCATTTTTATACCTAATAATGATTTCAGACTATAAGTGTAAATTTCATATTAATTTATTCCATTAAAGTTTTAAATTATTTTTCAGAATTTGATATCATCACTAATGTTTAAGTTAAATAATTTAAAAAAATAATATGATTTTCTCTAATAATATAAGGAATGTAGACGACTAGGAAAATTTAAGTCTTTATCTACATTTGGTTGGTGACCTACAGTACTCGTATATCTCAAATGTTACTAACAAGATATAATGATTAATCATATATGAATGTGGCCGCTAGTATTTTTAATTAAATTATTATTAATTGATTTTTGGTAAAAAGTTTCACGGACTTGTTTTTACAGTAAAATATCGTCCACTTCAGGGCAATATAGATGGCCGTAGCTCTTCGCAGCCAGGTGTACACAGGTATGATTTTGTTACATTTATTCACTCATAACGTACATTTATTATGTATATATCAAATTAAAGTTATTTTTTTCTGTTTATTATGACATACGGTTGCCTAATTAAATCTGGCAGCAAATTAAGGGTTGCCGGCTGTTAAAGTTGGTAGATATTAAAGGTAGAGTGAAAGAGAGCTAGGGCGTAACATCACCAGTCAGACAGGAATAGCCATGGCGAGCTGTACGATGGTTTAAAGGTATTGCGTATGTGTTGGATTGCTAGTTTTCTCAACGACCGGTTCAAACAATAGTAGGTAGGACTTAATATAATAACTACTTCAAAAGAGACGTGTTTCTTTTCAAAATGAGAAATTTACAAATTACAAAAAAATGACAAATTTCAAGATTACAAAAAATGCAAATTTAAAAATTACACAATTATTATTTTAAGGAGTTCTAATGCCGGACCTCTTAAAGAAATTGCAAGAGACGTAGATTTTTCTTGGTTAGGTTAGCTGTAGCTACGGTTTCAAATTGCCGTTTATACATGGGCCAAGATGAGCTGCCATCAAATGTGGGTGGTTTGCTAACGGAACCTTTGGTACTCATGGAGTTCTGTAATTTTCCTCGCTGTAAGTCCTGTTGCTCTTTTTTATTTCTGTTTCTACCTTGTTTTAAATGGCACTGAGTTTATCTTGTACTTCACTTAGTTCACTTTGTACCGTGTTTTTAATGGAACTGATTTCAAATTTCACCTGGCTCTGGATGGAATCGAGGTCATCTACTTTGATTTCAAGAGTCCCCATATTACATTTTAGGATCTTTATGTCGTCGTTTTTTTTTGTCGGGTTCAACTATTTGCATTCTTTCATTAACTGTTCACCTAATAATTTAAATTCATTTTTTCTCTGTCCTTCTAATATTTTAAATTCATTTTGTCTCTGTTCTTCTAATATTTTAAATTCATTTTGTCTTGTTATTTCAAATTTTGAAAATATTCCCTCAATTAAATTTTGTTGTTTCTCTTCCGTCGTGGAAACAAGATTTCTTGTTTTTTCATCAAAAAATTTCACTAACCTTTGCCGGATTTCTTCTTGATGTTGTTTCTCCTTCTTGTCACGTTTTTCCAGAATCTGAGTTATTTTTTCATCTAGTACCTCTGTAACCTGTTTGACAATTTTTTTGGCAGTTTCGTCGATTTTTTCCATACTTTGGGTTTCCATAAATCAAATTCCGATTTTAATTTCACTTAATCCTGCATTTCTGATCACCAAATTTCTTATATACTCCATAAGTTCAATTAAAATTTAAAAACTAATTTTCACTCTCACTTTCTAGAAACTTTTATTTACATCAAATATACAGAACAGCTGATTCGAATATCACAAATATAATACAACATAAGCTCTTCGTCGCACTAACTAACTGCTGCGATAATGGGCTGTTACTTTTAAAATCAGCATCGAGAACTCTCGTACAATCCATTATCAATTCTACAGCTGACGAGCCATTTCGAGATCATTTTTTTTGTCCTAAAAGCGATCGATGTCGTACTGGAATGAAACCAGGGCCGGTTTAGGGAAATTTCGTTACTATATTATTTGTGAGAAGGGATTCTCTACTTTAAGGGTAGGATTAATTTAAAAAAATAGTAGTCTTTCATATTTGATTAAATTTTTTAATCAAAGTTTGCAACCAAGGATAATTATTAGTACGATTACAATAGTCGACGTCGACCCTCAGCATAGATATGTATTGGTGACATGTTTCCAACCAAAATTGCTGTCAAGATGATCGATTTCATATAAGCCCTATTGCATGGGATTTATGATCCAAATTGTCAGTCATTGGAAGAAAAGATTTGGATTGGAGTATAATATATCAACATTTTGTCATAATATAATCCTGCCTGAATAGATGATTACTTTTTAAAAAAATATGTGAAATAAATTTCACTTGCCTACTTAGTACTGTAGTTTTCTGAGAAGTATCGTCATTTACAGTTAAGATTTCTTTCGATTCTTTTTTCTGTATTGTGTATCTTTAAGTGATATCTTCAGCTAAAGCCTTTTCAGTGCTTCCACGGTATTCAGAACACCAATTTTTATGTGATCTTAAATGTCTTCTCCCAAAATTTGATCAACATTAACGGATTTCCAATGGTAATATGCAAAGGAATCTATATTATTACATGACTCTGGTCACTAAATTTTTAATTTTTCTCACACACTTTTCATCAGTCATAACAATTTACCTCGGAACTGAAATCCTCAACACACTTTTGTGTACTAGCTATTGTAAGTTTTACAACTTTTATTATTTAAATTAAATATTTAATTTAATACATAAGCAAGAGTCTAGGTTTTTAATATTCGAGCTACCGCAAAATACGGCTACTATCTAAGAAGCGTAAGCTAAATTGGTTCCAGTTTTTTTTTATTGAATTTTAACGTGTGCTTTAACTGTGAATTGCGGGTGAATCGTCAGCTGAATGTGGTGGTGTATTGGTTACTATATTTGCTAATATTTTCTCCTTCTCTCTTTATTTCTTTAATACGTTTTACAACGAGTTCTTTGCTCTTGTCTCTCCCTTTCTATCATCTCAATAATGCGGTTTTCTTTCTTTTCTGCTTCTTGCTTCCTGTAGTATTCGCTATTCTTGGTCCTTTTTACGGCTCCGTATATTGTATATAAAAAATATAATTCCGGATTTCTTTCATATTACAGCAAATTTCTCCGAAACTACCAGGCAGAAAAGGTTGACATTTGGTATCAGTGTATAGTTTGGTGACCCTATCTTAGGAGTACATATCTTAAACGAAGAAAAATTGATTTTAGGGGTAGTTCTGGGGGGAAAATCAAAGAAAACGATTTTCAATGAAACTATTAAGCCAAAAATTTTGAAAAAAATGGGGAATATGGAACGTTTTCCGATCTTTACCGAAAAAAAAGAGAAACCGTTAACTTTAATTTTGTGGGGCAAATTATAGAATTTTATAAAAAGTTAAAAATTAAAAAAACGCATCACGTAATATATCGAATGAAAGGGCTAAATCTAAGAAACACATATATATTTTTTATACTTTAAAAATAATTAGTTTAAGAAATATTAACAAAAATATACAAAAACTTCCCATTCTCCACCCCCCTTATCTCCGAAACTTTAAGACGTAAAATTACCTGAATTTTACCGGAAAAATAAGGAGAAGCTCCTAATATAAATTTTGGAGGGCCAATTACAAAACTAAATAGAAAATATAAAATTAAAATTGTTTGCAAGGAATCATGTAATATATCAAAGGGGCTCATTATGACGAATGCAAATCTTTTTTTTTCATATTTTTGAAATAAATTATTTAAAAGATATTAACAAAAATATATATTATTTTACCCATTCCCCCACACACTATGTCCAAAACTATATGACGTAAAAGTTTGAAAAAAAATAGAGAAGTAGGGTCTCACCTGAATTTCACCGAAAAAATAAAGAGAAACCCCTAATATTTATTTTGGGGGGAAAATTACAGAAATAAAGGAAAAATATAAAATTGGTGATTTTGAGCTATATATAAAAATGCTTCAAATCCATTTATTGACTGTAATATTTAGCAATGCTACCTTTCAAATTGCCATAATAGAACTGAGAAACTGATTACATAAAAATGATTTTACCCACTTTCAGTAATTTTTTCAGAAGGTTTCCGACAAGGTATTTATCTAGCAGATGGTAATCATTTAACAATTAATTCCAACTATGAAACGAATGAAAACTTAAGTTGGAATTTTGTTAGCTCAACCAATGCCATATTTAAGATTACAAAGCAATTAAGTATATAAACAGTAATGGCGCAGAAAGTACATTGTGTGTCTCCTTAAATGTTTTATTCTGTTAACTAAGTTGGATAACAGACACCTGCCACGAATTTAATAAAATATGAGTTCCTTTTCAATTCACCTATCGGCTGAAGGCACTGGAATTTTTTTGTTTCCTCCGCTAACATCCATAATAGAACGATATACAATCACATTAGTTGACGTGTCACGACATGCTGTTTGAAAGCAATTTTGTTTCAATAATATCGTTTAGAAATTTTTCTGCTCCGAAGTTAAGTAATGTGGACTGCCCTAAATAGCATAAATAAGTTAGAGGGAAGTACATTACGATAATGACCAATAACGTTTCAATCAATAATTTACTGAACATATGAAAGTTGTTGACGTAATCCACGGTTTGGTTAAGAGTTTCAGGTCAATTACTTTTTATACTTAACTGTTCACATATTATTTGAGATCAGTCATAAAGAAAGTAACTTTGTTATTAAGCAGCCTCTATTAAAACAAGTATTTTATGGTTAGGTATAATGGTATTGTATTTTTGTATAATTTGCTAATCCTTTGTTATCACATTAATTAATTAATCAATCAAATCCTCAAGGTAGTTACATGGATGCATCACGACAAAATTAAAGTACAGATTACACTTAGTTATAACCTCAAAAAAACAGAGAGAGAGAGAGAGAGGGAGATAAAGTTAAAGAGAGAGAGAGAGAGAGAGAGAAAGAGAGAGAGAGAGAGAGAGAGAGAGAGAGAGAGAGAGAGAGAGAGAGAGAGGAGAGAGAGAGAAAAGCGAGAGGTAGAGTTGAGAGTCCCCAATTGGATTAAACAAAATTAATAAAAAATAATTGGCTTCAAAAAAATAACTAAACAGTAGAAAATAATTACCAAAACCATAACACAGCAAAAAGTTTGTAGTAAATACTTCAAGAGATAATCACCGGGTCACAATTCTTGGTTACTTACCTACCTACAAAATGTAATAAATAAAAAACAGTAATAGGTGCTTATTAATGTTAAAAATAATTGGTGATACCATCCATAGCGTAATTACTTGAAAGTAAGATAAAAAAATAGAAGAGGAGGGTATAAGCCTTGTGTTTTCCGAACAGAAGAATGTTCACTGCATTAGACAATGAATAGAGAAAAACAGAGAGAATTCAGAAGAAACAAACATAGCTTTATATACCTGGAAAATGCATAATACAATGTACCATCCGGTAAGTTCTGCCATGTAAAGCGAAGAGTAAATATAAGAGAAAAATGGGTTAATTTAATTAATAAAACAGACAAGAGAAAGGAAAGCAAAATAAAAATAGGAAACCACCACACAAAACCAATTGTAATAGGTAAAGTCTTAAATCTAGGGTGTACTCTGTCAACCTTAGTCTTCAAGATATAGATTGAATACTATCTGGAACCTGGTACTGCCAAGGCTCAGACATGGGATTTAAAATAGACAAAAATGCATTCCTTGTTATGCGCCAATGAGCAAGTAGTATTTGCCCAAATTTGCGAAAATATGAAATTTGTGTTGACGAAACTACAACAGTAATATGAGAAATGGGGTCTGGAGATCAACTTCCAAAAAAAGAGAATATGTGCCCATCAGAGGAGCTGCAGAAAACTTAAGCAGCCCCTAAACGTGCCTTAAAATTGTTGAAACTTGTTAGTACAAACAAATTAAATGTACAAGTGTATGCCCTACACAGTTCATTTTGTTTGTACTCACTTTTTTGAACGTCTAGGTCTTTGATTTGAACATTCTAGTTAAATTTGCCCAAAATACAAAATAGGTGGTTTAGACGTTAGGATTAGCTTTTACCAATAAGATTGTGTAACATGTTTCTTTAACTATGTATGAAGGTGTAGTGCAACTGCAATATATATCTTCGGGAAGTTTTTTAAAACAGATATCAGATACAAGTATGCCTCCTAGATGTGTACACAATTTGTGTATAGTTATTTACAGAAGAAGAAAATTTGCAGCAATTATTACTCAAAGTGACAAAAAACGATAACGAATTAAATTTACTAGCCGAATTACGAGTTTCTGAAAAATCACATTTGAAATAGTAAGAGAAGTAATTAATACCGTGGAAAGGTTAACTGTAATATGTTCTTATTATTTGCACAAACTATAAAACTCAATACCAAGTATACAAATTAACAAGACAGTCTGATAATAAAAGTAATATTTGCAAATACCAAGGCAACATATGAATTTTATTATGATTTAAATCGGCCGAATCAATACAGTATTTTAGAGAGTCCAACGGAATCCTGGCAGAACATTATGGTTGTAGTATTGGACTATCATTTTGTCTCTATAAAATCACACAAATCGAATTAGCCTTTAACTATATGTTTTTATTCTTATACCTATACCACAATCTAGACGTTGCTACTTCTTTGTACAAATTTGGTTTAAGCACAAACTATATTATAAAGTTGTTGTAGCATCTAGTGATACAATATGTTTGTGCAAACAAATTCATTTTTATAAAATTAATTTACACATGTTGGAGTTACTTTTTCGTACTAAAACTAGATTGTACAAACATAACCTTCAAACTTGATGGAATAATGTAGGGATAAATAATGGTGGCACAAACATATATTTTTTTAGAAAACTTGTTGGATTGTATTTATATGACAGTATAGGTTACAAACAAAATTTGTATGTACATGCAAGTATGACAAACTTACTGCTACGATTATGGCCAGCTTTATAAATAGATGGCTAACAGATAAAATTATGAATTGTTTTTAAATATCTCGGAACAATAATAAGTTCTGCTTCCACCTTCTAGAAAGAGATCTCAACAAGAATAGGTATTTTGAAAATGGCGATGGTGTCTCATGCTCCTCGTCTGTTTGTCTCGGTTTTGTCTGTAGGGCTCTTTGTATATTTCGGTCTGTAAATCCGAGACACCAATATCCAAGGCTTATTAACCGAAATTGAAATAGCGAAGAGGCCTCACAGTCTAAACGCAGGCAATGAAATTCACAACTTATCGAATTGTTGGAAAATTCTATTAAAAACCTTACCGGCCTGGACCCGTCCAATAACAACTCAACCGGAAATAACAAATCAGCAGGCGGGAGCCGTGCCCACTGAGCGCCAAGGGCCAATCACACGCAGTCGTTCACGGTGCCAACCAATAGGCGCCGAGCCGCGACTATATAACAGCGCGAGTGCTTCTGAAAATCTTAGTATTCGAGTAACTAGAAGCGAAAGCAGAAGGCTAAGAGAATTATGCGCACCGACCTGAAAAGGGCAGATGTGACTCTGCCGAAACGTCGTCATTTTACCATCGATCCCGGCAGGGATCAGTTATTAACTACGCGGATTAATTCCCGGAAACCACCTAAAACATGTATATGTATATTAGCCAGAAGTAAAAGAATCGTTTGCTTCATAGCATTGTGGAAAAATAAATACGGTGCAGAAATGTGGCCCATAACAACAGCAGTTCAAGATAGGATAACAACCGTAGAACTGGACTATATTCGAAGATGCTTAAGGGTTACAAGGCAGGACAAATTATATATATATATATATATATATATATATATATATAGTGAGAATAAATAGACTAGAAATGAGCGATTGGGAAAATAGAGACATGTGGAAGCAAAAAACCGTAAGCCCAGGAGACTAAAGAAACCGAACAAAGAAAGAAAAAGGAATAATTGACCGAACAAAGAAAGAAAAAGGAATAATTGACCAAACAATCTTATATTACTGCACTGTTTACATATCTATGGCCTCATCAAATTTTTACAGACATGAGATTTTAAAACAAGTTTTTTTCTTCTAATATAATTGTATGGTATCACGTTTAGAAATATACTAGATTGGCTATTTAAGGCATTAATATTTAAACTGTAAACGGTTCAAATCTGCATATGCGGATCTTAAGTTTGATTTGAAGAATAGTGATACGTTGAAGAGAGTTACAAAGCTATCAAAGAAACTGTAATTGAGAAATTTATTAAAATTTTTAAATAAATCTGAAGTTATGTTATGTGACGTTAGACGTATAGATAAAAATGTATTGTTAACCCTGGGAAATAATTTGTAGCATAGTACAGTACATTTGTACCATTTGATTTAGTGAAATGAAAGTAGGTATATTTTCCCACAATGGAAATTTGAACACACGAAATGTACGGTATTGGAGTCATACCAGTTCGCACATTTTTCGTGAAAACTCAATTCCGGAAAAAATTTTAGCAGATGTTTTGGGAAACTACATAGTGGGACCTGTTTTCCTCAATACAAACTTAACCGATGAGGTGAGCCTAGAGAAGTTACAAGCTGCAATTAAGCCGCTAATTTTTGAAATTTTCGATGAATTTGGGAACTTGAAAATAACATTTCAACAATATAGTGCTAGTGCGCATTATTATGATGCAGTAAAACTTAACTGGATGAAAAATATCTTGATAGATGGATAGATGGAGATGTCCCACAGAATGGCCATTAAATTTTTTTCTGTGGGTGTACTTGAAATCCAATGTTTATGCTACGGAACCCGACCATATTAACGATTTAAGACAAGAAATTATGGAAAAATGCAGGACAGTTTCAGCTGACACATTTGAATTAGTAGAACAAGAATTTATTTACTTGCTGTAAGAATTCGTTTTATTAATTTCTTGTAAATGTGAAATAATAATTTTAGTATTTATTTTAGTTATCCTTGAAATATGACCTAAACCGAAAAAAATATATAGCACTAAGTTATGTCAATACCTCTCAAATGAGCTATCACTTGCCATATTTAAAATTAGTGGTGGCCGCACTGGCCTTGTGACCTTATCTATTACTGTTATGGCATCTACTACCACTAGTAGAGAAGTTTACAACCCTTTATTTTCAACCCCCAAATTTCATTAGTATAAACATAACCGTTAAAAAGATACGAGGGGGAAGGGGACTTTTAATTCACACTGCATAGTTGGCTATTTGTTGTTTGAAGGAAAACTTTACTGGAATTTTCTTTTGTCAAAAAAATTCACACAATTAGACCTTTAATTTGAGTGCTAATATTGATAGTTATACAACTTATTTTGACAATTCTAGTATGAATGAAGCTTATTAAGTTGTAGTTTACGTGTTATAAAAGATTGATATGAATTGTCGTATAGTAACTATAAACTATTTTTGTAAATACTAACAATGTTAAAAGCAGTACTGTTATAGGATACTTTATTGTTATTATTTTAACTATTTGAAGTCAAAATAATTTATTTAAGTCTAAATAATTGAGAATGTCTTAACATATGGGTACAAGTCGGACTTTAAAAAATATACTGCCACAGGTTAAGATGACTCCTATATAGATAATGATTTTTCTCATTATTGTCTTTGTTTTCAATTCATTCACCATTTCTGCAAAACAAACAACAAAAATACTGTCAAATTAATTATAAAAGGCTCTTAGAATTAAGTCGTAATATAAATTGACATGAAGCGTATTGTTTTAGTCAAATAAATCAGGCCGGTGACTGACTTGTAAGCATAGTAATAAATTAGTTTGATCTAATTCAAAACTATTAAGACCCAAAAAAACCTTGATCTTGATAATGTCAGCGCCTACCGATCTCTTCTAAACATTGCTTTGATGCATTTCGTTAAATAAAGGACATTTTCGTGGTTTCCCGTTTGACTATCTTCTTGAATATACGGTGGTGGCCATGTGCGCTTCACTGCTTGGCGTGTCTTTGAACTCTGAGTTTGAGGTCGTGATTATCATCGTCTTGTTGGTTTAGTTTGCAGTCCCACTCTAAAGTGTCTGCAAACTTTTCTTTTCCAGATCGGTGCAGACTGTACCTTGATCGCCATATCATGGAGGGATTCGCCTCCGTCCGCTCCTAGTATTTTCTGCAGATTCCAGAAACCTAGTCTGTGCGGGTCCTGTTGACATAGGTAGCTGTTCCGTCGGCAGGTTTCAACAGAGACACATTATTTAATAATTTGGAGGTAAAGTAGATACTAAATGATATATAATAAAACATTTAAAATTATATATAACCGACTTCCGCCTATAACTAAAAAACTGAAAATAATTATAACAAAATATAACTCTAGCAAATAAATAACATATTCAATGTTGTTAGGTAACTACTCAGAAAGTAAAAAATGTAAACATTAAAAGGTGCTCATTCTGTACAAATTAATTACCTAGCAATCTAGTATATTTTGTGGGTGCCAAGCAAATCTAAAATCCTGCATTGCGTACTTATCTACTACTTCTTCAAACTTAATTGTTGCTTTGCACCGACGTCAAAAATATTGGTAGGTAATTAATTTGTCCAGAATGAGCACCTTTTAATGTTTGTATTTTTTACTTTCTGGGTAGGTACCTAACACCATTGAATGTGCTATTTAATTGCTAGAGTTATATTTTGTTATAAGTATTTTCAGCATTTTAGTTATAGGTGGAAGTCGGTGATATATTTTTTAATGTTTTATTTTCAACTTTTTAGTTTTATTGAACTCAGGACCAGGTAATATCGAAAGCACCAACATTTAAATTGACAAGTAAATGTTTACGAATAAAAGCCTGTATAACTATAGATAATTCCACTCCACTCTATGTACCAACCATCCTGTACAAACAACTGTCTACAGGTTAACATAAATTTAGTAGTTGCCTTCTGTAAATAATAGGACGGAGTAGAATCCATCTCTTATTTACGGAGTCAAATCCGTACTATATTTCAACCATCGTATATTGTGGGCTACTCCATAAATTATGTCATTTTTAACATTTTATATTATCGCCCTGTGTAATTGTTTTAATCACACATATAAATATAATTCAACTCCATCATATATTTCAACCATCCTGTTCCAACAATTTCCACTAAAAGCACCGTCTTCGCAGAATGGAAAAATTTTCCTTTAATTAGGGATTTGCCTGGTATGTAAACAAAACGAGCTTGGTACTCATTGATCTAAGGAGCCGAAAATACTATGCTTTACTACCTATATGCTTGAGATGTACATAAAAAATTTTCAAATTCGCAATCAAACCTTCCAGTGCCTAAAATTTCCGCACTATTACGTTGAAATTAAAATATTTATGAGGAAATGTCCGTTACGTCACTTCGATGAAATTTTTGATAAGAATATTGGGATTTTTCGAGATTTCCTGCAAAATCGCAATTTGCACGTCTTAGAAAAGTATATGAAATCACCTAGGGATCTTCCTTAATAGATTAAACGTTAAAAAACTATACACATCAATAAGCATTTTTTGAAAAATCGACCACTATGTTAGGGATATTGTTCATTCACAAATGTCATCACTTTACCAATAGAATTCTTTACCCTAATTTGAAGTTTCACCAGTCCGGATATACAGGGTGTCCCACAGTCGATGGTACCTTAGAAGTTTACGGAACATGGGATATTTCTGAAAATTTGGTTACCTAAGTAAAAACAAACAAACTTCAGTACATCAAATAACATAAATATAATAATATCAACAAATTACAATACAAAACAAAAGCTTATTAAACAAAATTAGAATATTATTTTAATAAATGTTCAAAATGATGACCTTCGACTTCCAAATATTCTAGGATCTGGATACCCGTAGTTGTAGCCCTCCTTATAGCACTGGCATCTAGCTCTTCAATTGGCTGAGGTGTTGTTTGCTCAGTACCGGTGTACTAAATATTTTTTTTAGCTCACCTCACAAGTAAAAATCAAGTTGCGTGAGATCAGATGATCTAGCAGGTTAACCCTACGCTCCCAAATGTCTATACCAACGATCGCCGAACATTTGAAACAACTCTGATGATACTGACCCAGAGCAATGCGTCGGTACTCCATCCAGTTGAATAGAACTGGTACAATATTCTTCTAATAACTCAATCACCACTGACCTTAGAATTTGGAGGTATTTCTCGGAGGTCAACGGTTCATCGTAAGTGAAAAAATGTGTTTTGTCATATTTAATGAGACAAAAAACGTTAATACTAAACTTTTCCTTGAATCCCATTTCCTTGACGACATGTGAATGTTGGTCATCCCAAAATGTTCGTTTTTTTTCTATTAAAAATAACTTCACTGGAAAATTTTGACCCCAATCTCTTTCTCTGTCTAAATTATTTGTTTTAAAAAGTTAGGATCTTCTTGAGTCCTAAATCATTTTCTGTATTTCTTATAGCCGCCTGGGAATACTCTTGAAAATAGGGTAGAATGTTTATGATGTTGTCGTTCTCAAAAGTTACAGGCATCGGTAAACGTCGTTCTGACGTCAATTTTGGCCCATAATTAATGAAATTATTTTGCAATCTTGCGAACTTTCTCTTGTTCATTGGTTATAGATATCATGGAACTTTCTCCATGTTCTTGCTGTAATTTTTCAACATTGTCCATGAATAGTTTCATCAAAACTACATTTGAATAGTTATTTCCTTCATTTTTAATTGTTTTCGAGTCATTTTTCTTCCAAAACGCGCAAATGTATTGAATTAATTGTCAAAATTTTACTAATGATATTTCTCGTCAAGACATTTTAACGCTAACTAGATAAATGTCCCAAAATAATCCAATTCTTACATAAACTTCATTTTATTTCCGTATCCTTTAGGTATAGGAATATTATATACCATTTGAAAGGGATTTTGATTGCCTTTCAGGTTAGTTGATAATATACAAGCTGTTCTATTAAAAAAAAATCACTTTTTAACATTTTTGTATCTAGTAATAAGTTCACGAATTTTCAGACACCATGTATAACACAGACCAAACTTCTCTCTCCCAGACTAATACATACGGCAGTGGTAAACTACTTCAAAAATTTTAAATTTCTATGTTTTCAAATGCATAAACAATTAATTAGAGCGAGATTAAGAGCAAAAAATATAGAAAACAGTTAATAACTACAAAACCGTTAGGCATAGGTATAGGGAAGTATTAAGACAAAATAATCAAAAAGTAATTACGAATCCCAAAATGCTATCATATACAGGATGTCCCATTTAAAATATCAAAAATTTTACTACTTTTTGGTATAAGCGGCAACATCGCATCGCTGAAAATATTTAACATGGATAGATCTGGAGCAATTAGTTAGGTAATCAAATTTTCAGAAACATACCATGTTCCGCTTTCCATAAACGTTTAAGGTACCATCGACCGTGGGACACCCTGCATACTCAAATAAACAAGACCATATTCATTCAAAACGGTTCACCACAGAAGAAGAATTCAGGTAACATTAATACAAAAGAAAAGAAAAAAACGCGACGAATTGAGAGAGCATTCAGAACAAAATCAAATTTTCCAGATGCTGTTTTTAACAGTACCTAACCTAACATAAACTCACTAATCATATCAGTATTCTAAAAGTAGTTTCAAAATATTTGAAAAGCTTTACAAAAATCAATTATTTTCAACGTGTTTTATTTCATATTGAGCACAAAATTTGTATTTTTTTGGCAAAATGCAGCTCATTTTATTCTAACAACAGGTGTAACTCAGGCGACTAAAAGGACAGTAATTTCAAAATTTCTTATTATGTAAACATTGAATTCAACTAAAGCTAACAGGGTATTAATATTAATGAAATGTTTAATGTCCAAATTGTGTGTATTAAAAGTATCGTTACCAAATGACTATTTTTCCTAATTATTTTGTACAAAGTTTATACCCATTTAATTTTCAATTTCAATTTATCCCATAATGTATGTAATTACATAGCAAAGAAACTTTAATTTCAGCTCAATAGTTATATTATTCAGTTCGAATAGACCAACTGGGCTAAACAAACAAGCTATCGATCAGATTTTATAAATAAATACGCGAGTTTCCCGGGGGTGATTTAATAGTCATAAAACGAATGGGGTTCATATATTCTATTAAATGGGAAACCAAGGATTTTGTGTTAGTGGAAAAATGGTAATATTTTTAGTGCTTAGTGATATATAAAATAAAATATGTAATTTTAATTCAAACGTTAGGCACTTTAATGTGTTTACTAATCCTGATGGAGATTAAACCAGATGTAAAGATAAAAGTTAAAATTGAGGTTCTGTTAGTCAGATTATCATTAACAGATAAATTAATGTATTGTGAAAATCAATTAGGTACAATGGTCAGTCAAGTGGAATAGCTTTTAGTCATATTTAAATATTCAAAAATGATGTTAACATAGGTCTGAAGAACTGGTTCGAAGGACAGAAGAAGAACATTTGTCAATTTTTATCTGGAACTCAAATCTAGAGATTGAGGAATAGGCCTTTGAAGAACAAAACTCTTTTTGTGGGAAGAAATGTCTCGAAGTATTGAGAAGATGAAGAGTATTTTTAGAATTTTACAGGGAATGTGAGGTATACCTTACCACGCTGCTTGAGTGAGGGTTGGCAAGGGGCAAATGTCGATTTCCCTGACTTGGCTGGAATTGGATCCCGGGTCCAGATCTATATATCAACCTCAAATTTTTAGAACTTAAGAACTTTCCCTCTAGGTCACCGGGGCATAAATCATATATATATATATATATATATATATATATATATATATATATATATAATATAAATGTGGGGATAAGGGATATTGACTATTTCTTTTGGTTAACTCTTTATTCAAAAATCTGAGCTTTCGGAACTTTTTGTTCCTTCTTCAGGGTCTAATGCTACAAGTTACAAATATAAATTTATATAATTTCTATACCTGATAGTTGTTAACTTACAATGTGATGTTTAAAAGCTCGGATTTTTGAAAAAACGGTTCACCAAAAGAACCCACACTTATTAAAATATATGAGACTATTAAACAAATATTTGTAATATAAAGAAAAAATGGGATTCTTTTAAGAGATATCTACAAGCTATAGCCAAGAAGCAGGTATCAAACTAAAATCATTCACCAATAACAACGTGAATGATTGATAACATCAAAAATGTTCAAAACCTATTCGAGTTGGAGCTGAGCATGGCATTTAATATAAAATTAAAGAAATTTAGTAACAACATAACAAACATCATAAAACAAGAGATTAAGCATACAATTTTGAAGATAAACAAAATAAAAAGAATAATGTTAGATAGTATGCTATTCTTAAAAGAAAAATTACCAGAAAATACTATACTGGAAATTGAGAGAAGACAGCGTTTAATAAACAGTTCTACAAAATTAAGGATAATAATATGAACAAATTCAATAAATTAACGAATTTTTCACAAGTGCAGTACAAATATCAAGATAAATGGTTAAAAAATTTGTGAAATATCGTCATTTCGGACAATGTCAAAACTGTGTTGTCATTCGGTTCGAAGTTCAACTAACATTGACGACAAAAGAGATGCCCATTAACAAAATGATAGCCGATGTGGAAGACATAATACAAAAGACCCAGATAGGAAATAAAGAAGTATATAGGGGAAAAATAACAAGCATTATTACAAACTATATAAATCAACATCAAAATAAAACTTATGAAATAAATAAAAAATTCAAGGAAACAAAAAATTTCTTAAAGGCTAATCAGAATTTAATTGTATTAAATAGTGATAAAGGAGGTGAGGCAGTAATAATGGAAAAAGATGAATATACACAAAAAATTAAAAGCATTTTAAATACTAGTGATTTTAAACTGATTCCTAGAGATCCAACTATAACTATACAGAACAGATGTAATCTATTCGTAAGTATGTTATAAAAATGCAAGACAAGAGACAATCACCATGCCAAAAGTATGAGGAAATACAATTCAATTTGCCCCAGAATATATTGAAACCCCAAAATTCACAAAGATATCCCTTAAGACTTATAGTATCTATTATTCAGGGACCACAAAACAATATTTCCAAATGGATGGCTGAAGTGCTCAATATGGCTTAAAACAATAATAATGAGTACTAGATAAAAGATAGTTTTGAATTCGCAGAGACCATAAATAAGTTGAAGACACCTGAGAATGTGGTCTTGACATCATTGGATGTGATAAACTTGTTTGGAAATTTGCATGACAAGTTAGTGATCAAACTAATTAAAATTAAATGGTCTAATATTAAACCGAATTGTAATATCACCCAAAAATTGTTTTTAGAGATATTAACATTTATAATTCAAAACAATTATTTTTGCTTCCAGCAAAGGTATTACAAACAAACATCGGGCTGTGCAATGGGGTCAAAACTGAGCCCAATACTATCTCTGTATGTGATGGATTACCTGTTAGACACATGCTTACAAAAACTGACATTTAAACCAGTTTTTATCAAAAAATTTGTTGATGATATAATTATTGCCCTACCACACGACAAAATAACCGAAACACTTGACATTTTCAACAAATTTGACATGAACCTACAATTCACGGTTGAGATCGAAGACCAACAAAAATCTGTTCCATTTCTAGACACAAAAGTATGTCGGGTAAATGATCAAATAAAAATCGACTGGCACAGAAAAAGTAGTAACTCAGACAGGGCGATACAATTCCAATAAGTATGGAAATCAATATAGTTAAGCAAATGAAACAAAGGTTACTAAGAATATGCCACAATGATTTTTACACAAAAAACTTGAAAAAACTAGAAAAGATTCTAATCGATAACAACTACCCGAACCGAATGATTAAAAATTAGTATATGAATCTAACTTGACCAAAGCAAATTTTTCAGAAAAAACAAAACCACCATGTACAGAACAAATACATAAGGAGGAATACATCATTTTTGGGAGTTTGCCATATGTGAGGGACCTAACGTTCAAAATAAAAAACCGTTTTAAATATGAAAAAATAAAAATAGCCATATATAATAAAAAGACAATAAAAACATTGTTCTCAAGATTAAAAGATCTCACACCACAAATTGGATGTCAGGATTGTGACATAGGCCAGACTACGCAATGGCACAAGAGTAGATAAGCACTTCATAAGAGTGACATAAATGACAACAAGCAAAGATGTGCACTGACTAATTATGCTAACGACCAAGGGCACACAATTGATTTTGAAAATATACTTGAAATGATCCATATCAATGATCAAAATAATCCAATCAATAAAATCAGATGTAGAACAATTGAGTGTTGTCTATGCCTTCTTAGTCTCAAAGCGGTTCCATGAGTTCTATGATGGACAGATGGATGAATGAACGTTGACAGCCCAAATGTCATACAAACAATGTACTATTAATAGCAACAACACAAATTAAATTTTATTATTAATGTCATCCTTGCTGTAAATACAGTGTAATGTTTAACAAGCCCATGAAATTACCTTTTAAACCTCACATTGTAAGTTAACAACTATCAGGTATAGAAATTATATAAATTAATGTATGATATAACTTGTAGCATTAGACCCTGGAGAAGGAATAAACAGTTCCGAAAGCTTGAATTTTTGAATAAACAGTTAACCAAAAGAAGTGGTCAATATCCCTTATCCCCACAATTATTTAAATATATGAGACTATTAAACAAATATTTGTAATAAATAAATATATATATATATATATATATATATATATATATATATATATATATATATATTTAAAACACTCTCTAAAATAATAAATTCTAATATTATATTTTACCCATCAGTTTTATAACATTGTAATTCATAACACCTTTTTCGCATAATGTAATATTATACTATTTATTCAAATTGTCACGTACTATATCTTATTTCATATTTTAATCTTTCATATTATATAACTTTCGTCTCGTATAGATAAAATCTGCACATTTTGTTATTTCGACTTCCCAGAATTGCTTTCCTTTTCATTTTTTAAGTTTATATAGTGCACATTATTTCTTATAAATTGTTATTCACGACCTACAGTTCGGCAGATGATTTCCTTTACTTCTAGTGTTAATATTATTGTACTCAAGTTTATCAAGTTATTAAAGTTTCTTATTTAATAATTTTTTTTTAAATTCATTTTGAAAAAAGGTGATATAAGAAGTGGCGCAGTCAGTAGGATTCCAAAACGTTAGTAGAACCGGCAAACGAGATTAACTGGTAGCGGCGGATCCTAATCCCTTAATGGAAGAAAGAACCTCTCGAGGCATCCCAACTGTAACCGTAGAACAAGGCAACTAACTACAACTTCAGAACACGGCAGCATCGATGTTCCATTTAATGTGAGTACAAACAGGAATCATCTCGCAATTTCATATTTATTTTATCAATAATTTTGATTTTATTTGTTATCATACTGTTCGACGACCAAAAACCCGAACCATATTTTTTTAACCATAGCAATTTTATTTTTGTACCTTATATTTTATTTTATTTTTACCATATTTTGTTTGCAAATAGTGTATACTGACTATTTTCCTCCATTATATGTTTTAATGTTTTCGTAACAATTTAAAAATATTTATTGAACTTTAACTGATTTATACATTTATTTTGAACAAATTTTATTTTTGCTTAGTCTTTCAAACAATTTTTCAATTCTCCCATTTAATAAATTTAAAAAATGGCACAACAATCTCCCAGAGACGCCTCTGAACCCGAGCCCTATCGACTATCCGAAATATTCTCTATCGTCCCAGTGTTCGAAGGAGATCAGATCTCCTTGGGAACATTCATTAATGCGTGCGACTGCTTACAACATGTCGATAAATTGAAAGGCGGAGCGGCCCAATTAATAAATTCGCGTAGCCCCGCATCTTATTTAGAATTAAAACAACTCTTGAACCTTCATTTTGGAGATTCCAGGGATTTGACGTCCCTAATACAAGATCTACAACGCCTTCAGCAACTATCCAACGAGTTACCACTTACTTTCTACGACCGACTACAAGTCCTAATTATAATGGTAACTGCTGTTAAAATTTAGTATTCAAACGAATTGCGGGTAGCAGCCAAAGATTAATAAGTGTACTCTTTTTTATATGAGAGCTTTCGGAATTTTTTATTCCTTCGTCAGTCAAATACTGAAAAAGTTACAAATATTGTTGTTATTAAAAGTACTATACAACCATAAAACTAAATGTTACACTTTTTTTAATTCTCTAGAGATGCTATTTTTATTTTTTGAACCTCAACTTTAGTAAGTTACCATTTATTTCATTTATAGTACTTTTAATAACAACAATATTTGTAACTTTTTCAGTATTTGACTGACGAAGGAATAAAAAATTCCGAAAGCTCTCATATAAAAAAGAGTACACTTATTAATCTTTGGCTGCTACCCGCAATTCGTTTGAATATATATATATATATATATATATATATATATATATATATATATGTGTGTGTGTGTGTTAGGTGGTTTCCGAGAATTCATCCGCGTAGTTGATAACTGATCCCTGCCGGGATCGATGGTACAATGACGACGTTTCGGCAGAGTCACATCGGCCCTCTTCAGGTCGGTTCGCATAATTCTCGTAGCCTTCTGCTTTCGCTTCTAGTTACTCGAATACTGTATTCGAGTAACTCTGCCGAAAAGTGGTCATTGTACCATCGATCCCGGCAGGGATCGGTTATCCACTAAGCGGATGAATTCCCGGAAAACAGCTAACACATTTAGTTCCCGCGAAAACTTAAAAACAAAGTGACGACACTTGGGTTAGAACAAATCATTTAACATTGCGGTTTTTTTTGAACTGCGGTTTTTGTGATGATTAATTCATTTATACAGGGTGGGCCAGAAATAAATTGCGACCATCAACTTCATTTTTTCAAATAGAAACATCCTTTTTTTAATTTATTTTTAATTCTGCATCGAATTCAAAGTATTCTTTATGTACAATGTCCTATACCAAAAATAACATTTATTACAAAAATTACATTTCTTTCTAAAGTTAAGAAAACAACCGTAAAAATAAGGTCTTTTTTAATGCTGGAGTTTTTAACACTTGTTTATTTCCATAGAAACTATACTATAATTTGACTTCAAATCAGTAGTTGTTAAGTGCAGTTGCAAAGTTTCAAAGTATGGCGCGTTTAAATGAAAAGCAGCTATCAGAAATTTTGACGATTGTAGGATATGGCGACAGAACTCGAACACAAGTTGAAGTTTGCGAATTGTTTAATATGAAGTAACCGAAGCGGCCTATTACACGCTCGGTAGTTAGTAAAACAGAAAAAAAAGTCTCTAGAATTTGGCCACGTAAGAGACAATTACAAAACCAAACATCTTCCAGAATATACCCAATTAAATGTTTTGCTCGATTTACAAGAAAATTCTCACAAATCCACTAGACAAATAGCCTCAGAACAGTCAATAAGTAAATCATCTGTTCTAAAATGCTTGCATAGAAATAAATAGCACCCATACAAATTTCATTTAGTTCATTAACTTACTGAAGATGATTTGGAGAGGAAAGTAGAATTTTGCGAAATAATGATTGATAGATGCAATGCCAACCCATACTTTTCAAGTAAGATAGTTTTTTCCGACGAGGCAACATTTTGTTTAAATGGTTCAATAAACAGGCAAAATTTTCGATATTGGGCATCAGAAAACCCACTTTGGATTATGGAAAGTCATATACAGTTTTCCAAGAAAGTTAACGTATGGGCCGGATTTGTGGGTACTTCAATTATGGGTCTTTTTTTATTGAGGGAACACTTAACTCGGAAAAGTATTTAGACCTATTACAACATGACATAATACTGTGTTTTACAGAACTTTACCCGAATGGTGAAAACCCCAATATACTGGCAGATTCGGTATGGTTTCAATGGGATGGAACGCAGTATTCGCGAACACTGCGAGATTATCTTGACAATATTTTCCCAAATAGATGGTTCGGAAGGACAGGTATTATCGAATGACCAGCTAGGTCTCCAGATCTAAGCCCGTTAGATTTTTATCCTTGGGGTTAAGTGAAATCGAAAGTCTACTTCAATAAGCAAGAATAGAATTAGGGCCGAAATACAAGCGAATCCTGCCACAAACGATAAATGTCTTAGGTAGTGTCAGGAAGTTAATGGTCAACAATTTGAACATTTAATTTGATATGTTCATGGTTCATGGCCAAAATTATTTGCAGCACACCAGAGACCCTCAGAGAAGAACAAATTAAACTTAGGGAAGACCTTCTGACGAATGGATATCCGGAAACCATCATGAAGAAAGGAATTTGATCATCTGGGGAAACCACGTAGGCCGGAAGAGGAAACCACGATAGCAACAGTATTCTACCATACACTAAAGGCCTGTTGAAAAAATTTAGAAGTATTGGACCACGGATATGAAATCAAAATGGTTTTTAAGATCAACAACACCCTGAGGAGCATGATCGCAAAAACAAATCCGGATAATCCTGCAGCACCAAAATACTGTATATACAGCATACCCTGTGAATCTGGCAATCTCTATATTGGGGAGACTAAGCGACCATTGGGCACCAGGGTTAATCAGCACCGCATAGCTACCCAAAGTGGAGAGCTAACAAAGTCTAGATTAGCTAATCATGCATAGACTGAACACCATAACATCAACTGGGACCTGGCAAAGGTAATAAACGATGAAGAGCACTGGTATAAAAGAAAAGTCATCGCGACGGCATACATAATCTCTAATAAGGATATAATCAGGGAGCTAGAGACCTCTTCTTCAGCCACTGCCGTCTCGCATTCCCGACAACCAATAACCAGGTACGGCGACGCTTATTGGACAAAACAATGAACCTGACCGGTTAACGGTATAAATAGGACGGAAATCTGAATTTCCCGTCATTCACCTGATGACGACAGCATATCCAAAGCTATTGTGAGATCAATCATTTCAAGACGATATGTCCACGGAAACTTTGAGGAACGAGTTACATTGTCTACCAGTTTCAGACTAACAAAGGGTTAGAACTCTAATCTCAAAATTTCCTAGTCAATCGATACATACGCAAAGGATTAAACGGGATTCAATACCATTTTATACTACTGATATTCCAAAAAAGTCTTCCAAAATGCTATCAGACAGTACCTACCTTGTGAAACTAAATACTTTCACAGCGGCCCGACTTTTTCTATTAAAACCAAAGAGGGAAAGATCATCTCAAAATTTTATTCTCTCTGATCATCTACCAAAGAGCGACAGCAGGGAACAATTGGCATTTCCATCCTTTCGGCAGGATTCTATACCTTCGACGTGTTCATGAAAAACACATACTATATTTTGTTCTATCGATTAAACGGTATTCGGTAGAACAGCTATAGAAATGAAATCAAAAGACTCACATTTGATATTTGTTTCCTACAAGCATCGGATAGGAAATGTTGAACAATATAACAAATTGTAATTGGAACACATTATTTAGGTAATAACATAAACAGAAATACGCATCGGAGGATAAAAAAAAAACATCTTTAGTAGCGCTGGTATGTGCACACGCAGTAATGGCTGTTTGTTTGGGAAGTTAGTTTTTAAAAAAATAAAAATTAACAACTCAAAATCTACCAATTTTGTATTTGAGAACGTGTTGACAGTAAGAAGACAACTTTTACAATGACAATTAAAACAATTAAAATAATATAATCAGTTTTGTACAATCATCAAGATGCAGATTAATAATAACAGGATGTGCAAGATAAACAATAATTTATATCTACAGTGTGGAATTTACTAACATAATTCCTCCCTGGCGAAATGGAACTTCAGGGGTGGCATGAAGTTCTGACGACTCCGGGCGTTTTGGCTTGGGTTTTCTTGACCATGGCTTGAACTTCTTGTATAATTTGAATGCAATGATTACAAGTACTGCAATGATTATTAGTATTATTGTAATACTAATTGGGTGGCTAGTCTTCTCCAAGGGGTTGATTTCCAAGGGTTGAATTTCATGAGACAATTTGTGTAGCTCTGAAATTTCGTCTAACTTGATTTGGCGAAGCTGTATGTGATTGAGGGTTGAACTTTCATAATCTTCCGGTATTTGTATTTTTGGAAGTGAAAATTTGGTTGTTTTCGGAAATTCTTGGCTATGGGCGAACATTTGACCATTTATGGTTATTTGGCATCTTTCAGGAATATTGATTATACTCGGTTCTGTGATTAACTGAATTCCATTTCCATTTTTGCAGTTAAAAGGGGTTTTAATTGGATTTGCTGGAACGGCAATAATTTCGTTTTGGGCAACTTGTTCGATTATATTTGCTGAAAGCCTGGTAGTTCGTACGATGCATTGAGATGAGTCACTTTTGGAAATTATTGAAATTTCGCAACTATCATCTATAGGCTGTGGCTGTCCTCGGCAGATATATGTGTCTTCAATTTTTGGGCAATTTTCGGCTGGTATTAGATAAGAAGTAAGACTCATGAGGATATATGGATGTGGAATTATAAGGGTTCGGTTTTTCCCTGGAATAGGGAACGAGTGGAAATAATTATATTGTGTAGCATCAAATAATGGTACATACATTATAAAATAGATCAAATTTTCTTCAGTGTGAATATTTACTGAAAACATTTTATAATAATTCCGTAGGTCTTTAAGGTGAAGTATTTGGTTTTGGGAGAAAATTGTATTTAATTCTTTTAATATTAAAAGTAAATCTGATTTCGGTAAAATTCCTGGGTGTAATTCTTTGAGATGAGCAAAACTTACTGCGTTTTCAATAGTCATTATAAATTCTTTTATTCTATCTAAATTCATATAAAGCTGTGAAAATGTGTTTTGGATTTTTGTTATAATTTTATGATCTCTAGTTGTCATTTTGAGTTTATTCAAGGCATTTTCTAATTGTTTCATTAAAATATTTTGATTTAAAGCTAATGTTGAAACTGTTTTGTTATAATGTTCGAGAAGTTTAGTTGTAATTGATGTTTGGACTTCAATTCTTTTTGCTATCTTATACTGATTTTCTTCTAGGGTCGATAGGGCTTTATTGATTGATTCACGGTCTTCGTTGTCCATTGTTCCAAATAATATTTTTTGAATATTTCCAATGGGGTTAATTAATCCTCTTCGTACGCAATTTGAAGTAAAAGCGGCTATTCTATTTTTTATCTCTAATATTTGATTAAGATTATGGGTTACTAATTGATTAAATCCCATATGGTTAAGTGATATATTTAAGTTAATAGAATTATTTTTTAATTTCTTATTTTCTATAATATTCTTTAAGGATATTAATATATTTTCATTATTTCCTAATTCTACGTTTAAGTCAGTGAGGTTAATATAGTGAATAAACTTATGATATGTTGAGGGTATTCTAGCTGAACCTAATTCTTGAGTATATATATAATTGTTAATAGGGATTATAGTTATTTGGGTATTTATTAAAGGGATTGTCAAAATACAGTTAAGTATTACTAGTAGTTGGTTGTTCTTCATCTTTGTCTCGACTGGGTGTTCCTGTAGGTGTTCCTGGAATAAATCGTTTTTTCTTTACTCTACTTTTATGTACAAGTCCTAGTTTTGTTTTGGCAATAATGTTTTTATCTTTGACTACCTGAGTTTTAATGTATTTTGGTCTAGTTTTAGTTCTACCTTGGTTACTTTTTATATAAACGTTTTGGTCAGTTTCTACCGTTTCAGGGTCGGATTTCTTTTCATTTATTTTAGAAATTGTTTTGTTTTTGTTAAGTTCGATCGAGTTTCTAACTCTGTCGTATATTTTATCTGCTAGAGATTTGTGATTTTGGGCATATTCTGAAGTAATAGCTTTTTCAGAAAGATCAAAAGGATTTATGTCGGTATGTCCAAGTATAATATTAAAAGGAGTTTGTTGAGTAACGCTGTGTATAGAATTGTTATAACTAATGATTGCAAATTTTATTAAAGTTTCAATGTCTTTCGTTGGGTTATCTTTTCTTAAGCATCTAAGTTCATCGAGTAGGGTTGAATGAAATCGTTCTACCGGGGAATTAGAATTTGAGTTTCCAGGGGTAGTAAAGTGTAAGGTTATTTTGTGAAGGTTACAAAAATCAACAACTAAATGATTTTTAAATTCGGTTCCATTATCACAAATAATCATTCTGGGAATTCCATAAAATGAAATAAAAGTTAGAAGATTATCGTATATCTGAATTGAGTTTTTATCTTTTAAGGGTAGTGCTTGTCCAAATTTCGAAAAGGGATCCATTATTGTTAAGAATGTTTTATTTTCACAGAAAAATGTATCAATGTGAATTATTTCTAAAGATCGTTTAGGAGTAGGTGTTAATTGAAGTTTTATATTTTGAGGGTGTCTTTCGTATTTACAAGTTTGGCAAGTTTGGCAAGTATTTATGTAAAGTTTTATGTCGTTTTCCATACAAGGCCAATAGTATTGTTTAAGAGAATTTTTAACTTCGTGAATTTCTTTATGGGAAACTTTTCTTTCATGGTGGTATTTTATTAAAGTTTGCTGTTCTTCTTTATCTGTTATGTCTTGAAGTAGTTTTGAAGATGTGACAAGATTAAGGGAAGTAAAGTTTTTCTGTAAGGTAGTTATGATTTTGGCTTTATCCTGTTCATTAAAAAAGTAAAGGCAATATAATTTATCAGGGGCAATAGTTTGTTTAAACATATTCGTTATTTCTTGTTCGTCTGCGGATCTGGCTAAAGTTAAAGTGTATCTAAAATTTTCAAAAATTCTTTTGGCTGATACGCTAGACATCAAGGCGTTTGGATTATGAGAAATTATTATTTGTCGTTTGTAAGAGTTAATGGGTCTTTCCGTTGGTCGTATTTCTAAAATAGGGTTTTCGCGAGAAGTATGTTGGGTTGCAAGTTCATAGTCTTGATTATTTAAAATCTGTGGAATATTTGGAGTAGGAGGGGATGACGTGTATAAATCTAGGGGTTGATTTTCGTCATTTTTGTTTAATGTTTCTTTGTTCATTTGTTGATTCTCCTGTTCAGCGATTTCTTCTGCTAAATCTAAAATTTGTCGATAGGTATCTTCATCTCCATCATTCGCTATCATCGATTGATTTTCATCTCCAATGGCATTCATATTAGGGTTGTTTTCTAATTTTATTCTTGAAAAAGCGTCTGCGGCTTGATTTTCTTTTCCTTTCTTGTATTTTATCTTGAAATCGAATTCTTCCAATTCTAGTCTCCATCTATGAAGTTTTGAGTTTGGAGTTTTAAGGGAAAATAACCATTCTAAGGGTTTGTGGTCACAAAAGGCTGTAAACTTCTGATTATATAAATATGGTCTAAAATAGCGGCATGCCCAAACAATAGCAAGTAATTCCTTTTCTATTTTTGAGTAGTTTATTTCTGCAGGGTTTAAAGTTCTTGAAGCGTAGCTGATAGGGTGTCCATTTTGTGATAAAATTGCTCCTAATGCAAAATTTGAACTATCCGTCGTTAGTTGAAATTCCTTCGAAAAATCTGGGTATGATAAAATTGGTTCATTACATAAAAGTGTTTTGCAATAATTAAAAGTTTTCACGAATTCATCATCAATGATTATCTTTTCACCTTTCTTTAGTTTTTGTGTAAGGGGTTTTACTATTTTAGCAAAGTTTTTTATAAATTTCCGATAATAACCTATAAGTCCTAAAAAGCTTTTAATTTCACGGTGAGTTTTGGGAAGTGGAAATCTTTTAATTGCATCAATTTTCTTTGGATTTGGCTTTATTCCGTTTGGTGTAACAATATGTCCTAAAAATTCTAATTCTTTTCTTAAAAATTCGCTTTTATCTAATTGTACTTTTAGGTTGGCATTTCTGAGAGTTTGAAAAATTTGTTTCAGGTTTTTTATATGTTCTGTAAGGGATGTCGAAAATACTATTATATCGTCCATATATACTAAACAGATTTTATTTTGAAAATTTCTGAGAACATTATCCATTACTCTTTGGAATGTAGCGGGTGCGTTTTTTAGACCAAATGGCATACGTAAAAATTCATAGTGTCCATTTTCTGTATTAAATGCGGTTTTTTCTATGCTATCTGGGTGCATCTCTATCTGATGGAAGCCAGAAGCTAAATCCAGAGTTGTGAAATATCTACATCGTCCAAATTTATCCAAAATGTCATTAATATTTGGAATAGGGTAGCGGTCGTCGATTGTCTGTTCGTTGACTTTTCTATAATCTATTACTATTCTCCATTTTCTTCTTCCTGATGCGTCAAGTTTCTTCGGTACTATCCACACAGGGGATGACCAAGGTGAGATACTAGGCCGTATAATTCCATCATTCAACATTTGTTGTATTTGTTTGTGAATTTCATCTTTATGTACTTGAGGGAATCTGTAACTTTTTGAATGACACGGTTCTTCATCCTTAGTTCTAATTTGGTGTTTAACAATGTTTGTGAAACTAAGTTGATCTTTGGGTTTTTGAAAAATGTCGTTGAATTCTTCGCATAAGTTTAATAGAACATTTTTTTCTTCCTGGTTTAAGTGATTTGTTCTGATAAGGGATGAAATATCTACTTTATCAGATTCAGGTGGAATTAAATTAAAATTATAAATTTCGTGTTCGTCGGTAATTGGGGTACAAGGATAAGGGTTGGTAAATGTTATTAAATTTTGGTTTGAACAAGTATTATGGATTTCGATTTTTGCAAAACCATTTTTAGCATATGTAAGAATTTCTGGTATATAAATTCCATTTTTATTGTAACAATGAATAAGTATTTGTCCTTCTCTTATATTTACTGGTATACGTTTTGTTACGATTTCTAAGGGGTTAAGATCAAATGTATAAGTTGAAAAGTCTTCACGGAAATACAGGGGAATGACAGTGTATTTATTTACGAGTCTATTGTTTTCTACATCAATTGAGAGATTTAATTTTTGAAGATCTCGAAAACCTATTAGTCCGTCAAAATAGTCATTAAAAAGTCATATAAAATAAATTCTATGTTTTGGTCTGTATTAAATTCAGCAAAGGGTGGTACTGATGCTTTGTACTCAGCGATGGCTTTTCCAGTACAAGTTTTTAGTTCAGTTCTCTTTATATAAATACATTCAGGGTGATATTCGTAAATTATATAGGGTCTTATAATTGAAAATGAGCATCCGGTGTCAATTAGTAGTTTATAGATTTTATTTTTAATTTCGATTTTTATGTAAGGTAATGAGTTTGCGGTTATTTGGTTTAATTCATATGTTAAGTTAGATTGTTTGAATTGTGATCGATTGGAAAATCCTGGTTAAAATTTGGGGATTCTTCTAAATAATCTGTGTTTTGTTGCTGGGAATATCTGTTTTTTTCAAAATATTGTTCAGGATTGATATTTTCAAAATTAAAATTTTCTACACCAGACATAGGGGTAGATAAGTTTTGTTTCGAGGGTCCTGGGAAATTATTAGTATTTCTCTGAGCATAGTTTTCCACACCAGACATAGGGGTAGGAGGTTGAGGTTTAAAATGTCTGTTTGGGGTAAAAACATTTCTGTTTGGGTTTGATTCTTGTTGATTATTAAAGTTGGGCCTTTTTGTAAATTGAGGGATGAAAGATCTTTGTTGAGGTTGATTGTGTTGATTCGGAAAAGATTTTCCTCTAAAATTTCTAGAAAAGTTTTGGTGATAATATTTAGGATTAGAGTTTTGGGAATTAAAATTATGATTTTGTTGAGAAGTTCTGTTGTTTTGAAATTGGGGTTTAGAGTTTGTCTGTCTCTGTTGTGGATTTCCTAGATTTCTTTGAGCGATACGGTTTTCATATTCCTGTTCAAGTCCAGAAAATAAATCGATGGCTTGTTCAAGGGCAACAGGGTTAGATAGTTTTAAGTCAGTTTGGTATCTTTCGGGGATGAAAGTTATGAAGCGGTTTTTTGCATTGCTTTCACAAAATTCAATTTTTAATATTTGTCTATTAGGGTCTGTTTCAGTTAGGTGTATCTTATCAATTATTTGGGATCTCATATGTTGCAAACGAGAACCAAAGGCTAGAAGAGATTCATTGGGTTTAGGAAAACCTTGATTCATTTTCATTTCGAGGGTTTCTAACGTATCATTACATGAATAAAGGGAAATTAAACGATTTTTTAAAGCGTCCCATGTATTAAGTTCAATTCTTCCTGCACAAGTTATTTTTGCGGCACCTTTTAATTTTTGTCGCGCATGAGCAAAAACAAATTTGTGAGTAGGTTGGGGAAATTCTGCAAACATATTTTCTACCTGGGCAATATATTGTCTTAATTCCAAAGTGTTACCGTCAAATTCAGGAATGAATTCAGCAAAATATTTAATTAAATTTACATCAATTGCTACCTGTGAACTTTGGGAAGTGTTCGCGGATGGCAATTGCGTTGGTTGACTCATGATGATGGCTAATTTATTTTTAAAATAAGAAAGATTTAATTCGGTTTCAAAGTCACTGGAATCAGTTTCAAAATTGCTTTTGGGATTTCTAAATTCGTTCATATAATTTTATATAACAGGAAGTAAAAATAAAAATTTGTTAACACGTAAAACAATAATAATATATAAGAAATTGTCTTGAATAATAAAATTTAATTGTGAACTGATTGATTTTTTCAAAAATAAATCAATTCAATAACATATCATCAAATAAATAAATAATGTCAAGTTCAAGTCTATATAATATTTGTTAACTTTCGCTTTTGTTTGTATTGAAAGTATATCACGATAAGATTTACTTTCAACAATTAAAACACAAGATTGCAGTTTCGTCTAAATGAAAAATATCAGTTAGTAATCTGCTATAGCGATTTAAAACAAAGTCAAGGTATAGAATACAAAGAGCTATTATATTCTCATCTAAATATAACTTATCTCTTATCTTTACCTTTTCTCTTCAAGTGAAAATGCAGTTGTAAATATAAATTGTAATTGCAATAATAATTCGCTTTCAATTAGTGAATTATGGAATATTATAAAATTAAAGATTTAAAAAATTGGAAAAACTTAGTCTATGTGTAATATAACACTCTTGATACTACCAATGATAACTGTCAGAGGAAATATCGGTTTGATTGGAAAAGAGTTTCACTTACCTCGAGTTTTCTTTGAGTGTAGGCTATGTTCAATTTGGCTCAAAAACCTCAGTTTTTCGTCTCTTTTTCAAAAACTGCTGAACTTTGCTGCTGACTGCGCCAGTAATGGTTGTTTGTTTGGGAAGTTAGTTTTTAAAAAAATAAAAATTAACAACTCAAAATCTACCAATTTTGTATTTGAGAACGTGTTGACAGTAAGAACACAACTTTTACAATGACAATTAAAACAATTAAAATAATATAATCAGTTTTGTACAATCATCAAGATGCAGATTAATAATAACAGGATGTGCAAGATAAACAATAATTTATATCTACAGTGTGGAATTTACTAACATAATTCGCCACAGTTTTTGGACCTTCTGCGCTAAAGGCAAATATTTTTCCACTTTTCTTTGTATTCTTTTTTTAATATTATGTTTAGAGGATATTGCTATGTCTATAAGAAATACTTTAATAATTGTTTCATTGTTTAGACTGAAATCTGGCTTGTTATAAGTTATATCTTTGTATCCCAGTATATCTTTCACGAGTTGTTTTCTATTATTTGATCTGGAGTGTATCTGCAATACGGTATTTTTTCTTTGGTATCGCCAAACAATACTAAAAGTCATTTATGGATGATTTTTCCAACGTTTTTGTTTCTTTCGGTATAATCTCTTACACCTAGGGTTGTACAGCAACTTATCAGATGTTCGATGTTATCGTTACTATTCCCGCATATTCAGCAATTTGAACTTATAATCGTCGGGTCTTTGACAATATATTTAAGGTAGGAGCGGGTAGCTACGACTTGGTTCTGCAAGAACCACATGTGACCTTCAGTCACATAAACATAAAAGTCTGAATACTTCAAAAGTTCAAACGTTTAAAATTAGACCCCGTTTTCAATGGTATTACACAAAATGAACAAGAAATTAAAAAAAATAAAAAATTAAATATTCGCAACGACAAATATCGTAATCACAATTTGACATTTGAAATATACACATTTTCAAGTTTATGTGGTGTTATTCCCAAAGAATTCAGAAATAATAAAAACCAGAGATGCCAAAATTATGATTCAGAAAACATTTCAAAGCTGCTTGTTTATTGATGTGTTAAAGTAGTTAATGTAGGGTCCATGCAATTATTTTTGTTTCTAGTTACCTATAAGTTTTTCTTTTGACTAGTCAACCTTGAATTCTCTGTTGTATAGGTTTAAGGGTGTTAGTTGTTTATCGGTTTTCACCACTACAGCATACTACGCTTTTTAATCGTCAATAAAGGCAATATGTAGGTCTTGGCGCTTTCTTCTGCGGCCATTCTGGTTGGTAGACAACATGCTGTGTGACGTTAAATATGAATACTTTTTGTTGTCGAGAATGCTGGTTGGTAGTTTATAGATGGTAGAATGACAAGTTATAAATCTATATTTAGATGAATATTGGAAAAATATTGTAGTTTGGAAAAAGATAAGTAGTTTCCTGGTTAATTCTAGCCGTAATTCCGAATATTGTAGGAATTCATTGAGCAGTACAGCTAATCTGTGTTGTGTTCATGCAAATTGCTTATACCAAAAATTTTGGATTTTCTCGGGACCTGCTCTTTTCCAATGCAGTATGCCTTGTAATGTCGTTCTTAAATCCTTTATGAATTTGTGCTGAGGTGGCATGTCTTGGATCTACTCTAGCCTTTCCCAGCTTTAGCTATTGAGCATTTTTGTTATGTACTGTTAGAGTTTCCTATATATCGCTCCAGAATTTCAGATTTTCTTTTGGTTCTGGGATAACATTGTCCCGGTTGTTCATATTTGGAGCCTGAATTTCCCTGTAAGACATTTTCTGATTGTTTTCAAACAGTGTATTGTCCGTTCTGCCTTGATAGGACATTATATGTCTCCTTAGGCGTTCTGCATAAATTTGTATTTTTTGTATTGCATAATACAATATTACGGTTGCCTCGATATTCATTGGTTTCGGTACTTTTAATTATCAGTTTTGCCTTCCTATTTACTTTGGTATTATGAGCTTTATGCTTGAGGTGTCTGTGGTGATATTTTCTCGTTATGTAATTGTATTGCTGCAACTGCCGCTGCCTATATAAGCTCATGCTACAACGAGATATCTCAGCATTCTTCCAATGTTTTCTCCAGGGCTCTATTGAGCTGGTGTATGATTGCTTTAGTCTCTTTATTCGTTCTTATTTGAACATTTTGGATCTTTTAACTGGGTCAAGTCCTTTATACAGGATAATGTTCTTTTGAAGTATGTCGAATATTTCTGATCAGTAACAGTAATAGTTGTAGTTATACTTCTACTTGGTCTGTGTGATTTTAAGGAATAGTTACGGCCATACCTATCTCTTCGGCTACGTCATGTCGGATGGTGTTCATTAATCTCGGTTCTGGAAGGAGGTTTTAGGAAAATTTAGCATCTGTGGTCCAGTGTATGTTCTGCACAATTTTGCCTGTAGGTTGTGGAAATTTCTGTAGCATTTCATGGTACAGCCACTGTTCGTAGTGAGCGTTTTCCGATTCCAATTTTGTGATTTGAAGGTAAATACGATAAAGGTGAGAATTTATTTCAATTGTCCATTTAAATCTACGCTTCCTTCAGCTGTCCTTGGGGTTGTGAAGCTGCTCCAGATTCATCAAAGATGTTGTCTACAGAATAAGGAAGCTACCTCGGGGAAAACCAACGGAGGTACATTTCAACAGGTTAGCGCCTTATGCTGGAAGTCATGACAGCAAAGTTGAGCAAGCCCAAATCCGCAGCCTCCAACCACCTAATGAAGGCATGACCTTCGATCATTTTATCGCACTGTACTCGGCTGGGCAGAAAGTGCAGCACGACTTGACGAGAAAAGTGCCCGAAGCCTGTTTGAGGTGCCCATAGAATAATTTAAATAAATCTGAGAAATGAACTGAACTCGAAGAGTGTGAAAATAAAAACATTACAATATTGTTGTTAGGGATTGCTATTTCAATTAAGGTTGTTTTCCGACAGACTTTATCTACCAAATCTATATCTGGTCTATTGTAAGCAACAGTACCATCAGTCAGTACACCTTGTAGTTGTTATTTTCTAAAACAGACCGACTGTGATAGTTCAAGTTTCAGTGTTAGTTCCTGGTGCAGTATTTGTGCCACAGCATCTTGTCGGTCTTTGTATTCAGTTGCTGCGAACGCTTGACAACCTTCTGTGATATGCTGGATTTCGAATTTCGACCACAGACAATTCTAGTTTATATCAATTGGCGCAAGAGTAAATACCCAAAAACTACTCATTCATCCTTAGTGAATTTCTGACACCTTGGAAAATTATTAAAAATATATTGTTTTTTTCGGTAAAATCAGTAGACCTTGGATTGCTAATTAATTGCAGTTCATTAGGATTCTACTGCTCGAATCCCTTCATAAACAATAACTATGCCTTCTTTAGACTTAAGTTAGCATAACCTTGTTATATCCGAGACGCACAGCGCTATCAGGGTGATTTTGGTGGAATATTTTATTATTATCAGTATTTGAATTATCAGAATCCCTTAGGTTAGTTCACCTTGCATACCCTTGGAATAAGACAAATATCTATATCGGTGTGCTTCGTTGAAAAGACTATAAATTTCTAATTAATTGCACAAGTTCTATCATAGAAAGGATTTTATTTCAACAATCACTTCCTCGATACAATAGACTAAGGATAGCATAGCTATATCTGTATCTTCGGGACGAAAAGGTCTATCGGTGGTCCGGTATGAATATTGCTGTGAAAATATACATCAAGGTCAAAATGCAAAACTACCTCCTTTATCCCCTTGTTCAACTTACACCCCTTGAAACTAAGAAAAATAGTTATTTCAAAGATGTACTGCAATAAGAAAGCGCCTGGGTAAATACCAAAGTCTACCTTATTCATCCTCTAGTTTACTTCTCACTCCCTGAAATTCAGTAAAATATTTATTCTGATATTTATATTAAACTATGATTCCAAATTATTCTGTGGCAGAGATTCCTACGATTTCAGGAAGGGCGAACCCATGATATATAATTAATTGATGTTAAAGAACCATGTACTAACTGATTTTTGAGTTTGATTGAAAAATGTTTCTGGAATGAAAATCAGTTGTGACCATTTTAAGCGCTTCCACACTATTTTCGCTTGTAGCTTCACCCACAATACCTTAAACAGCCTTTTCTGAATCAACTAACATTTTTACAGTTCATTGCGGATATATAGATGTACATTTTTCATTTTGTTGTGTCGTAAATATGACTTCAAAACAGAATTACATTAATTGACATTGTTTTTGATCTTAGTGGAGCTGCTCAGAAGTTGAACAAAAATTAACATTCAAGTTGATAAGAGATATTTTTGTAAATGTCATCATCAGTTGATTTGGCGACAAAAAACATTGCAACGAATTAGGGCCAGTTATTATTCCTTTGATTGAAAAATAAAATGAGTTTTTTAGTTTCCTATAGATTGAACCTAAATTCTATTCACATCTTTTAAACATATTTTGCCCTTGAAATTGAAGATATTTAACGTTAATGAAGATTGAAAGTAAAATATTAAGAGTTTCTAATTTAAAATTCCAACAACGATGGAATTCGAACCAGAGGAAAATAATAAATCAAATGTTTAATTATTTAATTTATTGTTTAAATTTGGAAAGTTTTATATATGGTACATCAGGTTACCTATAAGAATACGAAGAATATATTGCATTTCACAATATATAATAAACACAAATGAACATTTATGTTAACATAAAAAGTTTTAACTTAATTATAAATAGTCTAAAGCACATCCTAGGCCACTTATCTTAATATGCAAACTATTAATTCAAAATCATGACTTAAAAAAAAATTAAAAAGATTACTAATACAACCAAAACTTTGAGATCTCGGTCTTACATCTCGCGTCTTCAAATTTAACGAAATGCATCAAATGCATAAAGAAGTGTTCGAGAGGACATTCAATTGTGGGAAGCGCAACTGATGAAGGTTCCCGACCAGAAACAATATATATTATATTTATATATAATATATATATATATATATTGCCTTGCGTACAAAGGAATGACATCTCGAAGAGAGTATACAACCAAAACTGTTGGTGAAATCAAAAATAGGTTAAAAACCGATTTCAAGTATAATAGGGGATAAAGGGTTATTCTGGTGATATATGATAGCAATAAAATCCGCCTCCAATATCACCCTTCACCTTGTTCCCGATATATAGCTATGGTTATGCTAACTGTAGTCTAAAGTTTGCATAGCCACTGTTTCTCGGTAGGGGTTGTAGCAATAAAATTGTAACTAAGGCAGATCTTCAGCAATTAATTAGCAATTAAAGATCTATTACAAAAAAAAATCGGAATTAATATTCACCTTAATTTTCAAAAGGTGAGAATTTCGCTAAGGTATGAAGGGGGTAATTATTGGGCATTACTCTGGTGTCATCTGATAACAATCAAATAACAATAAAGTACACCTCAAATATCAACCTGATGCCTTTTTTTGGTTCCGAAGATATAGCTATGGCATAACTACTGTTTCCCGGAAAGGGTTTTTATTATTTGTGTACTAATACTACCTAACACACCAAATTTCAGCTTTCTAGGACTTCAGGAAGTATCCTATGAATATTGATGATCATCAGTGAGTCAATGTTGAAATCGGGGTTTATAGATATCAATAAAATCTAAAGTATAAGAGCTACGCAACTGAACCTAAATGTTTAATAAGTCCTCTATTGGCATCATATCCCCATAATTTTGATTACCTGATATAATCCAAACCCAAGTTATGAGGGTTAAAAAAAAAACGACGAAGCGCTTCAAGAAAAGATAGTAGTACCCCTCGCTTCACTTGGCTTGGCCTTCGCTCTATTTTTTGTTTTACCTGTTGTTTTGACATTAAATCTGTTGTTTTCTGAATGATATTTGTGGCATATTGTTCAATAAGTACTTTTTGAGAAATAACACCACAAGTCACGAAAATTGCTGTATATGCCAAACGTTTCGGGGTCTAGGTCATACCCCGTTGTCAATTAAGAAACTATGAAAAAAAAGGAACAAATTCCAAAATGCAAAATTAAAATGTTTGACAATATCTATTATTTCACTTACACAACAAAATACACAAGATAACGAGAAATCAAAAGGGTCTGCCATATTTCTGTCGAATTTAGTGATTTCTAGTTGCCCATAATAACTGTCATCTCCTTTTGAACGACCCTATATCAGGATAATTTATAAGGTTATTCCCAGATTTTCCTACATGACGTTAATAGATCACGGACTCAACAGAATTCTTTGATCTAATTTTTTTCACATTCACAATGTAGCCCCTATGAGCGTCATAAAAAATTCTGGAGACAACACCTCAAAGTGTATGACTATAACATATGTCCTTTGAATTCTTTTCTGCTACTGTGTATATCTTATATAAGAAAAGTTGAATTACTTATGTCAAGTAAAATTGTAAAAACGTTCTAACTTTCCATTTCTAATTAATAATAACCGACTTCCAAAAAGGAAGAGGTTATCAATTCGTCGGAACGTTTTTTTATGTATGTTCAGTGATTATTCAAAAACGGCTTTGACAATTTTGATGATTTAAACGGAATTGTATTAAGGAATATTACAGAAAGGTACTATCTAATTTTCCAGAAAAACCAAAAAAAAAAACAGTAATTAAGGGAGTACACTTCAGTTTAACCAATTTGAATATTCTAAATTGTATTCTACAAAAAGATGTTCCAACTGGATTCCGTATAATTTTCTATAACGTAAAACATTATATTATTCTGAAAATTGTAAAAAAATGTACAAAAAACGGTAAATATCAATGTAATTGTCAAATTTAAATGTGAGGATATGCCATCAAAGTATATCGTACAGAGTGTTTGTAACGGTCTTCATTTTATAAGGCTTGCAGTCAAGTGAAATGGCACAAAATATTCCATTATAGAAAAGAAAATTTAAATCTGCGCAATCTTTTGTATGCGGTGGTAGGTGTGTGAGTGTGTAGTTGAAATATAGGGCGAAGTAAAATTACAGTGGGACACGTGGGTTCAAAAAATTTTACCAATAAATGTGATATTGGGTGTTACATAAGGAGGTCCATATATAGCATGGTTCAAATACAAGGTGGAATAGAATTAAAGTTATACAGGGTGCTTCAAAAAAATTTGTATTGGGTGGTACATAAGTATTTGCGTATACAAGGAGGTTAAAATAAAAATGAAGTAAATCTATAGTTATACAGAAAGGATATATTTTTTTAAACGTTATAGTTATATAGAGTTATAGGGCGGAGGGTTTAAAAATGTTAAAAGCAGTTTCATACACAGGATGGTTAAAAAGATGTTATATAGTGTGGAACATAAGTAGTTGCTTATACTAGCCATATTAAAGTAAAATTGTAGGTATACAGTATGATTCAAACAATAAAAAATTGGAATCAGTCAATAGAGAGGAATAATACTTTTACAGGGCAGTTGCAACATCGTATTGAGTTAAGTTTTTGTTGTACAGTGTGATTCGCAAAATGACACACAAATAATTTATATTGGGTAACCAATATACACAAAAAAAAGTACGGAGTGGTTGCAATATAGGGTGAATTAGAGTTACACTGTTAGAAAATAATAATACAAATAAAAAATATGTCGAAATTATAGAAAATATACAAATTAGACACAGAGGAAGAAATAAGAATCAATTGTACCTTAAATCATATAAAAAAGGATTTCTAAACGGTTTTATTTTAATTTAAGCGAGTTGAAATCGGTTCTTTTTAAATTTAAATTATTTTGTTCTGGTATTAAACGTCAATTACAACGAAATCAGGTTTGGGTTTGGACTTTTTGAAATATACAGCCTGCTCAACTGTTGTATTATTTCACAAACAATCCATAAGAAGAAACCCTTCTGACAACATTTTATGATTACAAAATTCGTAAAATCTGTTACGTTATTAGGATCAAAATCGTGCCAAATGTCATTCTTCTATATTTATTTTTATTTTAGCTTATCTTAGCTGAAAAGTCACTGTTTAAAATTTTTGGCTCAAAATATGATCTTATTTATCTGAAAAAATCTTCTTCACCTTCATCTCTCTCATATTAGAAACTGCATAGAGAGTTTCTAAAAACGTCCCACGATGTGGGCTGTATATGTTTTACCATTACCAATGAAATTCATCTCATAACTTATTTCTGAGAACCGAGTGTGCAACCCACCAACGACCAGTTTTGTATTTCCTATGGCCACCATATTGGATTTATACGTCATTGAATAGCACATAAAAAACAGTTTTTCACTTTGTTGGCTGTGAAACTTAATGCCGTATTTGTTGTCACGAATCTCTCTGTTTATTATTTCTTTGGTACCGTCTGTTAAGAGTATAATATTTTTCAAAATAAATGTGATATATTTTTTTGAGTTATCTAGCTATTAGGGCATACTTTTCAATTAAATTAAATATAGAGAAATGTATTCAAATTAGGAAAAAGTACTATGTATGATGGTGTTATTTTGTGCCACAAGAACTCTCAACGGGCTTCAGATATGTACTTTGAGCAATATCCCCAAACACCGCAATATAACTGTTGATCTGCAGAATCGTTAGAAATAATTTACTTGCGTATGGTTCCCTAACAAAACCGAATAGAAGTAAAGTGTGTAATGAAAATATTTATATTTTATGTTACAAAGTGTTATCAACAATCCACCTACCTCCCGTCGGCGAATTCTAAAAAACTACAAGAAATGTCCTCAATTTCTGCTTAAGGTTCTGTGGTCTGATGAAAACAGATTTTACAAGTTGCGGGATATTTAACGGATACAACTTTCTATAAGTGAGGTGGAGTTTTAATGCATGGCTAGGAATCATAAACGGACACGTTCTATTTTACCTTTTTTATGACAATTTGACTGCTCCTCGACAGCTTGAGCTATTTCAAAATTATGTCGGGCCAAACTTTAAAAAATTTGGCTCAAGATGTAGCGAATATGTGGTTGCAGAAAGATGGAGCACCTCCATATAATGCAAGAATCATAACTCATTTTTTAAAACAGCATTATGGGAATAGCTCTATATAATAATATAGTATTATTTATGACAAGGTAGAGGATCTTGAGGCAGCCGTTGTTCGAGTCTTTGAAGAAATGCCTAGACAAATAGTTATAAATGTGTGTATATATCTAATTCATCGATTCAGGAGTGCATTAATAATAATGGTGGAATTTTCGAACATTGAATTTAAATTGGTTTAATTTTAGGCTTTGTCATCCGTTTCTATTTTTTTTAGTTTTGAGTTAAATTAAAAATATGTAAATAATAGAGTAATTTTATGTATTTATTTTTACCGGCAAATTTCAAGAAAATACAATTACGACATTTAGTTTCACAACCAAGTAAGCGAACAAGTATGTTTTTAATAATCCAAACATAAGCCTCCTATATATGGTTGAAAACATCTTTTTATATGCTATTCAATGACGTATAAATCCAGTATTGCGACCATAAGTAATTACAAAGTTGCATAAGGTAGCAAAGAATTTGGAAGACCTAGAAACAAATAGTTAACGTAAATCAATTGGGAGTAGTAGCTAATACAAAACTACTAAATTTTATATATATATTGCATTTATTCGAGAATCACAATTTTTAGTTTTTCCGCATATTTTGAAAACCCCTGTAGTTATTTGAATTTACATACTACAGCACCTGATTGGGTTTGTAATAGCGCAATTTTTTTCTCATTAAGCCAGCTTGTATCTCTGGCCATTTTGTAAATGTCCATGTAGTTGATTTTATCTGAGACATATGGTATAGAATTGTATTAATCTAACAGTATGTCTAAAATTTACATTTGCTACTAGATTTTATAGGAACGAAAATATTTACCAACCTAGAATATTCCCTTAATTTTTAGTCATTTCTGAAAGTACAGAATTTTATACATTTATGTATAAGTAACAAGATCAAAAACATATGAAAAATTTAATAAAATCATTTAACTGGTTAACAAAGAATTCCCTGTGGTAGGTTATGACTCTTTTGTTTTGTATCCGCTTCAAAGTACAGATAAAGGGAAGTAATCAACGGTGTAAGAAGTTAAAAATAATTGCACTAAGGAATATATTCAGACAGCTTTTATGTTCGAGGGAGGTCGTCGAGCTTCGGTAAATATCGTTGGGACCTTAGAGCTTGCAGGAGCTTTCAGTTTAGAGACCGCAGCTAGTTCGTAAACCGACGTTGGTGTACGCGATCGCAGCAGGAAAACTCGGTCATTGAGGATTTTCCTTTCGAGAACGAGTGTCGGAAACGGATGATTTGATTTCTTTCCGGTCGCAGTTAATGATGGTCCACCGGATTTGTTGCGGCTTTGTGAGCAGTTAAATGACACAGTGCTATCATGTTAGATTTGTATTTATGAATTCAATTATGTTGTGAGTTTATGGTGAAAATTTTAACATATCTACTGCAATAACCTATAATGTAAAACTGTGTAGTGTCTATATCAAGTTTTTGGAGGTAGTGGCTAAAATTACTGGAAATATCTCATATACGTTTTTATATAATGGTGTTGTCTTGAATTGAAGAACAAAATGGCTTTTATGGAATCACATGTGCTCATAATTTCAGTGCTTTTGTTACTAAGTCTGCAAGTATTTTGCAGTCCTTCACCTATAAAAAGAAGTAAGTACCCAGTTACAAATTTGTAAAGTAAATTGAACACAAAGCACTGATTTCTATTTTCAAGAATTGCCATTTGCAGATTTCTTTGTTTCGAATAATAATTTTATACATAGAACCTATATTTATTTATGAAATAATTCTATAAGTACTAATTTTATGAATTAGTTTGAGATCATCGGTTTGTAATTCAAAACTCTCTTGTTAATATACTTTGTATAATTAGAACGCTTTCTGGCGATTTCTTAAATATTTAAAACAAAGTTTAATTAGTGTAAATTGTTGTCCTAAAATAATGTTAGATGTAACAGCCGCAACTTTTCATATACATATATACAGCTTAATTTTATATATTTATTGAGGTAAAATCTTTCTCGTTTTAATATTTAAATAGTGTTATAGCAAAAATGCCGGGATGTTTAGTTAATGAAAACAGAATAGAAATGTAGCTTTTTTTCTAGGCCAAATATTCCATAAATTTCAATAAGTTAATGCATTTTGATAAGATTGCTGATTAATTCAAGAATTTGAGCTAAAGCTTGATACAGGAAATGAGTGAATTTCAAGAAGTTTGGGTTCTATAAAAATTGTAGATCTCGCTACAATATTTATTCAGGTTATGTTGCAAGTCTAGATGTCAAAAAGTTATAACGTATATAACTAGCTAAAGTTTGCTTTGCTCTGTTGGCTGATAGCCAAACACCAGACAATGTTTCCCATATTTAGTTTGTAAAGAACCATAGATGTAACTTCAATATATTGAACAAAATGCAGCACAAGGCTTGTGCTAAATTTGCTCTATTTGTCTATCCAAGCCTTAGAAACATAGATGTACAAAAGCCAATAGTAATGTCAAATCACTTGTGCTGTTGTTTAGTTGTAATTATAAGGTATATTCTGAATCATATATATCTTAAAAAATTGAGAAATACACAAAAAATAGTGGAAGGTCCCATGTATACATCAAAGAGGTACAGACATAAAAGAATATTTTATTCAAATTTGTGAGCAATCATAACTTAGTATGTGATTTAATCATCTGAAATGCGTTGGTATGTAGATACGTCATTTATATTATCTCCTAATAAAAAAATGTGACCAATAAAATTGTCAAACACAAAATGATTTTTGCATGTTTTTAAAGTAGTGTGTCTATTATTTGCATGGACAAAAAGTATTATAATTACATATTTTTGTATTGGAAGTCAATTTATTTTCAAATGAATAAATAAGCTACTAAACTCCCAATTTAATTAGAGATTTACATTATCTTAGTTCAACCTCCCAGTTGATACGCATATTTACACTAAATATGGTTTAATAATTCTCTTTAATGTTTTGTTGAGTACAAAATCATGTTGCTACGTAATAATAGTAAACACATCCATTTTGATATTTCTCAACTTGTTATTTATTTAGAGTATGTCACACAACACATTAAAATTATCATTTAACATTGACAAAAAGCTATCATTCACAAACAAACATGTTATGTTTTACCGTAGTTTATAGCATTTTCCGTTGCTTTTAGGAACTAATTAAATCTTCTTAGGAAGCACCTTAGAGAACGTTTTTCAGTAATGTGGCGGCTGGTGAGCCGTACAGCTCCACAGTCACATTTATGCAAATTATTGGCACATCTACTAGTTTGTTTGAATTCTGTTTAACAATGTATATACTTTTCCGGTAAGGTCGTAGGACTTATTATGTTCCTGAAGTAGACAGTTGGCTCTTCGTACTGAAGGATATCAGTTTATTTCGTTATTGTGGGTTATAATGTTGCTCACAACTGGAAGACAGTAGGCTGGTGTTGATTTTGTGGTACCCAAGATAATGTGTATTGGCTGTTTTAGCTGGACATAGACAAGTAAACTAGTCCAAGAGGTTTTTCCGTATATTAGCAATCCGTTTTTGAAGTGCACATTAAGCTTTTTATCGACCTGTGCATTATTTACCTGAAAACTGAACGCTTTATCGAAGTTTTTAATTTTCTCTGAGAGCTTGCTTTGGTGTTAGACGGTAGGGACAGAATTTGTTCCGTGTAGCTGCGATTTGGTATAGAAGTTGCTTGTTTAGTGGGTATCAGTGTGATTTTTTCATTGGTTTCTGCTTGCATCATTGAAGCTCCTACAAAGTCTTCAGCCACCTTTGGCCCCGAACTGCCTCTAGTCTGTGTAATAGCTCGCAATTTCTGGAAATTGACTTGAAGTTCATTCATTCTATCACTTCTTCTACTCGTTGGGGTAAACTCTGGTAAACGTAGCTTTGCTTGTGATTAGTAATAAGAAATAAGACGGTTTTTCTGTTTATTTTGAATAATGATTAAGTTTCGATACACCGGCTACATTACCTAGTATACAACAAGGTAAAAATTTGAAAATTATTTAATTGTTCAATATTTACTCATAATTTCTCGACACTCAACTCACTATTATATTTTATTATGGATTTCAAAACAAGGAGAAATTTCAAGACCATATTCATAATAGGTAATAAAATCTCTTTCAGCAAATGTAAATCATTATTCACTGGTCTTTCTACACAGTCAACAAATCCTAAAAACTGTATTTAAAACTTATTGTATCAAAAAAACTAACAGATCAAAATTTGTTGCTATAAGACCACCCTAAAAAAAAATTAATTTAAAAATCGATTTTGTTGCTTGAACCGATCTCGAGAAATAGACGACAATGCTAGTTTTACGTAAAGATAGCAGAAAAATTATATATTAAATAATGTGAGATAATCTAAATAACAAATAGACCTACAATTGTTGCTAATTTGTTACTGCAAGACCCCACAAAATAAAACAAGATCGATTTTGTTACTCGAACCGATCTCGAGAAATCATCAACACGGCTAACTTCATGTGAAGGTAGCACGAAAAATAACTAAATATGAAATAAACAAAAAAACAAATAGACCAGAATTTGTTGCTAATTTCTTGCTGTAAGACTCTACTAAAATAAATGAAAAAATCAATTCTGTTCGAGAAATCGATAATAATGCTGACTTTACGTAAAGGTAGCAGGAAAAATATATAAACATGAGATAATCAAATAAACAAATTGACCAAACTTTGTTGTTAATTTGTTGGTGTAATACTCCACAAAAATTATATTTTTATATATATGATCGTGTTAGCTTAACTCTCCTGAATTTATCAAAGAGAGAATTTTGTTGCTCATGGTAGCAATGATTTTTGATACCTGGAGGAAATGAGATGATTTTCTGACCGTAAGATATCTATATAAACCGGCTTTGTTACCTTAACTCTGGATTTTTCTGAAATAAGCCAAATAATTTTGAAGTTATTTTTAAAACCTACTGTTTTTAGTTTACGGCACAAGTGCTGTGAAAGAAATCATATAAACATTTTCTGCTTTCCACACCTAAATGTGTAAAATAGGCATTCCAAAAAAATTGTTTGTCAAAAATGAGTTATTAACTGATATTAAGTTTAACAGCGATTTCCAAAATGTTATGTTTCAGTTAATTATCATAATTATTTCATAAAGTATCGGCCGAGCCAATTCAGAATTCAAAAATGAATATTGAAGACCCCACTTGATATTTTGACTAGATATATATTGATAACAGGTACAGATTTTGCGTCATGAAAATTCCTGCAACACATTCTTAACACAAATCCTTAGAGACTTTTACCTTGACAAAAATTGGGAAGATATTTTTTTATAAACAGGGTTTGCCCATTCTTTCAGAACGGATCCAGATTCGGAACCTCTGTGTGATAGTTTCCTCGAAAATCCTAGATGTCGGTCTTACATCTCGCTTCTACAAATAAGTAACGAAATTCAAATTTTTTTCAGATATAATTCATAGAACTTTATTTGTGTTGAAATTCGTAATTCTTAATTTAATATGACAACAATTCAACTGCTAATGGGCTACCCTAGATATTTATTTTTTCTAACCCCCCTGTATAGCTATAATTGCACTCAATTCTCTAACATTTATTAAAATCCTCATTATAATAATTCCATCTCATTATATATTTCCACCACCCTGTATATGCAACTGCTTATGGACCACGCATAATATTTTTTATCATTTTTCAACCACCGGGTAAACCATTCTGTATATGCCACTGCCTATGACCCACCATATTTACTCTTTTTGTTTATGAAATTTTTAATTATCTTCTTTAACTATAATTCTACTCCGACCTATATTTCAATCATTATATATATGGAACTCTTCGTGGTCTACTCTATAAATCATTTCCTTTTCTAACATTTATTATCACCATCCTGTATATCTATAATTCCTCTTACCCTATATTTCATCTTAACTATATTTACAACTGCTTATGGGTTACGAAATGTTGCATTTCCATTTCCACCACCCTGTATATGCATCTATGTATAACATTTTTTGCACCACCCTGTATAACTGTAATTTACTTCACCTTCTATTCCAAGAACCCTGTAAATTCAACAGCTAATAGGCTTCCCTATATAATTATTTTATTAGTTATAATTGCACTCTCTATATTTTAAACACCCTAAATATGCAACTGCTTATGTGCCACCCATTAAAAAAATGATTTCTAACATATCTGGAATCGCCCTGTTTAATTATGATATGCAACGATTACTTTACCCACTAAACAATAACAACGCTTGCATGCCACTTCCAGAAGTACATGCTCTAAGTATCTAACAGCATTGGTCTGTCTATATTGAATTACTCAATGGTTTGAGTCTGGCGGCAGTGGCACGCTGCACATTCATTTGTTTGGCATTGACATTATTGACGTAAATAATGATTTTTTATTATATTTTATTTAATGAATGAACCAGTATTATAAATTAAGATTAGCATTCTGCACTGAAGGTCGTCAGTAGCTACTAAACAAAACAAAAATGAAGAAAATCGGTTGAGAAACAGAGGAGAAAATGGTACCTAATCGTTTTGTCTTAGCCTATTTATATATAGATACCGGTCAGAAAATAATCAGATTCCTGGTTGCTGACTCTATAGGTATTAATATTCATTGCTACCCTGAGTCACAAAATTATTTCTTTCATTATTCTGGAAACGCCGAAATAGCAAGGTCTGTTTAATATAATACTGGTCAGACACGCATCCGATTTTGGGTTATATATTTTGTTGCTGACTCTCCAGGCATCAAAAGTCATTGCTGGCATGAACAGCAAAAATATCTCTTTCATTTATTCTTGAAAAATCGAGAGTTATGCTAACATAGGCATTAAAATTATGTTTTCTTTTAAAATCATTTTTGGTGGGGATTTTCAGCAACAAAGCTTGGAATATTTGCTTTTTTGATTATCTCATATATAGATAGCTCTGTAAAGCTAGAATTCATGTCGATTTCTTAAGAACGTCTGGAAGATTAAAATCGATATATTTTTAGTAGCGCTTTACACCATTAGCAAACAAGTTTGGTCTCTTTGTCTTATGAATTATCTCATATTTTGAGCTATTTTCCGTTAACTTTACGTAAAGCTAGCGTTGTTGTCGATTTCTCGAGATCGGTAAAAGCAACAAAATCGCTATATTTTTTATTTTTTGTTTTGTTTTATATGGGTTTTACAGCAATAAATTAGCAACAAATTTTGATCTGTTTGTTTTTTGTATTATCTCATATTTAGTAATTTTTCCTACTAGCTTTACTTAAAGTCAGCATTGTTATTGATTTCTCGAGATCAGTTCGAGCAACAAAATCGAGTTTTTTTGTAGGGTCATACAGCAACAAACCAGCAATAAATTTTAGTCTACTGTTTTTTTATTATCTCATATTTAGAGATTTTCCTGCTACTTTTACGTAAAGTCAGTATTGTTGTCGATTTCTCGAGATAGGTTCGAGTAACCAAATCGACCTTTTTTGTGGGGTCTTACACCACCAATTTTTGGTCTATTTATATTTTTGGTTATTTTATTTTTAAGATTTTTTCCTGCTACATTTACGCATTATTATTCACTTCTTGAGATTGGTTCAAACCATTAAATCTTTTTTTTTCTTTTTTTTTTGTAGTGGGGTCTTACACCAACAAAGTTTGGTCTATTTGTTTTTTTTTGATTATCTCACATTTAGCTATTTTTCTTGCTACATTTATGTAGAGCTACCATTGTTGTCGATTTCTCAAAATTGGTTGCAGCAACAAAACCGAGTTTTTGCAATTAATTAGCAACAAATCCTGAGAGAAATAAACCTATATCACATCCCGCTTGAAGTGATTTGCGTTTGCAAAACGAGTATTATAACTTACATATAACTTATATAGCGTTATAATTCTTAGTGTGACGATTTTGAGAAAATGTTTGTGGGTTTGAGTTGGTCCCTGGGTGATTCACCGTTGAGCTAGAATCCAGTGGAGCAGCTACACAAATATTAGTTTTCTCGCAGGTATGAAATTTCAAACGTAACAAGCCAAGAGTGGAGTGGTATGAAAATCTAAACGTAACAGGTACCAAAACGACCAAGTATGGAATTTTGAACATAACTGGTTCGGAAATGATTATGGAATATGAACACTTTTGACTAACATGTAATGTCCAAACTGAACAGATTCGGAAAGCACTACAGCAGACAAGTAACCACACATATTGAAGCGGAATATTCTTAACGTTGGCCCACATTTTCACATATGAAAATAGATGAACAAGGGAATGAATTGGATAACTTGAAATTCCATTTGTGTCGACACCGACACCAAACACTACCTTGATCTTGAAATACCCATACAATTCAGCTCACTGTGTAACAAACAGAGAGCAGGTAAAATATATTATAAATATAAATTTTTTCTTTTCTAATAACACCGATTCTTTCTTTGCGATATATTACATTATGGACTTGACATATGTCAGAAGTCAGAAATAATGCTATTAATTTCGTACACCTTTTGTTAAATTGTTTGCCGCATTTACAACTCATCGGATATGAGCTTCAACTTGCAAGTTAATAATTCAACAAATTTTATTTGGCACTTATAGAATTTTAAATTAAGAATTAAATTAAACATTTGGACTAATACTTAAGTTATAACAAAATAATGACAATTGTTTTAATTGTTCTGAAATTTATAACCACTACTAATGATAACACGAAGAGATAGAAACAGAGAAGCTTTCGTTTCCATCGCTCAGTCTCATTTTTTATTATGAATGTATTTAATATTTTTACGATGTGATTATAAGGTAAGTATTTAATTTTAAAATATAACGTAATATTTAGTTCCTGATGACAGACACAGTAGTTAGAAATAGATTATTGGTGGGGGATACTAGAATAAAAATAAAATTGAAAAGACAAATGTATATAAATATTTAATATAGACAGAGGTGATTTGTTTGTATTTTTCATTTTACTTTTGTAAATTGCAGAAAAAAGAAGTGGTAGATTGAATCCTTACTTTAAATGAACAGAATTGGCCACTTTTTCTTCAATTAATTTATTGGATGAGGACAATGATGTTCTGAATTTTTTAAGCAAATCCATTATCTTAGAAATCTGAAATGATAATTGCCTGAAAACCGGTAGATAACCTCTAATATATATATACATAACTATATATATTTATGTTAGGAATTAGAAAAAACATACTACTAAGGCAATAGTGATATCTTATGAATTTAATATTAGAACATTCCAATACTGTGGAAGGTGATTGATGCGGATGAGAAAATGGAAAAAACTTCGTTGGGACATTTGTGGGTTGAAATATTGGAGACTACACTACTATAAAACTTCTGCCTTGGTGACAAATAATTCTTTGAATTATATACTAAGAGAACGCACATGAATATTTTAAAATAGACAGAAGTTAAGGGCTTTACGGAAAACTTTTACAGCTTGGAAACTTTGAGGGCAATAGCATCGGTAAAAACCGAAAGATACTGATACATTTTTCAGCAGTTGGTATTACATTTTTTACTAGTTGTTTTGTTATGTCCTCAATTTTTGGATTTTGTTCAAGAAGCATTTGTTTAACAAAGTATTTTAAATACGATTTGTCAATTTTATATTCTTGAAGAAACATATCGATTGTATTAATTCTGAACACTAAACTCTAAGTGAACTTACAGAGATAATAACTTGCCCTAATTTTTACTTTAAGTTTTATTTATTTATTCAAAATTACCACAAATAAATAGTGTTCTGATGGACCAGATTTTTCCTGATCTACTAAATCACTGAACTTCGTAGAAACTTTACTCATTATTATCTTGTAGAAAAATCACAAAACATCTACTGAAAGACAGTTTTTTATTCCTCATGTATTGTTATGAAAAATAATTAAGGCATTTATGCTAGTTAGATTGATCATTCCTTAAAAAAGCAGACAGGCCTACTTTTGGTTTTAGTGGGCTTTTACGGAGGCAATACAGCATAAATATGCCTATTGCTTTTTAGAAGTGGACATTTCTGAAAATATTTTTTATATATTTCTTAATTTTACAACTAAGATAGAATATTACAAAAAAGATTATTCTAGTTAGCTGCCAATTCTGAGTCAGCAATTACAATTTAAATCTGAGCACAGCAAATTTTTCCAATCGTTATTTAGTTAAAGAAAGACATAGAAAAAGACTACATCACATAAATTGGTGGTATGTCTGAAAGTGAAATATTTATAAATAAATTTAGAATAAGTGGTTGATCTCACAACGTTTCAATAGCTGTGTATCAATAGCTGTGTATCTGCTATCGTCATCATTCACCTGATGACGATAGCAGATACACAGCTATTGAAACGTTGTGAGATCAACCACTTCAAGACGTTGGAAGTCCAAGGAAACTTCGAGGAACGAGTTACATTGTCTACCAACTTCAGACTAAATTTAGAATAAATCAATCTACATCAATGAATGCAAAAGTAACAGAACTAAAAAGCAAGCCATATTATTTTACGGCAACACTAAAGTGGTTGCATATATTTTATATATCAACCGATTTCAAATTAGAACTAAAATTTGAAAATAATTAACAAAATCTAATACTATACAATCAATAGTACATTCGCACTTATTAGGTAATGTAGTAAATGAAAACAAAAAAAGGTTCCTATTCTGTACAAATAAGTACCTACCTATCTAGTATATTTTTGAAGTCACTGCCCAGCGAAACTAAAATTTTGCATATATATATTTTATGTCTTGTAAATCACTTTTGAGTTTTTAAAAAATATATTTATTGAAATACAAAAAAAATTAAAACTTTAAATAAAACATAAAATTGAAAATTAAAATGAACTAACTAAATGGTACAAGTATACTAACGATAAATGACGACCGTGGGACCGCGTCGCTCTGATTTATAACATTAAGAAAGCTGACTAATCAAAGAACGGTCAATTCGATGCGTTCCCACGTTTACGTAATGAAGCAGGAAACTGGTCAGCGAAATATGATACTTTGTATCATACACGTGAATGATATTTACGCCTAACAGCTCCCCTTTACCAAGAAAAGTTGATGCTGTAACATCAACTTTTGGAATTTACTGGACGCTAGCTAAATTAGCAAAAACAATACAAATATGGAAATAAAATAAAATTAAAGTGAACATAATGATTAAGTTTAAATAGGTTAAATAAAATATGAAAAATATACAAAACACAAAAGTCAAATAAGAACCGAAAGGTATCAAAAAGGTTCTCACTTTTATACGTCTGGATGTTAAGGTTCCTCTTCGATTTGGGGCCTCAGTTTTGGTATCAGCCTGGAGAACGGTTTTGTCAGGGTACTGAGACTCTCTGGATTGGAGTTGTCGTTTTTCGGAGGTCTCTTAACGTGCGTTATGATTATCAGTCAGCTGTATACAACAACAATTGTTATAATGATAATTATTCTAGCCTACGTGAACCAGGAAATGTTTTTATTAATAAAGGGTTGGTTGATGAGATCGTCGAGATCCCTTGAATACTGGCCCAGCTTGTGGTTGGCTATGGATAGTTCTTCCATGTTTATGTCGTCCAGCTTTAGGGGCTTAAGGTCCGGAATTGCAAGTTTCTCAGGATGAGAATTGCAACAATTGAATGGAATTAAAACTGGATGAGAATTGTCCGAAATGTTCATGAATTTTTAACCGACTTCCAAAAAAGAGGAGGTTATCAATTCGTCGCGTATTTTTTCGCTTTTTTTTTTGTATGTATGTTACCTGTTTTCTTCTCCTGTGGTGCACCATTTTGAACAAATATGGTCTTATTTAATAGAGTATATATCCGGATTGGTGAAACTTCAAATTTTGGAAAATAATTCTATTGGTAAAGTGATAAAATTTATGAATGAACACATGCGTGCAGGGAAATCGACCAATATTCCTAACATATTGGTCGATTTTCCGATAACTCCTTATGCATGTGTATAGTTTTTTTAACGTTTAATCTATTAAGGAAGATCCTTAGGTGATCTCATATACTTTTCTGCGACGTGCAACTTGCAGTTTTGCAGAAAATCGCCGAAAATTCCAAAATTCTTATTAAAATTTCATCAAAATGACATAACAGACATTTCCTGATAAATATTTTAATTCCAACGTAATAGTGCGGTAATTTTTGGCACTGGAAGTTTTAATTGCGAATTTGAAAATTTTCTCTGTACATCTCAAGCATATAGGTAGTAAAGCATAGTATTTTCGGATCCTTAAATCAATAAGTACCAAGCTCGTTTTGTTTTTATACCAGGTAAATACCTATTTAAATGCAAATTTTTCCATTTTGCGATGACGGTACTTTTGGTTGTCACATTCTCCCGGCCTAATAGAAAATTCAGTGACAACACATGTCAAACTTTAAACTGGTACTTGGTGGCCTATAGACAGGGTGTTTAGTTATAGCAAACAAAATCACAAAGTAAAGTGGTTGAAGGAGTTGCATTTATATGAAGATTGAAATATAGGACGGACTAGAATGATAGTGGTCTGTAGGCAGCCGTATATACAGAATGGTTGGAATATAGGGTCGACTGGACGTTTAGTGGTATAAAAATGTTGGAAAAAATGTTAAATTAAAATTATATAGGGTGATTAAAAAACTGCTATATGATGTGGACATAAGCAAATCATATACAGGATGGTTGAAATATATGCTGGAGTTGAATTGTATTTATACGGTGTGATTAATAAATTATTTCTTTTATAGCCCATAAGAAGTTGCATAAAGTATGGAGAGGAATTAATGTTACACAGGGCGATAACATAAAATGTTAAAAAGGAAATAATTTATGGGGTAGCCCACAAGGAGTTATATACTATGGTTGAAATATAGGACGGATTTGACTCCGTAAATATAGGATGGATTCTACTCCGTCCTATAGTTTACAGAAGGCAGCAAACAAATTTATGCTTGCCGTTGGCAGTCGTATGTACAGGCTGGTTGGTACATAGGTTGGAGTGGGAATATCTAGTTATACAGGGTTGTCAAAAAAAGTTGAAAAAAGGTTACATGGCGTAGTCCATAAGGCATAAATATATTTTGGGCTTATTAAGTCAACGCGTACTAGTACATTTTGTTCGTAAAGATTTACCTGTCAATTTAATTGATAAAGTTTTGTTATATACTTCGTGGGTTCAATTTAAAAATTATAACAACTATATTTACTTTCACTTTTCTAGAACTTTATTTACATTTAAAACAGCTGATTCACAATACATTTTCATATAAGCTAGTCGTCGCGGTATAACTGCCTGGCGATCGTGGCGTTCTTCTTTTATATCACCAGCGTAGAATTCTCCAGTAGAAATCAACATCGTTCCTTCCGCTGCCGAGCCTTTTCGAGAATCGTATTTTTTTATCTTGAAGCGTTTGTTGTCGTGCTGACATGACACAGGGTCGGCTTTGGGTAAATTTCGTAACACTGCCCCCCCTTTAATTCTGATCGTCCCGATCAGAGACATCCTCTCCATGGTAGGGAGCGAGTCGATCTAAGTGAACCACCTTCAATTTAGCCTTGGGGTTTCGACGGATCCGGTAGACGACATCATTCAGCCTCTTGACCGCTTCGTATGGACCATCTCAGGCGGGTGTAAGCTTTGGGGATTTACCCTTGCTCCGTTGGGGGTTGTACAGCCAGACTTTGTCCCTCTCCTGGAACCCGGCTGAATTGGCCTTGAGGTCGTATCGCGTCTTCATCCGGTCACTGGTGGCCAACATCTGCGTTCGGGCTAAGTCGTGTATTGCCAGCATGTTATGTCGGAGCTGGTCGGCATAATCGTCGATGTCTTGGGGAGGTTCTTCGAGGGAGCCAAATGCCAAGTCGCATGGTAATCGCAGCTCCTTTCCGAATAAGACGCTGGCTGGGGTCAGGCCTGTACTATTATGTACAGCAGAGCGATATGACAACAGGAATAGGGGAATATGCTCATCCCAATCACGCTGGTTATTGCTGACGACCTTGGATAGGTGTTGTTCCAAGGTCCGGTTGAATCTTTCCACCATTCCGTCTGACTGTGGGTGTAATGGTGTTGTTCTCGTTTTCCTGATCCCCAACATCGTGCAGACCTTCTGGAATACATTCGATTCGAAGTTACGCCCCTGGTCTGAATGTAATTCCATCGGGACGCCAATCCTGCTGAATAGTTGTTCTATTAGCACCGTCGCTACCGTGGTTGCCTCTTGGTTGGGTATCGCATATGCCCAGGCCATTTGCTGAAGTAATCCATTGCGACCAGAATGTATTTGTTCCCCCTCTCAGACTCGGGAAACGGACCGGCGACATCGATGGCAATTCTCTCAAATGGGACGCCCACATTGTACTGTTGCATTCTGCCCTTGGTCCGGGTCTTCGGGCCCTTACTGGCGGCACATGTGGCACATTTGCGGCACCAAGCTCTGACGTCTTCGAAGTAATTCACCCAGTAGTACCGCTGGCGAACTTTGTCTAGGGTTTTATTCATGCCCAGGTGGCCTCCGGTAATTCCATCATGTACTTCGGTCAGGATAGCTGGTACCTTTTTCTTCGGAACTACCAGTTGGGACTTGGTTTCTCGTCCATCAGCGCTTTCCCAAACTCGCTTGAGCATTCCATTGTCTACTCTTAGAGAGTCCCACTGAGCCCATAACGATTTCAGCACGCCGGAGTATCTAGCTACCTCGTCCCATCGTGGCCTGGGTGCCCCTCTCATTTTGAGTGACAAGATTGGTTCGATGTCTGGATCAGCCATTTGGTCCTGGATGCACTGTTCCGTTGTCCAGTCTTCATTGGCCTGCACTCGGATCTGCCTGATGGAGATACCCTCTCGCTGTTCCGTCTTCAGACAATGCTTGCATTCCGCTCTACAGGGTATTCTGGATAGGGCATCGGCATTATTGTGCAACCGGCCGGCACGGTGTTCCACCTTGAAGTCGTATTGCTGTAATTTCTCCATCCATCTGGCCAGTTGTCCTTCCGGTGTCTTCATGTCCAGCAGCCATTTGAGTGCGGCATGATCTGTTCGGATTAAGAAATGGCGACCATACAGGTATTTGTGGAAATGGTCTACAGCCCTTATTATTGCAAGAAGTTCTTTTCTGGTGACGCAATAATTTCTTTCTGGCTTTGAGAATCCACGGCTGTAGTACTCGATCACCCTCTCTTCACCATCTTGCACCTGGGATAGGACGGCCCCCAAACCTGTGTTGCTGGCGTCTGTGTCTAAGATGAACTTGCCGGACTGTGTAGGAAAGGCTAGGATTGGGCTGGAACATAGTGCTGCCTTCAGTCGCCTGAATGATGTTTCGCAATCCTGATTCCAATGGAAGGTCTCTTTATCAGTGGTCTGCCGATGTAGAGGGGCGGCGATGGTGGCAAATCCCTCAACAAAACGCCGGTAGTATGAACAGAGGCCCAAGAAGCTTCGGAGTTCATGTTTGTCTCTTGGAACTGGCCAATCACGGATGGTTTCTATCTTGTCTTCGTTGGTGCGGATTCCTGACTCAGACACTACGTGGCCCAAAAACTCTACCTCTTTTTGAAACAAGGAACACTTCTTCGGATTGAGTCTCAGGTTGGCGTTAATAAATTCTGGAGAATACTTCGCCCAGGTTCTTCAAATGGTCGTCGAATGTCTGGCCCATGACTAGAATATCGTCAAGGTACACTAAGCACGTCCTCCATGTTAACCCGCTCTGTACATACTCCATTAGCCTCTCAAATGTAGCGGGTGCATTACATAACCCAAAGGGCATGACCGTGAACTGAAACAGCCCTTTACTGGTGGAGAACGCTGTCTTCTCTCTGTCGTTTGCGTGCAGACCAACCTGCCAATATCCACTTTTTAGGTCTAGTGTGGAGAACCAACGGGAGCCTGCTAGTGTGGTCAAAGTGTCATCGATTCGGGGTAGTGGATAGCTGTCTTTCTTCGTGACATCATTCAGCTTTCTGTAATCCACGCAAAATCGGGTGGTTCCATCTTTCTTTTTAACTAGCACGACTGGAGCAGACCATGGACTGATGGATGGCTCAATAACTCCATTTTGTAACATGGACTCGATGTTTTCCTCGACTGCCTGTTGTTGCCCCAATGGTAGTCGTCTAGGTGGTATTCTGATGGGTTGAGCCTTTCCGGTATCTATTCGATGCTGGATGATGTTGGTGCCACCGGTAGTTCCATATTTACTGTTAAAAATTTGCCAGTGTTTTGTGATAAATTGCTTGGCTTTCTTCTGGTTCTCTGGTGTCAAGTGTGTCAAGTGGTCAGCAAACTGTTGTAGGAACTCTTTATCGGGCCCTGTTTCCTTCACCGACGTCTGGTACTCTTCTTCGCAATTGATGATGGTCTCTACTGGCTCGAAACAAGCTATCTCTTGACCATTGGTAATTCTGATGTCGTTGTTAAACAGATTCAGGACTCTGATTGGTAAATCTCGTCCGGTTTTAACTATAGCCCGTCCAACTAAGTAGTCATGAGCTGAGTGTACGGGCTCCACCATTCCAACGCAGCTCCCAGGATTGCTGTCTAGCTGCCCATGAATAATCTGTTCTGTTCGACCGGGAATTCTAGCTGAAGACTTTGCCACAATTTTTATGGGCGTGACTGATGTGTTGACGGGCCGTGTCAATACAAATTCCTCATTCAGGAACCGAAGAACATCATATCTCGGGTCGAACATAAATCCATGCTGGCTAATTAGGTCCATTCCCAGTACAAACTCGTCCTCAATATTCGCTACCAGGACCCTATGCCGGATCATGTTGTCCCCTATCTGTAGCACGACATCTGCCTCACCCTGTATTGACATGGACTCGCCGGTGACTGTTCTGAGCTGGATGTTATTGGTAACTGGCCGAATTTCTGATGCTCTCAAAACCCTGGACTTGGCAATGGACACAGCGGCGCCGGTATCGATGGTGATGGTAACTGCTCGCCCGTTGATGGTGCCTCTGATGACTAGGCTGCCGCTATCTCGGCAAAATCCCCGGATGGATAACGTTTTGGGGGCTGGTGGAGGGACAGTCAGCATTCGCCCCCCTATGCTGACTGACTGACGGTCCCTGGACATGTGGCTGTTCTGTTGGTTACCCCTGGTCGGTGATCGTTCAGGTAGCCTTACTCGGCAGTCACGTTGGAAGTGTCCTGTCCGTCCGCAGCGGTAACATGCCCCTCTGGTGCCAGTTCTTTGTGACCGGTCTAATATTTTGTTCAGGCCAGCCAGCAGCGCTTGAAATGGTGACTCTGACTCTTCCTGGTTGAAGGAAACTGCTCGGACCCTTGGCTTGGACATGTTCATGACGGCCTCTACTTCCAAAGCCCGAAGTAGAGCTTCACTACTTTTCTTAACGCCACTCAGTCTTAAATTTCTTTGAACTTCCACATCTCTGATGCCGTTTATGAAACTTTGTGTGGCCAACTGGTCTTTCGTTTCCTCTGGCAGGTCTGGATAGGACAAATGAACTAACCGTCTAATCTCTGCTTCGAATTCTTGAAGACTTTCACCAGATTTTTGCGTTTTTCCACTCAGTTGGACTTGGTATACCTGGCTCAAGGATTGATTGTCGTATCGTTTGTCTAGGATGGCGATGATCTTGTCGAAATTGCCTTGTTCATCGACTGGAATGCTTTCGAGGAGTTCTAGGGCCGGACCTCTTAACGAAATTACCAGAGAAGTAGATTTTTCTTGATTATCCCATCCATTAGCTGTAGCCACGGCCTCAAATTGCCGTTTATACATGGGCCAAGATGAACTGCCGTCGAATGTGGGTGGTTTACTAAAGGAACCTTTGGTACTCACGGTGTTCTGGTATTTTCCTCGCTGTAAGTCCTGTTGCATTTTTTTGATTTCTGTTTCTACCTTGTTTTGAATAGCACTGATTTCAGATTTTACCTGGCTTTGGATGGAATCGAGATCATCTACTTTTGTTTCAAGAGTATTTTTTATGGTCTTAATGTCATCATTTATCTCTTTTATATCTGACTCAACTATTTGCATTCTTTCATTAACTGTTTCATTAACTTGTCCTACTATTTGCATTAATTGTACGAATTGCAGTTGTCTTTTCTGTTCAGTTTGATCTTGTTTTTCTACAAATTTCGAGAATAATCCCTCAATCAGATTTTGTTGTTCACTTTTCATCGTGGAAACAAGATTTTCTAATTCTATTTTACGTTTTTAATCGATATTAGTGACAAGATTTCCTAACTCAATTTTAAGTTTGTCATCAAAAGATTTCACTAACCTTTGTTGAATTTCTTCTTGATGTTGTTTCTCCTTCTTGTCACGTTTTTCTAGAATCTGTGCAATTTTTTCGTCTATCTTTTCCATACTACGAGTTTCCATTAATCAATTTAGGATGTTAACTGCACTAATCCTTCACTTCTAACACCAAATGTTATATACTTCGTGGGTTCAATTTAAAAATTATAACAACTATATTTACTTTCACTTTTCTAGAACTTTATTTACATTTAAAACAGCTGATTCACAATACATTTTCATATAAGCTAGTCGTCGCGGTATAACTGCCTGGCGATCGTGGCGTTCTTCTTTTATATCACCAGCGTAGAATTCTCCAGTAGAAATCAACATCTTTTCGAGAATCGTATTTTTTTATCTTGAAGCGTTTGTTGTCGTGCTGACATGACACAGGGTCGGCTTTGGGTAAATTTCGTAACACTATCATCGTGTTTGTTGCGGCTATCGATGTTACCTGGTTCTGTCTATTAAGGTTATACATACAAAATAAAAAATAAAGAATGAAAACTACCTGAGTTCAAAAAAAACTAAAAAATTGAAAATAAAACATTAAAAAAATATATATAACCGACTTCTACCTATAACTAAAACTAAAAAGCTAAAAATAATTATAACAAAATACAACTTTAGCTAATAAATAACACATTCAATGTTGTAAGGTACCTACCAGGGAAGTAAAAAATGCTCATTCTGTACAAATTAATTACCTACCAATTTAGTATATTTTTGAAGTCGGTGCCAAGCAACAATCAAGTTTGATAAATTAGTAGATAAGTACGCAATGAAGGATTTTAGATTTGCTTGGCATCGACTTCAAAAATATAGTAGATTGGTAGGTAATTAATTTGTACAGAATGAGCACCTTTTAATTTTTACAATTTTTACTTCCTGGGTAGGTACCTTACAACATTGAATGTGATATTTATTTGCTAAAGTTGTATTTTGTTATAATTATTTTTAGCTTTTTAGTTATAGGTAGAAGTCGGTTATATTTTTTTTAAATGTTTTATTGTGGTTCGGCTTGGATTTTCGTAATCCCAACAAAAGCACTACATTCCGTTTGTAACCGATTGATAGAATTGTTCGTTAGCACTAAAGTTTTGGCGTCAATTCCTGGACAATTAATAGTCACATGTAAGGGTTCCGATATGATTACAATCCACGCATTTGTTTCATGTTTTTGAACATTGTACCCTTCACTGAAAACGATGGCCCTTTTACAAGTTTCGGGGACACTACCAATGTTTTTCAGGAGCTGCGCCTTACAGGGTACATTTGAGTGGAGTGGAGTCAGCTGTTTGCACGCACTCAAGTCCTTGATTGGTATGTACATAAGAGAATCATCATTTCGCGCTACATATTTTTGAGTAAAAGAAAGGATGTGATGAAAACCAGTTCTATCATCTAAAATCGGAATAGGGTATAAATGGTGAGCTGTATAAAGCTGTTGCTCTACTAGAGGGATTTTTAAAATGAATACTAGATCTGAGTGAGTTTGAAAAGCTTGTATTTCAGTTACTTCTAAATACTGTGCAACACTTGAAAATCTGCCTGGTAACGGTAAATTATTTTTAACAAGGTTTTGAGAAATCTCCTGTAATGCGGCAATCAAATGATCCGGTGTAATAATAGATGAGTGAATACATTTCAAACGAGCAAAAGTTATTGAATTTAAAATATCGTTAAGGTTATCTTCAAGAAACAAATAACTAGCCATTAGTTTTTCACAAATTTCAAGAAATGATTGTTTGGCTATACGGTCATTTAGTTCATGTATCGTGAGGTTGATTTCGTTAATGTCTTCGTTAAAGATTTTTTCGTCTATTTGAAGTTTTTGAATAGTTTCATTAAAGTTTTTAATAATAGTGGTTGTAACGCTCATTTGATTCTTTAAAAGATTTTCGACTTGTAGTCCTTGGTTAAGTTTGTTTATGCTGCTAGTATAGAATTCGCCATCGGATGCGTCTAGGTTACCGGTTATTGCTTTAAAAATGGTTCCAGCACCGTCTATTAATCCGCGTTTGGGTCTTTTAGTGACTAGAAATAGTTCTGAAAATTTTGTTTTCATGGAGATTTGTGTTAAAAGGCTAATGTGTGTTTGGACGCCCACACGAAATGCACCTGTGTTGTGAAATTTGAAGCCAGGCATAGGATCGACAGTTCGTTCTAAAGTATTGAGGATTCTGTTATTATTTTCAAATAGTTGATTAAGGGTTATCAATTTCCGGTGAACTAATAGAGTCCATTTATAGTTTGATACAATTATTCGAATTTCGCCATGGTAGTAGATACCGAGAGTGTTGTTAATCGGTTTGTCGTCGTACTGTGAAACTGCTGATCCGAGTAGCAGAAGAAACCTGAAAAGAAAGTTAGTTTTCAGAATATGGTGTCATTCTGTCAAAGTTCACTTTCGTTCGTTGGTTAGTTCTTAGGTTTAGAAGTGTAGCAGAGTTATTGTGGATCTCAATAATTTGGAATGGGCCCTTAAATTTGTTCTGGAGTTTGCCTTTTATTTGTGACTCTTTAACGTATACGTTGTCGCCGATTTTGTAATCAGGAGGGTTTTTCGAAACGTGTTGGTCAAATCTTTCTTTCGCTTTTTGTTTCTGTAAGTTAGTCTTTTCACGTGCAATTTTGTAATAGTAAGAAATTCGGTTATTTAGGTCTCGTACATATTTGCTAATTAGTTCTTTTTTATTATAAGGAGCCTCTGGGGGTCTGCTGGAGGTATGTCCGAAAACGAGTTCGAACGGTGTGAAGTCATGGGTCTTATTATCATTTCTAGTAGAGTAGAATGAAATCGTTCCACGGAGCCGTTTGTTTGCGGGTGTCCCAAGCGAGAGTAGGTAAGTTTGATGTGATAAAGTTTGCATAGATCTTTTAGTATGGCATTGTCAAATTCTCTGCCATAGTCACAGTGGATACGTAATGGTGTACCGAAATGTTGAAAGTACAAAATAATAGTACTAACGACAGATTTGGCGGATTTATCTGCCGAAGCATAGGCTTGTGAGAATTTAGTCAGTTCGTCTCTTATCGTCAAAATGTGATTTCTATAAGGAATATCTAAGATGTCGATGTTAATTCTTTCAAAGGGTGTTTTAGGTGTCTCAGTTATGACGAGGGGATTATCTAAGTTTTTTCGACAAGCTTTGGTTTGTTGACAGATTACGCAGTTCTTTATGAAGTTCTTAATGTCTTTAGTAAATCCCGGCCAGTTGAACCTCTCTTTGACGGTGTATGGTTTCGTTGATGCCGCGATGCAAGTTGGTTTTTCCGTTAGTGGTATTTCGTCATTTCTAGGAGTTTTTGTGATGTTTTGGCAGATTTTCCACTTAATGTCCTTTTCAGAGAAAATAAAGGAAAGCATTTCCAGAATTGGAAGATCAAGGTTGTTTTCTACACAATATGTTTTCGAGGGGGAGAGAACGTCTTGATTTTTGAAAATAGATGCGAAAAGGACTTCATTTACGATGTCGGGATCGTTTGGAAGCGGGACTATGAAGTATTGTCTCCTGCTAACAGTTTTGCTAGCGAATACATTGATTTTAAATGTTTCAAAATCAGCGACTTCTTCGAAAATGTCTTCGAATATGTCGTGATGGAGTTCCTGAAGATTGGATAATTGGGGAAAGAGTAGAATATTTTTATTTGCCTTGTCTAGAAGTTGGCAATTAGAAAATTCGATTTTACTATAGTCAATTAAGGAAACAGTTTAGTAACGTTCAACAAAAATTTTGAATTCTTGGGATACCGTTTCGGTAGTTATTTCGTTTTGTTCAGGTTCGGAGGTATTGTCATTGTCTTCGTCATTTAGGGGTAAGATTTTGTGAGGTGTTAGTTTAGTTTTAGCCTGGAATAATACGCATTCATAAAGGTGGTTGATTTTAATGCGTGATAAAGCGTCGGGGTTTTTGTTAATTTTACCCGGTTTGTAAATGATCTCGTAGTCATATTCTTCGAGTTTAAGTCTCCATCGGGCTAATCGACTTCCGGGGTCTTTTATCGAGAACAGCCATGTCAACGGGCGGTGATCGGTAAAAATTTGGAACTTTCGGCCATAGATTATCGGTCTCCAGTGCTTCACTGCCCAAACAATAGCCAACAGTTCTCTCTCAATAGTCGAATACCTTGCCTCGGCTTGACAAAGTGTCCTGGAAGCATATCCAATACGTAAATCTTTAACTATTGGCCCTTGGGATAGTACAGCGCCGATTGCAAAAGCACTGGCGTCAGTGGTTAGTATGAATGGTTCCTCGAAGTTCGGATAGATCAGTATTGGTGTCGAAGTTAAAGCACGTTTGAGTTCGTTAAAGGACGTGACGCATTCAGCGTTGAAATTAAACGGTTCATCCTTTTGTAAAAGTTTAGTTAGGGGTTTCGAAATTCTCGCGAAGTTTGGAATAAACCTCCGATAATAACCAGCAAGTCCCAAAAATGACTTAATATCTTTGGGGTTCTGCGGTTGAGGAAAGATAAGATAAGATACAGTCGACTTTCGACGGGTTGGGTTTTACACCGTCTTTAGTTATTAAGTGTCCCAAATAAGCGACCTCCTTGCGGAGAAACTCGCATTTGTCAGGCTGTATTTTGAGGTTTGCCTTTCTAAGTCTTTTAAAAACGTCAGATAGTTTTGCTAAGTGTTCGTGAATGGTGGGCGAATAAACGATTTTATCGTCCATGTACACCAAACATCTTTCGTTCTGGATTCCTATTAGAATATTGTCCATCACCCTTTGGAATGTTGAAGGGGCATTTTTCAACCCGAAAGGCATGCAAAAAAAAACAAATTCAAAATGACCGTTCTCTACAGTGAAAGCGTTTTTTTGTTTTTTGAATGTCCTTGGACTCAATTTCAATCTGGTGGAAACCAGAAGCTAGATCTAGGGTGGTAAAATACTGGCATTTGCCAAGTTGGTCTAACAGATCGGATATGTTGGGTAACGGATATTTGTCGTTTATTGTCACTTCGTTAAGTTTTCTGTAGTCCACGACTACGCGCCATTTCTGTTTCCCGGAGGCGTCGAGTTTTTTCGGGACAACCCATACAGGGGAAGACAAGGGAGAGTTTGAGGGACGAATGATGCCCTGTTCTAACATTTACGGACTTCCTCTTTGTGAATTTGGGGATAGCGGTACGATTTAGTGTTTATGGGTTTGGCGTTGGTTGTGTCGATGGAATGTTTAATTTCATTCGTGAAACTAAGATGGTCACCTTCTAAGTAGAAAATGTCGGAAAAGACAAAGTTGTTGTATTAGTTTGGCCTCTTCCTCGTTAGGGTGTTCGAGTCGGAGTTCATTGTTAATCTCCGTTTATCTGTCGAAGTTAGGATTAGTTGCAAAACGAAATTTCTTCACAGTGATTTACAGAGTAATTTTGAATGGGTTCTAATTTGATATTGTCGAAATTTACAGTTTTTGAGCAGGCTTTAGCGTTTAAGATGAATGTCAAAAATTTGTCTTTGTCGTTAACTTGGACTAAAGCATTCGGAAGTCTCACATTTTCTAGTGGTTAGTATAGCTTCTGTGTTACGTAAGTCACTTTTGAGTTTGCAAATCCGTTCTATTCGCGGTTCAATAGTAATGGTGTTTGAAATTGTTGGGTTAAGTGTTGGAGATTGCCTGTTTGAAGATATTTTTTCGTCTGTTACTTTCATAAGCAGAATAGTTTTGAAGTTGGTTATAAGAACTTTTTTGTTAAAGTCAATCACAGAATTGTAATGTTCTAAAAAGTCAGAACCTAGTAGACCATCGAATTCGATGTCTAAGTTACAGATGTAAACTTTGTGTGGATCGTTAAGATTAAATGGGACTAAGGTCGATTCGTTAATCAGGATTTTTTGATTAGTGATACCTTTTATCACAACGTTGTCTGGGTATCGGTGTCGAAATTTTTTACAAGGGTTTGGTTTAAAAATTGATAAACCGGCACCTGTGTCTATTAACAGTTTATACATATTAGTGGCGTCGTTGATGTAGAAAAGGTTCTTAGAATTTACCGAAAGTGAGGGGCTTACAGGAAAGCTTGTTCCGGAAAATTCAGGTTGGGTTTGAAGTCGTCGAGTAAACTCATTGTTTCGAACTGGGTTTGTCAACTGTATGTACCTCTTGAAAATTTTGTCGTCGGTCTTCGGGTAATTCAGAAGGGAATTCAGGGTAATTGCTTTCAAAAGTTTCAGGATAGTCATTTTGAGAGTATTCGAAATCTGTATTTTGGGGGTCTGAATAATAACAATCGTCTTGGTATAATGAATTTGTATAAGGGTCATCGTTTGTGAAATTGTTCAAAGGGTTGTAGAACTCATCTTGGTTGAAGTGGTGGGTTCTTTGTTGTTGGTTTCTGTAAAAATTGGGAGTTGGTCGAGATTGATTAGGACTTTGATATTGCCCACTGGCAGAAGGTCGGTTTTGTTGTGCGGGATACCTATTGGGATCAATATTGAGCCTAGTTTGATTAGCCGATTGATAAGGAGGATTCGGTCTAAATTGTTGCGGGTTGTTATTGTTAAAGTTTTGGTGTGGTTGTTGGTTTGGTTGTTGTTGTCGTTGTCGTGTTAGACATTCGTTATACATATGTCCGGTGCGTTTGCAAAACAAACACTGTTTTACAAGGGTTTGAGGAGGAGGTCGTCTTTGTGGTTGATGTTGTTGAGGGTTCCGTACATTTGAGAATTTTTGATATGACAAAGTTAGAGTTCTCTTTTTATTCGGGGAACCGCTGTAATTATATCGGGAGTGTTACTAGCGCGAATAATTTGGCCTATTTTTGGTTCAAGTCCGGTCAAAAGACTATTTAGAGCCATGGAATCTATAAGACAAATTTGCGCGTCTTTTCCTTTGGTTGTTAGATTCTGTTTGTTAACAGCCGCGTGCATTTTTGCCTCGTGGCTTTGTAGTCTCGCTGAGAAAGTTAGTGGGGATTCATTTGCTAGTTGTCGCACTCTTTGTAAATCCTGAATTAAAGCGGACAAGTCGCGTAAGTCACCGAAATGATTTTCTAAAAGTGTATTTATTTCATCCCAAGTCGACGGATTTCTTGAATTAACAAGCTCGGCTGCACGGCCTCTTAGCTTGATTTTAATGTGCAAAACTAAAAGAGTTATTTGATTTGCGACAGCCATATTTTGTGCTGTCGAACAGGAGCTGATGAAAGTATTTAGGAAAATTGGATTGCCGTCATATTCAGGGATGATAGCGAAAATTTCCGCAAGTTTGTAAGGTTCTAACGTACCTTGGCGTGTTTCAACCATATTTAGAAATATTGTGAACTAGTTTATATAAACAAATATATCAAATTAAATATTAAAAGGAAAAAATCAGTGTATGGGTATGTTTGTAGGTAAATTTGTTACAGCAATTAATAAACATGTCAATATTAATGTAGTAAAATGAAGATACAAGGCAAATGCAATGCAAAGTAAATGAGGTATATTTGCGGTATTAGAAACAATTAAAAATAATAGAGATGAATGTGGGTGAATATTAAATGATAGAACTGTATGTTCAAGATACATAAAACTAGTATCGAATAAATCAATAAAATAATAAAAATCAATAACGTGATGATTGTAATAGTACATACGTTACTACTCCTGGCATGAGACTGTTCTGGAGAAGCTGAGGACTGGTTAGCTGTAAGGTTACGTGTTCCGGGTTCTCGCTGCTACAGTTGTGGTCTCGGTCTGGAAGTTCTTGTCCACAAGGATTTGGAAATCGACACAACTAGTGGCACAGTTAGTAGGACAATCCTACTAACTGTGCCAATTTTATATCTTGTAAATGACTTTTGAGTTTTTAAAAAAATTATTTATTGAAATACAAAAAAATTAAAACTTTTAATAAAACATTAAATTGATAATTAAAATGAACTAACTAAATGGTACAAGTATACTAACGAAAAATGACGACCGTGGGACCGCGTCGCTCTGATTTATAACATTAATAAAGCCGACTAATCAAAAGAACGGTCAAGTCGATGCGTTCCCACGTTTACATAATGAAGCAGGAAACTGGTTAGCGAAATATGATACTTTGTATCATACACGTGCATGATATTTACGCCTAACATATATAATATATATATATATATATATATATATATATATATATATATATCACAAAAATATATAAGTAGTTTACTTTCTATTAGATTTTAATTTAATTTTTTAGGGTGCAGAATTATTAATATACAGTTTCAAAACCTGTAGGATCTATCCCATGTTTTCCCGAATACACAAAATATAATTTTTTAACAGATACCAATTAGAAATATTTTATAAATAAATAATAAAGGAGCTGTTTTGAAGATCCAACAACGATGAACACAATCAATTTTCTATTGTAAGACTTGAATTTTAGTGAAAAAAAAATACACAATATTTATAGATAATAACTAGCCTCAAATTACGTAAATATTAAAACAATGTTCTAGTAATTTTCGACCTATTAGAAAAGAATTAGTATCTTAATTCACTACTAATACCTAATGTCGAGGTTTAATAAATTTATTTCTACATCAAAATATCACCGTTTGTTTCTATACAAAAGCTCTGTATCATATATTTACTATATACATTTAATAATAGATCGCAAGCATTAGATACTTTTATATAATTTAGTCAAGTGCGAGTTGGACTCGCATACTAAGGGTTCGGTAGCTCCTTCAAGATCCTAATATTCTAGTTTCAGACAAGCAGAGAATGAGTGCATTTTATTATATGTACCCTAAGATCTTTTAAAGGAAGCGTTTTAAATTTACAACAATTATACACTTTTATTTTCCACACATAGACTTTTTAATGTATCTCCTAACACTTGACCTAGTTTCTTCCAATCTACAGAGCCTAAAATTCAGACAGTCGATTATAAAATACAAAAGGCTTCCTTAAAAGTTTATTAGTAAAATAATGTTAATTTTTGGGTCCAAGTTAGAAAATTAAATACATATTTTTATAAAAATCAGGCGAATCCATGGATTTTTATTGAAAAAATATTTTTTTTTTTCGCCATAATGAGCCGTTTCATTTGATATATAACATGATGTGTTAGAAACAATTTTGATTTTATATTTTTCAGTTAATTCTGTAATTTGCCCTCCAAAATTAACAGTAGAAGTTTTTTCTTATATTTTTCTGGTAAAATTCAAGTGACGCATATCTCTAATTTTTCAAAATTTTACTTTTGGTAGCTTCGGAGGGGGAACGGTCGATTTTTGTAGTTTTTCCCCCAGAAGTACCCCTAATATCAAATTTTCTTCATTTACAGTATGTACTTCTAATCGGGTCACTCAACTATACACTAATACCAAATCTCAATCTTTTCTGTCCAGTAGTTTAGGAGAAAATTACTGTGATGTTTGAGAGGGAGAAATCCGGAGTGATATTATAACGGTATCAGTATATTGTATATACGGAACCCTAAAAACGTAAAATTAACAAATAAATAACAGTACTTTAATTGGACTGCTGTTTTAAAAGATAAATATAATTTTAGAATGAGATTAAGCAATATATAGTAATAACTACATGAATTATACAAAGTTTAATCTACTGACCATTGATTAGCATTTTTGTAAGTAAAGTTTCCAACCTACATTTTTTTCGGACGCCTTTTTAATGCGAGTTCGTTTGGCAGTTCCTTCAGGAGGAGAAGTTAAACATACTTAGATAAAACTTTTCTCATTTTCTTCCAAATGGCCTACTTTATTGCGGCGTATGGGACTCTGTTATCTGTATGCTGCTGTTCTTCTCACCCCAACTAAATGATGTTTATGTTAACAAAAATAGGCATATCGTTCAGTTTTATCAACAATTTGCTATTCGTCACCAAATCTCTCCATTAAAAATGAAGTTTTTATGTTTAAATGAGTAATATAAATGTGAGTTTGTCCTTTACTTTTAGCAAGAGCTTTACATCAAATTAAATAAACAACATAAAGATATCAGATTAATTTCCAATACGATTGTGTACATGTTGTGAGATGCATAAAATAGAACATAGTAACTCAATTTAATTGCTTCTGCAATGGGCAAATTTGTGTTCGAAACAAATCTACATTTCTGAAATCCAAGAGTACTTACTTCGCTTTATCAAAATTTTATGAAATGTTTGTTGTTCTTTTCTACATAGTAATAATATGAACATCTATTTTCAATTACCTATAAGTTCGTTTGCCAAAATCATTATACAATTAATTAATATGTTGCTAAATCTTAAAGCACCAATAAATATATTTAATCTATATTGGTTTAAATTGTAGGTGTGTCTAAAATAACTAATTATTCTACTGAACATATATTTTTCTTATGCTGTACAATATGTCCCAGATTAAAGCAACTACATAAAGATTTCCGATACAGCAAGAGATACAGGGTGGCTTAAATGAGAAAAAAAGGTGGGCTATTCCAGGCCCAATCGGGTGTTGTATTGAAATTGAAAATATGTAATTGGTTTTCCAAAATATCGAGAAAAAAACCGGTTTTCGAAAAATTTCAATATCTGGTAAACAAATTTTATAAAATAAAATGGCTTTGTATTAATGACTACGGCCAATCGATTGACGTTAACGATTTTCTTCTAAGCCTTCTAATATTTTGTAACTATAGCCAACGTAAAGAAAAAAAAAGTTTTTTACTTATTTGGCTGTGAAACAAAATGCCGTAGTTGTATTTTCTTAAGATTTTCCTGTAAAATGGATATAATTTATGCGACTAACGTAAACATTATACCATTACATGTTTGACATTTAACTCAAAAAAAAACTGTAAACTGATGACAAAAATTTGAATTAAACCAAATTAAATGTTATTGAAATTGTTATTATTTCCATATTTCTCAGTCAAAAAGTCAGTTATGATTGCTGTATTATGTGGAAGTGCTCCATCTTGCTGGAATCACATGTTCGCTATATCTTAAATATGAAAATTCTCTTAATTTTGTAATATCTCAAGATATCGAGGAGCAGTCAAATAATCATAAAAAATGTAAAATAGCATGTGCTGTTTATGATTTTTAGGCATACATTAAAACCCCCAACTCACTTGATGGCGCACCTTACGATTTAAGAACCGAATACACGTTGTTATGTCTGTTAAATACTCTGCAATTTGTAAATCGGCTTGCGTCTGACCACAGAACCTTAAACGGAAATTGAGCAATTTCTTGGTATTTTTTTACGAACGAATTGCAAAACAATGTTCTCCTTTTTAAGTCACCAACTCGAAGTACTTGGTTAACGTGTTCTACATAAGGATGATACTTGTACTTTTTAACATTACTTTCAATTTGACGAAGGGTGGTACGGCGATTGTTGATAACAGCTTTTAAAAGAAGATTTTCAATATTGTCTTGGCACACTCTATTTCTATTAGGTTTTCTAAAAGAACCATTGGCAAATAAATTATTTCTAAGCAATCTTAAGATCGACAAACCTGGTTGCGGTTTTTCGGGATATGGTTGAAAGTAGGTACATATCGTGAGCTCGATTATCGTGCCTATGGTACAAAATGGAAAAATCATATATATCTACTTTTTCTCAATTTGAATGTCGTTCCATAGTTAATTTAAATGAAAACATGTTTTAATAAAAATATGTCACATTTATTTAGTTAAATATTAAACTATTAACAGAACCAAATACATACTAAATTTTAATGAGAGATACATAGCCATCATAACTAACACATTTTCTTTCACAGTCAACTAAGTGCAAAACTGTTTTTTGTTCAACAATTTACATTTTCTGTCATACCAAGTTAGGCCTTTTATAGGTGGTTGACATGTGCTTGTTGATAACTATCGCGCTTCTACTATCATCGAGAAATGTTTCTTGCCCTCCATCGCATTTCGTTGCTTACACCTAAAATGGAATGGAATATTCAATACTATTATTTACCATTAATTGTGAGTTTAGGGAAATATTTTTTGTTGCCAACGTTGGTATTTTTTGGTACCGAGGATTAATTTCGAGAAGGATTCTATTTATTAGTGTAAAGTTAAATATTCATACTTTAATTTAAAAACACACAGTTTTCTTGATAGTTTACTGAAGTAGGTTGAAGTTTAATGATTTGGTAACATATATACAACATAATTACAACAGCGAAGCTGTCATCATCAAGGAGTAAAACCAAACTGTTTTGGTTTTGGTTAATTTACCTTATTTATAACTTCTCATTTTTTAGGTAAATGATACTTTGGTTTTAAAAAGCAATTTTTCGCCAATGTGTATCGTTCACTCTTTATTATTGTACGATATTTAATATATAATTTGTATTGGGTCCCTTTGGCCATTTATGATCGGTGTACGTCTCATAGCAAAATCAACAAACACTGCAAGATTTAACTTAGATCAACCTGTTTAGTACCCATTATTTAGAATCCGCAACCACTCTATGCCTCTGACATATTGGAACAAAAGTTGACACCAGCAAATATGTCTACTGAAGAATTGTACCATCACATCAAAACTTCTGTAAAGAGGCCGTAGGAAAGGATGTTTAAAACAGGACAAGCCGTTCTGGTGAGACTACCAACAACTTCTTCAAACCTTCATTAGAAATAAATGTAAAAAAAATATATATTACGTCAATAAATGCAGACTTTTTAAACTCAGGACAAAATTAACATTTGATATACTTCCGCAAAACAATAAAAACATTATATCAATTGAAACTTTATTCACGAAACCATAGATTATGAGTACAACAGCCACTTACAAGATATCAAAATCAATGATTACCTATTTACTCCTTTTCTCAATATGTTTATTTTATACTTTATCATATTTCAGGTGCTATGGTAACTCCAATAAAAGTAGTCGAAGAAGTAGCTTTTACTACCGAATAAATATTTAATTTAACCTATATAAAATAATTGTGGAAAAGTTTAGCATCAGAGCATGTTCCAAGAACGCTTAAAGTTACCAGCTACCGTTTATGGAATAGCAAGGATAAATACGTAAATACCGATTCTGGTTAAAAGGTTTCTTAATATTAATTCCTAAATCTTCTTACCAGTTGCAGCTCAGAACTTTTCAAAGTTTTCTTTTCAAAAGTAATTAAAAATAGTCAATCAGTGAATGATTACCTTATTATGTCAAACTTTGCTAAAACTCCGTCATAAAATTTGAAAGCATTAGAAAACTCCTCAAACGGAAGAACTTTCTACAGTATTCCGTGATTTAATTGAATACAAGGTAATTAAGCTTAACTCAAATTACTTAATAATTTACGTACGAATCATTATTACAAATTGTATATGTAAACCAAATGGGACATAATGTTTTCAGAATCTACGAGTGTAATTAAATTTAACATTTGGTCGGGTCTCTTTTTATGCATATTAAGAAATCAATCCTCGAAGTTTCCTTGGACTTCCATCGTCTTGAAGTGGTTGATCTCACAGCGTTTCAATAGCTGTGTATCTGCTATCGTCATCAGGTGAATGATAGGAAATTCAGATTATCCCTTGTATTATTATACGCTTAACCGGTCATGCGCCGCCGATCATGGTCATTGGGTCTTATCCGGTCCAATCAGCGTCGTCGTATCTGGCGGTTGGTTGCCGGAGATGCGTAGCGGCAGAGGCTGAAGAAGAGCTCACCAAATATTTTTAATTTGGATGCTGGGCTCGCTAATTATATTTTCGTTCGAGATTATATATGCTGTCTCTATGAATCTTTTGTATCAGTGTTCTTCCTAGTGAATTGCCCTGGCCTGGTCCCAGTTGATATTATGGTGTTCGGTTCATGCGTGATTAGCTAGCCCAGACTTTGTTACCTCCGCCCTTTGAGTAGCTATGCGGTGTTCCTTAACCCTGGTGTCCAGCGGTCGCTTTGTCTCTCCAATGTAAAGATTGCCACAGTCACACGGTATGCTGTGTTATTTGGTAATGCTGGTGCATCGGGCCTCGTTCTTGTTATCATGCATTTGAAGATCGTTCTGATTCCATAGTTGTGTGTAATTCTTCTAAGTTTTTCCGACACGCCTTTAGTATACGGTAATAGTAGAGTTGCTACCGTGGTGTCCTCTTCCTGCCTAGGTGGTTTGCCCAACTCTTCAAACGCCTTGGTAATAATAGTTTTAGGATATCCATTCGCCAAAAGGTCTTCTCTAAATTTCACTTGTTCTTCTTTGAGGGCTTCTGGTGTGCTGCAGATATTTTTGGCTCTATGGATTAGTGTTTTCATGATGCCAGTTTTCGTTGCTGATGTGTGGTTGGATTCCCATGGAGATGGAAGAGCGTTGGTACCTACCATTCATTGATGTAAAGTGTCAAAGGACTAGGATCGGAATCCAAACAACAGTCTACAGGAAGGCTACACATACAGGATTATACCTTCACTACAATTTCAACCACCTATCAGCAACGAAAACTGGCATCATCAAAACACTAATCCATAGAGCTAAAAATATCTGCAGCACACCAGAAGCGCACAAAGAAGAACAAGTGAAACTCAGAGGAGACCTTTTGGCGACTGGATATCCGAAAATGATCCATACCAAGGCGTTTGAAGAGCTGGACAAACCACCTAGGCAGGAACAGGACACCACGGTAGCAACTCCATATACTAAAGGCTTTTCGGAGAGAGAGCACACAGCTATGAAATCAGAATGATCTTCAAAAGCAACAACACCTTGAGGAGCATGATATCAAGAACGAGGTCCGACGCACCAGCAATACCAAATAGCTGTATATACAGCATACCGTGGGAATGTGGGAATCTTTACATTGGCGATACAAAGCGACCACTGGACACCAGAGTTAAGGAACACCGCACAGCTACTCAAAGGGCGGATGTAATGAAGTCTGGGCTAGCTAATCACGCCGAATGCCATAATATCAACTGTGTTCACAAAAAAAAAGTGCGGGACGTAACTGTTACTAAATGACAAAAAAGTAGAAAGAAATTTGCGTAACCCGTGGAAAGTCTGCACTGGTCAGCTAGTGCCTAATTATATAATTACACTGATCTACACTTTGCAATTAATGTTACTGGGTTGACTATATTCGTTAACGAAGTATTGTGAAATTTATTTAATGTTCATACTTATTTCAAAACGAAATCTGGATAATAAGTAAATAATGCATTATGGAATTTAATTTAATACTTGAAAAATTCACAGTATATATTCATGTAGGTACTTAATCAGGTAATATAAAAATAAATAGAAAATCTTGCTGACTGTCATATATAACTCAGGTGTATTTGCATTAATTAATATAATTAGCGAGAATATTCTCATAGCGAAAGTGAGCACAGTTGTTAACTAGTAAAATTTTCAAGCCTCCCGAAATGCAAGCGCGGCTTTCCGTTTGTTTGCAGAAAGATTTCCGAATCGCTTAACTCCTAATTTGGAGGATTTGTCAATTACGCCTAACGAGCCCGAATATTCTATGTGGAATTCCTTATAATTCTATCTCTGTCTAAAGCTTTAATGTCTGTGTAGCGTAAACAATATGATGCAAAACAAATTTGATCAAAAATCTGTCAGAAAATTTTACCTTAAATTAATGACTAAAATACAAACATGTCCTTTCTTTATAGGATATAATCAGAAATCTAATAGTTTTCTTTTGTTTAAAATTTCCTTTTGGTCTGCGACAAGTAATATAAACATCTATAATGCATTTAAATTAATTAATATGGGAGATTTTCCATAGCCTAGTTTTACCTAAATTTTAGGGCATATGTATAGCTAATAAATGAATATCTTTTTTGTGCGCTTAAGTTTCCTTATAAATAAATATTTTCTCACTCCAACTGGTCTTACAGATTAAATAACCAAAATTTACTTGTCTTTCTTTGTAGCTAATGATATTATACTGTCCTAATCGTAATATTTGAATACGACTGTAAATCCGAAAATTTGCCTTTGTCTTGCCTCTCATCACCCTGTAAATGGATTGACTAATTTGTTCAATAAAGATGTTCTATAGCACTTATCACTATAAGCTAATTTTATCCCGGGAAAATAAACAGTACCTGGTGAAAATCTCTGGAGTGTCCTTCCTTAATTACATTATATTCTGTTGTAATTGAATTAGCTGTGCTTAATGAGAGCGGCCTGTATGTCAGCAGCGGAAACATTCGGATCTGAAGGGTATGATCTCACTTTCTATGTGGTATTTTGAAATATTTTTTTCCCTGTCAAAAACGCGCCCCATAAGTCTCTAAGTCCTCCATATTAGATTTTGATCCGTTTAGAAAAAAGTGCTATAGCAAACCTTCAAGAATTGATTCTGTGGTTATTTAAATCAAGTGCTTATTGCTTGTATGAAAAATACGCGGTATATATGTATAAGAACACTAAAAAAATAATATAAAAATTAAGGGCTGAACATTAATGTGACGATAAAAAATATATGAAAGTAGGGAATGATTCGAAATTCCTAATTAGGAAAATGTAAGAACCTCGAAGCAAACTTATTTTTGAACAAAACATAAATATATAGCTGAATAAGGTAAGAAAAACAACTCAAGCTTTGAATCTAAAAGGCTGAATATAAACAATAAGGACAGAATATATGAAACGATCATTGAACCGAATTTAAAATATAAGGAAAAATGTTGCAAAATGACAAAAAATGAACAAAGAAGTGCATGTGGAAAATTTAGAATAAACCACATTCAAAATGAAGAAATAATAACGTAAACAGGAAGAGTATTTAGGCATACGAAGAGAATGAAAAAAATATTGGCATGTGCAAATAATGCAAGACGACAGATAATGGATATAATTGAAATGCTGTGGAACCTTTGGTGTGTCACAAATGTAAAAACACGGTTTTGCACCCTAACACCAAACCTTTATTTTAAACACTCAACGCCGTTTCAACGACTCTACATTGTCATCATCAAGAAGTAAACTGAATTTTTTGTTTGATTTACCCCTTGATGATGACAAATTTTAGTTGTTGAAACGGCGTTGAGTGTTTAAAATAAAAGTTTGGTGTTAGGGTGAAAAATTGTGGTTAAGATCTCTTATATATGCACCGAATAATAATAAAAAAAGGAAGACCTATGATTTTGTCGAATGTTAGAAACAAAATGAAAGACATAGCAACCGAACAAGAGTGATGAAACAAATATAAATGGCGGTCAAAATGTAGAATGCGACAGAGGCGGTAAGATCCAAAGACAGTACACAAAGGATTGCTTGCGCAATGTTAATAAATTTCGAATAGGACCGGACACCTTGTGACGTATCACCGTGTCTTTTCCCCGCCAAGAGTTGTTGTGATGCTTTGTCTGTTGACAGCTGAAGAGCTGTTCTGGTTTTATTTCATACGATTAATGTGATTTTGTAATAACGTAATTAGAAAAGGTTACGGTGCAAATATTAACAGCCACTTGATGAAATCTGCTTTCGGAAAAAATGTACATCAATCGAGCAATCCTTTAAGTACTAAGACCCCCGCTAGAATAGATAGATAAATTGCAATACTTACAACATATATAGTTGCTGTGTTAGACATTGTTACTCTATATCATTGCATCAAATAAATATATAAGATCCTATTCATACTTCTTTTGTTTATGATTTTTAACAAGTATTATTATTTAGGCAAGGGCCGAACAATCGGCTTCGGCCAAAATCTGACCTTCGGTTGGACACTGGTGTTACTAAACTGCAATTTAAAATTCTTATCAATAAATAAATATTAAAATGATTAATAAAATATAAATTTGAAATTGAACGTTTGTCTAGGTCAGGCTGGAACCTTGAAACGATTTAATTTGTTTTTGCTCGAAGGGTAATGTTATGTCCTTAAATAAAAAGAAATTGTGAGATGGGATTAGAAAATGGACCATTAACAGAAATATTTAAGTAATTTAAAACTTGTTCCACAGAAATCGGACATACTGACTTGTACACGAATAAAAACGACACAGAGACAAATAGGCGATGATTCAGCAACTAAAGACAATATGTCGTTCATCGCTGCTGTTGACAAAAGTGAGCTCATGCAGCCGCTATTAATATAGTTCAGTTCCTAGCTGGCATGGTCCATTGACCAAAAAAATACTCACAGTTACACTGAAAAACTTTAAAACAAACATAAAGCAACATATATGCAACATGCACTTTTTGAAAAGAAACATTCACCCACAATCAGAACTTTTCCGAGATTGGCCCATAAAGTTTGCACCCAAACCTAGCATCATATTTTTACGAAAACTGCTTTCATTAATATCTAATATTGATTTTTCAGACCTAAATATCTAGTCATATTTTAACATAAGGAGCTCGAACAAAAATTATTTTTTACAACCTTTATCTCAATTATTTATGTTGCAATATAAAGAAAAGGGACATTTGTTATCTATTTTTAAGATTAACTTCTCCTCTAGTCTGCTAATCGAATACTCACGCTAGTTATTAAATATAATTTTGTTTCAAAACATCGACAAGAAAAATAAACTCAATTCCATTCAGATTTTTTCCGATCGACATTAAAACTTTCATACTGTAACTTGAGTTGAAATTCTAGCTCCATTCATAAATACTTCGTTTTAATTTGTGCGTTGATTGCATTATTAAAAAACTACTAAAATATCCATATTTCATCCATATCAATATTCCTTTGTGTCTTTTTCCTGTACATTAGTCTTTCCGTAAGAAATTATTATAGAAACAGAAAATACAGATCCGTAAATCCATATCACATTCAGAACATTCCAGTCAGCAGTTGTTTTAAGTAAGGTAACACATAATAAAATTGGCAGCCCTTATGTAACTTAGCTGGCACTTGAAGTTTAAGGCTTAAAAATATTCAATAAAATTGAGCCATCCTTTATATAAACTTATGAAACATCTTACTGCATGCTTAACACAATTACTCCTTAATATATGTTCCAACTTTATTGATGTCAACTTTCATTCTGTAAACTAAAGCCTTACTACCAACCTGAAGTTTTTGAGAAAATTGAAAATATGTTATAAAAATATCGCATGTAACTTATTTTGTGTCAATCTTGTCAGCGGGGATGATAAAGTAGCTTGATGATAAATATGTCGTGTGTGAAAAGTTGCTTAAGGTTAATTTGAGTGACAGGGAAATGGATTAAAAAGAGAACAACTTCTCTAGAAAATTGTATCGAATAGTGAATTAATATAGCATTCCAGAATTTGAGACGCCATTTGCTGACATATTTCGGGTGATATTGCGTAATGATATTTTTAGAACCTAGAATATATTTTTAAGTATTTACATGACGCACTTATACATCCTATATTTGCAAACTAATTGTGATTGTTTTCTAGTTATTATACAGACCACAAGAAATTGCTTCTTATTTTAGTACTCTAGTATATCCTTAAATCACAGATCCCGAGTTGTCTTCATGTTTACAACGAACGTTCAAGAAATTCCTTCTCAGCCATGCTTTTCTTTGGGATCGACGATTAGTTTGTAAGTATCTATGACTACGAGATGATCAACTTGAAGTTTTACCACATAGTTTACGGTGTTTATGAACATGAATTGGCTAATATTAAGTCCTCCATAACGTCTGTTAAAGTTCCTCAGGAACTGATTGTAAATTACGAACTAGCTTCAGTTCATTGACACCAGGGCCTTTTATTTTTTATAAGAAACTGGACACTTAGGTCCTCCACGAGGAACAGGGAAGATTACGAATCCTTGATTTTCTCTGTCAATGAGCCTTGTGTGGGCGAACTGGTCTTGTACTCTGAGCATTTTGATCAACTGACAGTACTGTCGTAATCTTATTCTTATAACGTGTCATAATTACATGACTTTGTTTCTTACGATATAATTCTTGGACTCATTTGTTTAGAGAAAACCAATAAATCGTTAGACAAAATGTAAAAACTCTTGTAACATTCATATACTGCTCACGATCAAATTAACAATTTGTTCATTGTAACATCCATCGATGTCAGTTTGTAGTAAAGCAACTAAAATGTATTTGGCAGTTTCTTCCAGGACTCGATTCTTTTTACCTGAATTTCGACCATGTTTGGCTTGCGTTCGGACCAAAATATTTACATCAATGAAATACTTGACACAGAAATGCAACATTTTTCACAAATATTAATCAACATAGAACTTCAGATTGGGTATAAATGGTGCAGGTAAATAGCCACTTTCAGCTTGCAACGTTTACGTAATTTATTGTTTGTACAGTAGCATATCTAACCACTGCTATCGAGGATCGAAACGAACCTTAAAATTCTGGAAAAATACAAATAAAGACTTAAGCAAAAAATACTGTTTAAAGCAAGTGTGCAAAAAGAAAACAGTGGTGGTCGTTTGAGACTGAACGATAGAAGTATAAGCTTCTTACCAAATATACTTCCCGTTTCTTCCTGTCTATGTTTCACTTCCTTTGTCTCATTCTTAGTAATTTCAGCAGAATTAAAATAATTGTAACTATTTTGTTACGATTCAAGTAATAATACCAATCTGCAAATTAGTTATTAATTTATTTATAACTACGTAAAAACATTTGAGAGGAAGTTAATTTTTAAATTAGATATAAAATTTGCTGAATTATAATAATTAAACCTGTTTCACCTATTTAATATTCTGACAATATATAACGCGGTCGCCTTAATTATAACTGATTAAATTATGGGAACATTATGTTAGTAGATCTTTTTTAGATACCAAAGAATCTCCAGACTATTCTTCAAAATAGCTGCTGTAATATAGTTTAGTCTAGTACATATTAAAAAAGAGTGACCGTCAAAATACATTACGTTAGGGTGTCGCTGATGTAACAACATTGTGGACATTAATATTATATTATACAAGCTGACCCGTCCCGGATTCGAACGGGTTGGACAAATGGGGGTATTTGAAGTATTTATCTTGACTTTTTTTTTCATTTGGTAGTTTTTCATGCTCTACATTTTTAAATTTTAGTTGTCAAAACCGTTTTAACATAATCTTTCAGGAGCGAAATTTATCTGGCTACAACCGCTTCAAAAAATAAATTATTTTTTAGATTTATTATGATAAGCTAAACATATTTGACGTGTTTGAAATTTTTGATTTTTAATATTGTGGTTTTCCCTTTTCCATTTTATTTTTTTACATTTTTAACATTTTTGACATTTCTACATTTTAGACGTTTTTGACATTTTTGGCATCTTAAACATTTTTTACATTATTGAAAATTTTGGGCATTTATGACATTTTTGGTATTTTTGACAGTATTAAAATTTTCGCGATTTTTGATATTATTGACATTTTAAACATGTTTGCCATTTTTTACTAATTAGGAATTTATTTGATATTATTTAAGTGATTAAATTAAGTTCTAGTTATTGAAGGAGAAAAGCTATATACCAACATTTACGCGTGCATAATTTTTTGTTCTCTAGAGATTACTAGAACCATTCTTCTATAAAATAACAGAATTTTCTTAAAATTTTATATCAATTCTCTGTTAATTTAAAGAATAAATATCATAATTCGCATATCTATAACATTTTCGTGTACAGAGAAATAGTACATTTAAAAAAAATACCCCACTTACCCCTATCGGAAATCTAAAGCTTCCAAAATGATAAAACCAGCTGCTATTTATTTAAGAAGATTATATATTGAAAGATTTACACCTGTATTACTTTTATTTCGAAAACATTTAATTCTCCGTAAAGCAATAGTGACTTCCCCCATTAAATATTTCAATTTCTGCAAAATAACGAATTACTACTTTACTTCAAGAAAGAAATTGACTTGTTAATTTTGATGGACCTATGATTTTAGATTCCCGAAAATTTGAACTTTTGCAACATGATAAACTCGATTTTATTTATATATAAAAATATTTCAATTTCTGCAAAATAACGAATTACTACTTTACTTCAAGAAAGAAATTGACTTGTTAATTTTGATGGACCTATGATTTTAGATTCCCGAAAATTTGAACTTTTGCAACATGATAAACTCGATTTTATTTATTTGTGGAGCAGAGAATATACTCCAATTTTCAGGCCTGTAGCACATATTGTTTCCAAAATATTACATTTAAGTAAAAAGAATAAACACCACACCTCATCCCTTAATCAACCATTTTATCAAAATAAAATGTAACTTATGTTACTGGCAGTTGGTGTAGCTTTCTGTTAGTCAAATAATTTTTAAAATCGGTTCTCTACTTGCAGAGATTACCATCTAAAACAACCAAATTTTACCTGTTTAATAATTAGTATAGTTTTATTAATTTACTTCATTCCCTCTTTCTACACCAGCGCCATTCTGGTCACTTCTTAAACTTGTTATGTAATGCTAATTCCAATATAAATTTGTTTCTACCATCCTAAACCTGGTAGCGTTAACCATTTTTGTGGAGTTCTAGATTGTCATCCTTGTCTCTTACATCCACAAACGTTGCCATTTTTTTGTGATTTTTGACTTATGTGAAGTTTCTAATTGAAAATATTGCAAACACAGCATTGGAGTGTTTATTAGAACGAACATTATATTTTGTGCTGCTATTGTATTTGGTTATTTACTATAATTTATGGATTTTTATAAAAGAAGAAACTCTTAATTTATAGACGCCCTGTTTCTTACACAGAAAACAAAGTTGTATAGCTACTTCAAGATCAACGAACTGTGGTGTCGGTGGGAACGTCTCCAAACAAATAAATTTTTTGCATTTCGCTAACATCCTTATCTATTTTGACATGTGTAAGTTTCGACTTCCTTTGAGAAAAATCAACAAACAGCGCATAATATAATAATTTAAATTAAAAAATAGAACCGACAATCACTATTTTTTACATATATTCTTTTTTAATCTGATGTAATAGGTACAATATTATTGATTACTTTAGTATTTCTTATCTCTCTCTCTCTCTCACACACACACACACACATATTTTTATTCTTTTTCGATATCTTCCCATTCGTGGAATTATTTGAACCACTGTCTATAAGTGTAATTGTAATTCATCCTATATTGCAACCACCCTTTATATGTTTCTGTCTATTGGTCACCCCGTATATCATTTTCGGAACCACCCTACACAAGTGTAATTCAACTCCACACACCACCCTCTGTAAGTACAAATCCTCTTCACACTATTTACTGTTTCTAATTTTATATTGTTTGAATCACCCTGTATACTAATAATAACTCGTTCTCCTTTGTGGAAGTTGGTAAAAAAGCTATTTTGGAAATATTAAATGAAAGAGCAATTCTGATTTTAACTAAAATTTTCTTCTTACAGTTAAAGTTATTTATTTTACATTCCAACTGCCTATTTAAAAATTTCGACATACTAGTGGTAGTCTGAAGTTGGCAGACAATGTAACTCGTTCCTCGAAGTTTCCTTGGACTTCCATCGTCTTGAAGTGGTTGATCTCCCAACGTTTCAATAGCTGTGTATCTGCAATCGTCATCAGGTGAATGATAGGAAATTCAGAGTATCCCTCGTATTTATATTATATTCTTAACCGGTCATGCGTAGCTGGTCATGGTCATTGGGTCTTATCTGGTCCAATCAGCGTCGTCATACCTGGAAGTTGGTTGCCGGTGATGCGTAGCGGCAAAGGCCGAAGAAGAGCTTTCCAAATATTTTTAATTTGGACGCTGGGCTTGCTAATTATATTTTCGTTCGAGACTATATATGCTGTCTCTATGAATTTTCTTTTGTACTAATGCTCGTCCTTGTGGATTGCTCTAGCCTGGCCCCAGTTGATATTATGGTGTTCGGTCCATGCGTGATTCGCTAGCCCAGACTTCGTTACCTCTGCCCTTTGAGTAGCTGTGCGGTGTTCCTTAATCCTATTGTCCAGCCGTCGCTTTGTCTCTTCAATGTAAAGATTGGCACATTCACACGGCATGCTGTATATACAGTTATTTGGTATTGCTGGTGCGTCGGGCCTCGTCCTTGTTATCATGCTCCTCCAGGTGTCGTTGCTTTTGATGATCATTCTGATCCCATAGCTGTGTGCAATTCTTCTAAGTTTCTCAGACAAGCCTAAAGTATACGGTAATAGTAGAGTCGCTACCGTGGTGTCCTCTTCCTGCCTAGGTGGTTTGTCCAGCTCTTCAAACGCCTTAGTAATGATCGTTTCCGGATATCCGTTCGCCAAATGGTCTTCTCTAAGTTTCACTTGTTCTTCTTTGAGAGCTTCTGGTGTGCTGCAGATATTTCTGGCTCTATGGATTAGTGTTTTGATGATGCCAGTTTTCGTTGCTGATGGGTGGTTGAAATTGTAGTGAAGGTATAATCCTGTATGCGTAGCCTTCCTGTAGACTGTTGTATGAATTCCGGTCCTAGTCCTTTGACACTTTACATCATGGAATGGTAGGCACCCACTCTCTTCCATCTCCATGGTGAATCTAATGGATGATTGGGATTGGTTCGGATGCTATAGGAATGCCTGTAGTTCTGTCTCTCGATGTTGCCAAATAATAAAGGTGTCATCGATATAACTCAACCATAGCTTAGGCTGCTTCTCGAAACTCCTTAGTGCATGTTTTTCGAACCATTCCATCTAGATGTTGGCAATGGTTGGTGATAACGGGGAACCCATAGGCAATCCATCTTCTTGCATGAAGAACCGGTCCTTCTCCTGAAAGTAGCAGTTCTTGAGGCAACATCCAAGCAAGTCCATGATTGAGTCTATTGGCAGCTCCGTCCTCTTCATCAGGGTTTCGTCTTCAGTAAGTTTCTTTCTCACTATGTTGAGAGATTCGTCTAGTGGTACGTTCGTGAAAAGGTTTTCAACGTCGAAACTTACTAAGCGATGTTCTGGCCCAAGTTCCATGGATCCGATGATTTGGACAAAGTGCTTTGAGTCCTTGACGTGCGATGATGTTTTCCCCTCCAAAGGTTGGATGATTGATAGAAGGAATTTCGATAGTGCTGCTGTTGGTGAGTTGCGCGAACTTGTAATCGGTCTGAGAGGCACTCCAGCCTTGTGTATTTTGGGTAGTCCAAAAAGATGTGGTGGTTTGCTGTGGTGTGGCCCCAATTTTCTCCTTGTCTCGGGTAGAATGTATTCAGCATGATCTCTGAGACTGTTGTAAGTTTTCCGTTCTATTTTGGATGTTGGATCTGTAGGCAGTGGCTTGTATTTTCCCTTCGACAGTATTTCGTCGATTTTCTTGTTGTATTCCGTTCTGTCCATCAGGATGGTGGCATTTCCTTTGTCAGGTGGTAGAATGATGATAGATTTGTCGTCCTTTAGTGTTTTTATGATTCTCCTTTAGGATTCCTTAATGTTTTGTTTGATGTGTTGTGTTTTCTCAATTACGGTTCTGACTTCTGAATCGAAGCAAAAATCTCACAACGTTTCAATAGATGTGAGATCAACCACTTCAAGACGATGGAAGTCCAAGGAAACTTCGAGGAACGAGTTACATTGTCTGCCAACTTCAGACTAACATTGGAAGCCCGGTACGGACCCGGTATCAATGGGAAATTCAGAGGATACGAGAAGACTATGAAGAAGATTACCAGAGAAGAGGATCACATCAAGTTCCTACGCTACGCCAGAGACCTAAAGATAATACCAAATGGTTTCAAACTGAAGTCGCCAAGCCCAGGGAAACAAGCACAGAAGATACTTGACAAGGCCAGTCATGCTTTATTGAGGTCAGAAATCAACCATCATCGTTTGAAGAAATCTTAACTTCTGCAGGACGCAGGAGAAATGTTTCAAGAAATCAGAAGATGCACACACGAGGAGGACCACATGCCGATTTTTGCTTCGATTCAAAAACACTGTGACAACATCAGACGAATCGGCCAAAAGGTGCACACTGAGAAACTTAACAAACTTACCAGGAAGCAGTTGCCGAAGGATACGAAAACAGGAAAACAGTGGTGATCTTGTCATCCAGAGTTCTCACAGCAGTCGAGGAAACATTGCTTTCTAAGGGGCTAAACTACGCTGTAGCTCCAAAAAGATGCCAGTACTAGATATCATCAGTTCCGTGGAGTCAGCAATAGGCAATAAAGAGACACCAGAACTGGAGGAATTCCGATGGAAAGTCAGAACCGCAATTGAGAAAACACAACACATCAAACAAAACATCAACGAATCCGAAAGGATAATCATAAAAATACTAAAGGGCGACAAATCTATCATCATTCTTATTCGAAAAGCTGTGGAACCTTTGGTGTGTCACAAATGTAAAAACACAGTTTTGCACCCTAACACCAAACCTTTATTTTCAACACTCAACGCACGTTGTCATCTTCAGGAATAAACCCAAACTATATCTACATTACAATTTTCTCTAATTTATACCTACCACTAAACTATTACTTAAGTATTAGTACAAGGGGTAAATCCTAAGTACCTGAATTCTAATTGACAGACTTCAAAGATAAGGCAGATTTTATATAATGCAAATATGTAAATTAGGATAATCCTAAATTACCTACCTACTTTTACGCTACATTATTAAGTAATGACATTACTTAATAATTACTTAATAATGTAGCGTAAAAGTAGGTAGGTAATTTAGGATTATCCTAATTTACATATTTGCATTATATAAAATCTGCCTTATCTTTGAAGTCTGTCAATTAGAATTCAGGTACTTAGGATTTACCCCTTGTACTTAGAGAAAATTGTAATGTAGATTTAGTTTGGGTTTATTCCTGAAGATGACAACTTAGAGTTGTTGAAACGTGCGTTGAGTGTTGAAAATAAAGGTTTGGTGTTAGGGTGCAAAACTGTGTTTTTACATCTATCATCATTCTACCAGCTGACAAATGAAATGCCACCATCCTGATAGACAGAACGGAATACAACAAGAAAATTGACGAAAACTGTCGAAGGGAAAATACAAGCCACTGCCTACAGATCCAGCATACAAAATAGAACGGAAAACTTACAACACTCTCAGAGATCATGCGAATTCATTCTACCCGACACAAGGAGAAAATTGACGCCACACCACAGCAAACCACCACATCTTTATGGACTACCCAAAATACACAAGGCTGGAGTGCCTCTCAGACCGATTACAAGTTCGCGCAACTGACCAACAGCAGCACTATCGAAATTCCTTCTACCATTCATCCAACCTTTGGAGGGCAAAACACCATCGCACGTCAAGGACTCAAAGCCCTTTGTCCAAATCATCGGATCCATGGAACTTGGGCCAGAACATCGCTTAGTAAGTTTCGACGTTGAAAACCTTTTCACGAACGTACCACTAGATGAATCTCTCAACATAGTGAGAAGGAAACTTACTGAAGACGAAACCCTGATGGAGAGGACGGAGCTGCCAATAGACTCAATCATGGACTTCCTTGGATGTTGCCTCAAGAACTGCTATTTCAGGAGAAGGACCGATTCTTCATGCAAGAAGATTGATTGCCTATGGGTTCCCCGTTATCACTAACCATTGCCAACATCTACATGGAATGATTCGAAGCACATGCACTGAGGAGTTTCAAAAAGCAGCCTAAGCTATGGTTGAGTATGTCGATGACACCTTTATTATTTGGCAACATGGAGAGACAGAACTACAGGAATTCCTGTGATACCTGAACCAATCCCAACCATCCATTAGATTCACCATGGAGATGGAAGAGAGTGGGTGCCTACCATTCGTTGATGTAAAGTGTCAAAGGACTAGGACCGGAATCCAAACAACTGTCTACAGGAAGGCTACGCATACAGGATTATACCTTCACTACAATTCCAACCACCCATCAACAACGAAAACTAGCATCAACAAAACACTAATCCATAGAGCCAAAAATATCTGCAGCACACCAAAAGCCCTCAAAGAAGAACAAGTGAAACTTAGAGAAGACCTTTTGGCGAACGAATATCCGGAAACGATCATTACCAAGGCATTTGAAGAGCTGGACAAACCACCTAGGCAGGAAGAGTACACAACGGTAGCAACTCTACTATTACCGTATACTAAAGGCTTGTCGGGTAAACTTAGAATAATTGCACATCGCTATGGGATCAGAATAATCTTCAAAGGCAACGGCACCTTGAGAAGCATGATAACAAGAACGAGGCCCGACGCACCAGCAATACCAAATAACTGTATATACAACATACCGTGTGAATGTGGCAATCTTTACATTGGAGAGACAAAGCGACCGCTAGACACCAGGATTATGGAACACCGCACAGCTACTCAAAGGGCAGAGGTAACGAAGTCTGGGCTAGTGAATCACGCATGGACCGAACACCAAAATATCAACTGGGACCAGGCTAGAGCAATTCACAAGGAAGAGCATTAGTACAAAAGTAAATTCATAGAGACAGCATATATAGTCTCGAACGAAAATATAATCAGCGAGCCCAGCGTCCAAATTAAAATTATTTGGAGAGCTCTTCTTCGGCCTTTTACGCTACGCATCACCGGCAACGAACCTCCAGTTAAGGGTATAATATAAATACGACCGATACTCTGAATTTCCAATCATTCACCTGATGACGATAGCAGATACACAGCTGTTGAAACGTTATGAGATCAATCACTTCAAGACGATGGAAGTCCAAGGAAATTTCGAGGATACTAGTGCTAATTAGTCACTTGTTAACAGAAATTAAAAATTCGTGTTTGGGTGCAGCGCGCAGAAATCTTTATTTCTTTGGATCGTTATAACTTACTTGTAACCTTTTAACCAGCAACATTTTATTAGGGCCTGTCAGTTGTACTGTAGATCATTCCTAACTATCTGCAAAATTAATGTAATAATGAAGGAAATGACTATCATATATTACAAAAATGAATGGAGTTAATCTAAATTGTATATTTAAAAATATTTTTTGCTGTTAAATATTCGCACTTACCTTCATATAACGTATCCCGCTAATACACAAAAGCAGAATATATTATACCATATTTTAGCATCCGATGATATATATTAAGCCAATATACGATATAACGACGATACAGCTATATTTCCAAGCATGCCAACAATTTCGTGAATTTTCAGCTGGGGGAGACAGCAGCAGATAGGGGAACATTAATAACTTTAATAAGTAACATTAGTGAAGGCCTGTGGTATTCAAATACATAACGAGTAGAATTACAGGGGGAATTACAAGGGGAAGTCGATAGCCCAGATAAGAGGTATCAAGTTCCTTGGTGATGTCTCAGACAATTGAGACAGATCGTTATGCTAGGGATAAAATCATTTGGATGACAAGAACAAAATTATATACTGTCTTTCTAGATGTTTTTAATTTAATCATTAATCGAGTTTTTAGAAAACAGCTTTTTCGTTTTATATTATATTTAAAAAAATAGGTCTTTACATCAAGCAACGGTTTAATAGAATATAAAATTTTCATATTTAGAGAAAATGTCGTTATTTTTTTATCCAAACAGTCACCAACTTATTTGAAACCCGATTACAAGAGATTAATTAAAGTCAGCAGCCAATTTAGCACTTATATATGATATTAAGCAACATGTTCTTGGTGTGTTTAATCCGAGTTTACATTTCAAATTGTTTTACCTCGTCAGAGTGTGGTATTTGGGGATTTTCTATTATTTGTTTAGGGTTTTTCTCCTTTTGATTAAATGGTTTGATTTTAAATTTTGTTCACTGTTTGCTATACGACTGTAAAAAGATCAAGAAATCGTTATTACTAAAAGGCAGATGTGCCTAAGATTCACTAGCTATTGAGCAAATAAATCCGTAGTGTTACTGCCAGAAAGAAAACTAAAGGGCTTGTCAGAGCAATTCCTTCACTTGGCATACATTTATCCCAGAGGTCTTCATGTGTAGTCTTCATGTAGTCTTCACGAGTAGTCTATAACTGACCTATAAGGTCCTACCGCACATTCGGCTTCGGCCACCTTCGGTCGGAAAAAACGGCCTTAACTTCGGCTTCGGTCAAGAATCAGCCGAAGTTCTTGTCGAAACCGAAGTTTTCTATCAGCCTCCGAAAACGGACGAACTTGTACGAATGAGCGAAAATTATCTGCGAGTACAGTGACAAAGACCTTGTATTATCGTAGAACTTAGGTAATTTTACACTATTTAATTTCAGAGGTATTTGACTGGTTTTTCCTGACGTTGAAACATGGTATAACACAGAAAATGTGTTATTTTCAAAATTTTTAAACTTTACCGTTGTTGTGATTTTCAGGTATAGAATAAAAAAAATGTATGTAACTTTTTTAATTTTTATAACTTAATAACTGTTCAAAAATTCAATTTCATGCCTGTGTAGGTTTTCTGGAAAATATAGTTTTTTCGATAGCAATTCATTTTACGAGATTATAACATTGCTCCCAGTTTGCGACAAATTATTTTTAATATTCAGAAAGAAACACAGAGCAACGCGTCATATTTTATTATTATTATTATTTTGTTTTCCAATGACGAAAACTTAATAAACTTTTAAACTTGGTTTACGGTTACTAAAACAAACTCAAGTGAATATCAAACTCTGACGCGTTGTGTTGAAAGTCTTGATAATCATTATGTCTCTTTCACATTGCTAAAAAAATAATTTATCGCAAAACAGGAGCATTGTAAACATAATGTAGCATGAAAAGCTCAAAAAAAATTGCCAGGAAACGATTAAAATCATGAAGACGAAATGTTGATCAGTTTCACCAAAACTGCTTAAAATACGGTTTTTGCAAATCAAAAAAATCTCTATGTTTTAAGAATTAAAATTAGTTAAAACACTTTATATGTGTAATGCGATATACATCATTAAAGAAAAATCCGTCAAACACTTGTAGAGTTTTCTGCAACAGAAAATAATAATTTTTCTACGATATATCAATATTGCATTACTTTCATAGTTATAGTTGGTTCTCGGCTTAAGTACTTTCATCTTATTTCATTTAAATACAAAAAAATACATAATAATTCATATTAAAATGAAACATTCGGTCTTCGGGTTCGTAGTCCGCCCAAGGTTAAGTCTAAAGCCGAACAATCGACTACGGCCAAAATCAGACCTTCTGTCGGATACTACTGACGTCAAATTGTCTACATTTCTAGCTTGTCTAGAATCTTAAACAGGTGAATTGAAACATATAATGTTTATATTCCTTACCCTTGCATACAACAGGACGCTTGGAAGATATTGTTACGAGAATTCATCCGACAGCTGGTGCAATCGGCGATCAACGAATTCGTGGAAGGGACGTTATTCCGACACTTCTGGGAATGTGAAATGTTTTGTCTCTCATCAGGCCGGCCGCTGCCGTTACTGGGAATTCCCTTAAAGCTTCCAGAACATGAAGGAGTTTCCCGATGGTTCGTGAACTTACCAGACAATTCGAAGAGAAATATATAAATATGGACAGCTGGCGATAAAAGGCATTCAGTTTTCGACGGTGGTATTGTATAGTAGATAAATGTAAATAGTTCTTGCAAATATAAAGTGTGTCAAAGTAGTGGAAATAAATTAGAATAAGTTGGACTGTGTTTTTAAATAAATCCAAGAACTGATCCCGAGTGTGAAAATAAAAACATTACAGTGGTGTCAGGTGTGTGATGTATCTATGGAACTTTATAAGTGGAAAATAAATAGACTGACAATTTTTAAAAACGTGAATTTGGACCAATTAAAAGTGACGTACTTAAAAAAAGAACTTGAGGAAAGGGATTTAGAAATTAGTGGGAAGTAAAGTGAATTAATAAAACGGTTAAGAGGTGCCCTAATGAATGAAGGTAACGATCAGGATACTTATTTGTTTGAAGTTTCTGGTAATGGGGACATGAGTATGCTATTAAAGAAAATAGAAGATAAATTACAAGAAAATTCTAAAAACTTGAAAGAGTCGTTAGAAGATAAATTGCTAGAAGATTCTAAAAACTTGAAAGAGTCGTTAGAAAATAAATTAGTGGAAAATTCTAAGACTTTAGAAGACAAATTACTAGAAAATTCTAAAAGTCTGGAAGAGAAATTACTGGAAAATTCTAAATTCCTAGAAGAATATTTGAAAACCATGGTACAGAAAAATTCAGAAATGCTAGAAGAGAAAATATTCAAAAATGAGGCTCGGATGGAAGAGCTAAAGCAAACGATGGTCAAACAATCAGTCAAATGTGAAACGCGGATAGAAGAGCTAAAGCAGACAATTTTCGAAGAATCAGACAAAAATGAAACGCGGGTGGAGGAGCTAAAGCATATAATGGAGGCTGAGATCAGCAAAATACAAGATCAGGTAGTCACTATACAAAGGGGAAAAACTCAATCAAAAAAGCGTAAGCAGAAACAGTACAGAGGTAGTGGATTCAAAAACTGGCCTCGAGGGGACAAGACACAAAATGAAACCTCCACAATTTGATGGAAAATTGTCATGGACTAATAATAGGCGCCAATTCGAGGGTGGAGCAAAGGTAAACGGATGGTCGGCAGAGGAGACGGCAATAGCATTATCCCTAGCCTTAAGAGCGGATGCTACAGATATCTTACAAACGTTGAATACCTCGGAGCAAGAAGACTACGAACAACTGGTCAAACATTTAGGACTGAGATATGGGCAAACCCATTTGGATCACGTTTATCACTCCCAACTGAAACTTCGCCACCAGAAATCTAATGAATCCTTACAAGAATTTGGATATTGCCCGTCTCGTTCGCCTTGCCTATCCAGCCACACCGGAAAACGTGATGGAAAGGTTAGCATTCCAAACGTTTTTGGATGGACTCCGTGTCCAAGAAGCCAGACAAGCATTGATACTAGCTCGACCCACTCAATTGATGGATGCACTGACTCGAGCTCTGGAATTTGAGGCTGCGAAAAATACCTGTAGAGGTCAGGGCAGAGAAAGAGAATCAGAGGATGGCGCAAATGTTGAAGTCGCTGTAAGGAAGATAGTAGAGGAAGTCCTTATAAAACAAAGACTAATGAGATGTCGGAAGTGTCGTAAGGTAGGCCATATCCAGAGTCGTTGCAAGGAGAGCAACGGAGTACCGACTTCGTCGTCAGAACATCGCGTTGGAACGAGCTATAAGAACATTGATGTCTTATCTAAGAGACCAAGCCCTGATAATTCTAAACATGGTCAGAGAACCGAAGGCAAAAGAGCTGCTCTCTGTTGAACTACCGCCGTAGATGACCACTGGCAATTTGAGGAGATCCGAATAGACCAGAGATTAGGTCCAGATTTGAAAGAGGTTATCCGGTGGAAGGAAGAAGCCCAAACCTACGTGGCAGGAGATTTCCCGATACTCACCAACCATAAAGTCGTACTGGGCTCAGTGGAACTCCCTCAGCCTGGAGAATGGACTCCTGAAGGACAGAAAACAGATTGTAGTTCCCATAAATAGGAGACAAGAGGTTTTGCCAAAACTACATGATGATACAACTAGAGGACATCTGGGAGTGACGAAAACCCTGGGGAAGTTAAGAGAACGGTTCTATTGGGTGAAGTGCCAAGCAGATGTTAAGGATTGGTGCCGGAAATGTATAATTTGTGCAGCAAGTAATGGGCCTCAGAAGCGACCAAAAGCGCCCATGAAGCATTATAACGTGGGCATTCCATTCGAAAGAATAGCCATTGATGTTGTCGGTCCATTTCCTGAATCCGACTCTGGATATAAATACACTGTGGTGGTGATGGACTATTTTAGTAAATGGGCCGAAGCGTATGCCTTGCCGAATCAGGAAGCCTTGACCGTTGCTGATGTCCTTATCAAGGAATGGATCAGTCGTTTTGGTGTTCCCTTGGAGTTGCACTCAGATCATTGTAGAAATTTTAAGTCTGCCCTTTTCCAGGACGTCTACAAGCTCTTGAAGATCAATAAAACCCGGACGACAGCATTACACCCGCAATTCGATGGAATGGTAGAACAGATGGATAGAACTATTAACCGCCATTTGTCAAAGGTAGTTGCTGACCACCAAAGAGACTGGGACCAGTATCTGCACTTGTTTCTAATGGCATATCGTTCGTTTGTGCACGAGTCCACTGGTCAGATCCCAGCCAGTATTATAATGGGACGATAATTAAGACTACTATTAGATTTAATGTTTGGATGTCTCCCAGGAGAAGAGACTGCAGGTGAAGACTATGTTATCCAGTTACGTCGAAAGATGGATGACATACACCAACGAGTCCGGTTAAATATCGAGAATGTCAATGCCCGAATGAAGGAAGCCTATGACATCAGAGCCGAAGGCGGGGAATTTGTTTGTTTGTATAACCCGCAACGTCGTCGTGGATATTCGCCCAAGTTAAAAAGATCTTAGGAGGGGCCTTACCATATTGTAAAGAAGATCAACGATGTTGTCTACAGAATAAAGAAGCTACCTTGAGGAAAACCAATGGTGGTACATTTTAACAGGTTAGCACCTTATGCCGGAAGTCATGACAGCAAAGTTGACTAAGCCCAACTCCGCAGCATCCAACCACCCGATGACGGGATGACCATCGAGCAGTTTATAGCACTGTACTCTGATGGGACGTTATTCCGACACTTCTGAGAATGCGAAATGTTTTGTCTCTCAACAGGCCGACCGCTGTCATTACTGGGAATTCCTTTAAAGCTTCCAGAACATGAAAGATCTTCCCGATGTTTCGTGGACTTATCAGACAATTCGAAGAGAAATATATAAATATGAACAGTTGGCGATAGGAGGCATTCAGTTTTCGACGGTCGTATTGTATAGTAGATAAATGTAAATAGCTCTTGTGAATATAAAGTGTGTTAAAGTAGTGGAAATAAATTAGAATGAGTTAAATAAATCCAAGAACTGAACCCGAGAGTGAAAATAAATACAATACAATATGTTGCTTTGACAAGACAAGAGCAATTAAATAACAAATGACATTTTTGTTATAGCTCTTTAAAAAAAAAAACGAAAGAACCAAAATATGGTATACCTATATGTTATCGTTGCTTTATTACTAAATATCGTGAAATAGAAAGTTATATTGTAAAGTGGCTTATAGATGTATAAAAGCTGTAAAATCGTTAGAAGACATTAGAAAACATTAAGAAAATACGTACTCTACTTCACGTAAACTGGGATTGATACATTTCTAGGTTTCCGTACATTCACTCTAAGGAGACCATTACACAAACAGTCCCGCGTCGGCACTATATTTTAAGCTCAGTAGTTTGGGAGATAAAGTGGAGAATGACAAGTTTTATATAATAAACTATTTATATTCTAAACAAATTATTGTACAAATACAAAAAATATATATTTGTATTTGTTATGATCATTCCTTTTAATTGATATATTACTGATTTAGAATGATGTTTTCTTTTCTTGTACATTTTACGTAAAGCCCCATATTCTCGCACTATGGGTAAAAGGCATGTTTTTAAGAGAAACCTAAAATCTTGACAAAAATCAGAGATATCTAAACAATTTGTTTTTTTTAACTGAACCTTTGGTTATGTAGCGCAAGGTAAAATTATTTAGAATGTTATCATCCGGTATTCTTAAGGTGGAAATGAGAGGTAAAATGGTACACATTTCAAAATTCGATCTTTTTTTCTTAATTCTTTCTTTACGTAATAGTCTTACCCTAATAAGTAAGAATATTTGACTTAATATTCTTACGGATTCCGTACAATTTTTTTAAACTCCATCTTAAACTTTTATTCTCAACAAACGAATCACAATACGTTGTGCTTACGTACATCAAGAACAATGATTCATACCGAACAGATCATCGCTAAGATGCTATCAACTCAAGTTGTCACCTTCCATCCGTCAACTACCTTTATAGGCCTTCAGTTATTGCCGATGTTTTTCTGCCTGCTTCTGGTATGCTAACCTGTATAATTTCTAATTCACCAATGGATTTGAAATAATTGTTTGTTTGAATAGTTTTCTACAGTTTATTTATTCGACAGATAAGTTTTTATTTAAGATTATTAATTTCTTGAAGGGTTCCTATTTTGGCAGCGTTAATTAAAATGTTAAAACAATATCTATTAAATAAATTATTTGAGAAAACAAAAACAAACTCGTATTTCTTAAATAGAAACCTTCTACTTGTTATATGACATGATGCCCTTGAAAATGTTTAAATTGTTTGCTTTTTATTTAGTTTTATAATTTATCCATCAAAATTAATTTTAAGAGTTCTGCTTTAATTTTCATGAAAGTTACAGAGAGGCCCTTTTTTACTATTTATTTAAAAATGGGTGAAATAATTTCGGGTATAAAGGGGAACAAATTTAAAAATTTAAATTAATTATTAAATAATAATAATAATATAATTGCATTCCACATCCCTTTCATTTGATATATTACATGAGGCATCTGGAGAAAAATATATATTTTTTCATTTAAATCTATAATTTGTCCACAAAATTAATAGTAGGGTTATCTCCTTACTTTTCCTGTAAAGATCAAGTGATGCCCTATAATTTTGTTTTTGTTTAAAAATTTTAAAGTTTTATATTTTCGGAGTGAGATAAGGGGGGGGGATGGATAGATTTGTACATACTTTTTTTAATATGTTTTAAATAAATAATTTAAAAAATATGAAAAAGCATATATGTATTCTTTATAATGAGCCCTAAATTACATTTGACATAATACGTTTAAAAAAACAGAATTTCTATAATTTCACCCAAAATTAATATTACGGTTTCCCCGTCATTTTTGTCGTAATATAGGGACTCAGTTGAACTTGACAAGCAAAGTAAAGTGAAAATTAGAATGTTAGTTTTGGAGGGCAAATTATAAAATTGGATGAAAAAATAATTTGTTCAAGTGAGAGTTGGACTCGCATCCTAGGAGTTCCGTACCATGTGTGAGATTTGCTGCAATGTACGTAAATCAAAGAATATATTTTTCTAATATTTCAGTTTCAGACAAGCAGGGAGTGAGTGGATTTTCTTATATTTACTAATGGTTTTTTATCTGCGACATGGTTAGCTTGGCTTTTTCATAAAAATATTTATTTAATTTTCTAATTTGTCCTGCAATAATATATATAATTCTAAGCTCAGTAGTTTGGAAGATAAAAGGGATAATGGGTCAAATTTTAAATAATAAACTCTCAAACAGTTTAAAGAAATTAGTTAAAAAATGTACATAAATTATATTTGTATTTTTATGATGATTCCTTTCATTTGATACATTAGGTTACGGGTGCACTTTAAAAAACAAAAATTTAGTTTCTATTTATATTTATATAATACTGTTAGAATTTGTGTTTTACTTTACATAATTGGTCGAATTTTATATATTTTTTCAAATAACTTTCTAACAATATATTTTAAAATTATGAAAAAAAAAACTTATATTCTTCATTCTTCCACTTGATATATTACACAAGGTGTTTGAATTTTTCTTCATTTAATTCTGTAATTTTTTCTCAAAACATTTATATCAGGCTTTTCCATTTATTTTTCTTTTAGGGTTTAAGTGAGGGCCAATATTTCAATTTATTTCAAAATTGTAGGTTCGTTAATTTCAGTTATGAAAGGGGAAAAAAGTTGATTTTTTTTATTTTAATTAATGTCTTTTAAACAAATGATTTTGAAAATATGGATAAATATATATTTGTATTTGTCATAATGAGCCATTTCATTTGATATATTACATGATGCATTCGAAAAATGGAATTTATCATTTTCCATTTAATTCTATAATTTGCCAGCAAGAATTAATATTGGGGTTTTCTACTCATTTTTGCTACAAAGTTCAAGTGAGGCCCTAACCCCTAATTTTTTCAGAATTTTAGGTCGTATGGTTTCAAATAAAGGAAAGAATAGGGAAATTTCTTCATTTATGATTTATACTCCCGCTCGAGTCTTCAAACTATTCACTCATACCAAATTTCAAACTTTTCAGTTCAGTAGTTTCGGAGAAAATCCCTATATTGTATATATTGAACCCTAAAAAAAAAGAAATATCTGGAATGAGGAATACAAAGACATTTTTCATATAACAAGATTAATTTGTTTAAAAGACATCTTCAAAAATAGAGCAAAATATGGGCATTTTCATCTTATTTTGAAGGGCAAACTATAAAAGTATTTGAGTCGTAACGAGGAATGCTTTTTTCATATGTTTAGAATAATTTGTTTAACCGATAGTAATGAAAATATATAAAAGTTAGTCCATTCGTCCTCCATCACCAAAACTAACCAACCTAAAATTTTGAAAAAAATGAGTATATAGTGCCTCAATAAAAATTTAGTTGAAAAGATAATCTTCTAATATCAATTTTCAAAGCACCCCATGATTTTAAATAGAAAGTAAAACAGATTTTTTTCCAAAACTCATTCATAATGTATTATTAAAAGGGTTCGTCATCAAAACTACAAATATATTTTACTGTTATTTTTAAAATAATTTGATTAAGAGTTTTAATATTGCAATAGATTCTATCAGTTCAAAATTCACATATATTCACTTTCAACGTCTTTATTTTCAATAAAAAAAAACAAGTAAACTTTCTTAAACAAACACAATGACTAAAACTATCACCTATCATAATCAACTTGTAACTTGTAGTTTTGTAACTTGTAGAATTTGCAACATCACAATTATTCTACAAGTTACAACTAAAATATAAAATATTGTTATTCGAAATGTGCACGAGAGTAGCACAGAACAGAGATCATGCAAAAAAAAAGAGTAGCACCACCTAACATGCGCAACTATTGGCGAATATGTCAAATAATGCCAATATACAAAAACAAGGTAGATAAAAATTAAATAAAAATTCAGTATGAGACAGAAACAACAAGTGCAAGTATTTTGTAACTCGTAGCTTGTAGTTTTTTACTAATAATATTAGTGCGATGATTTTGAAACAGGCCCCTGGTATTTGTACATGCTACTTCAAAATCAAAACAGCCTCGCATAAAGTAGTCGCCATTATATTATATAAAATTCAATCGTCTGAAGAATGTTCCAGTCTTTTTGGAAGCCAGCCTAGTTAGTATTCGAAATCGGAATGACTTCAATCTCAACATTTTTACACTCATGGAAATTTCAATTACTACCGTTGGTGATAGTTTTTATATACAGCATTTTATTTAGTTTTCGCAATGTTCTTATCGGAACGATTAATTTAGAAGGATTCGTATTTTTTTGCGGTCCTCAATGAATTGTATAACAATATTTTAATAACTTATAGTTTGTCCTTTTCTCTCTTTTTTTTATAAAAACTCTCTTCATCGCCATCTTACTAAACGGTGCTGAAACTTGGACGCTCCGTGCTTACAAGAGTCAAAAAATCGACCATCTTGGATAGCGCATCACACAAACGTTTCCATTTCAAACGAACGCAAGATAAAAACTTTATTAGAGAATTAGGGAAAACAGAGACTTAGGGCAAGCACGTATCCTTAACCGTAAACGTAAGGCGATACGTTTGGCTCCTCCCACATTACGTATCTTTTTACGTATACGTTTTACGTATCCCGTATCGTTTTATGAAATGAGGAACCACAGAACAAGCAAATCAGTTTGTCTATACTTAGTAAACCTTTGTTCTTTGAAGATAGGCACAAAACAATCATAACATGAAATGTGTAGATATCCTAACTACAAAAGTATACGTAAACGTATCGTCTTAAGATTACGGATACGGATACGTAATACATAGTGCTTGTCTTCTAAACGTTGTTTGTGGCATATTCTTGATAATGTTTATCTTTTTTTGGGCAATAACACCACAATCGAAATAAAACGACGTATATTGATGGAAAACCAAACGTTTCAAAGTCTATTTTGACTTTCGTTGTCAATGGCTGTATATTTATTGATTTATATTGCAAAATGAAAATTTGATTTATGACAAACTGCATATACAAGATTCCTTGCGAATGCAATAAATTTTATATTGGAGAACCATCGATACCATTAAACGTACGAATAAATGAACACAAGAATTACATAAAGAAACGACAATATGAAAAATCGAATATTTGTGAACATGCTTGGGACCTAGGCCATAAGATACAATTTGACAATTCAACTATACTTCACAAAGAACAATATAACAGAAACGAAAAATAAAAGAGTCTGCCTTAATTCTTTTGAATGAAGACGATTGTATCGCTTCTACTTCTGTAGAATTTAATCGTATCTGGTTACCGACAATTAAGGAAGAAATTATTAATGGTAACCTTCTTTTGAACAACCTAGTATCGGGATAGTTCATAACGTTTTTCCTAGGTTTTATCTTATGACGTTAATGGGATCACTGAAACAATAGAATTCTTTGATCGCATTTTTCGCGAATCTTATTACAAAGTCGTACCTAGGATCGCCACTTATAAATTCTAAAGGCAACTCTTTCAAATTCTTCTAATTTGAAAGCTGTTTAACTATAATAAATGATATTTAGAATTTTTGTGCTACATGTATAACAAAAAACAACAAATTTTCTAATGTCAATTTAAATGTCAGAAATCAAATTTTCATTTTGCAATTTAAATCAATAAATATACAGCCATTGACAACGAAGTCAGACTAGAGTTTGAAACGTTTGGTTTTCCATCAATATACGTCGTTTTATTTCGATTGTGGTGTTATTGCCCAAAAAAACATAAAAATAACGTAGTGCTTGCCCTAACTCTCTAACACTACGTATTACTTATCCGTATCCGTAACCGTAAGACGATATTTATTTTGTGCTTATCACCAAAGAACAAATTTTTATTGAGTAAAGGGAAACTGTTTTCTGGTTCTGTGGTGCTTCTTTTCATAAAACGTAGAAATATACGGAATGTGGGAGGAGCCAAACGTATCGCCTTACGTTTACTGTTAAGGATACGTTCTACGTAGTGCTTGCTCTATTTCTCTATTGTCATCAACGTATTTTTCAATAGAACCTAGAAGTGATGATAACAGAGAGATCAGCTGTTTTAGGAACTCGAGCAAGAGGTAAAACACTAACATGTAGCCTGGTCAAATTAACCAGAACACCGGCCATTCATTCTGTCAGTTTTTTCTGGACGCATAGAACACAAAGAAATGGAAACAGCAGGTAGAGCATAGCGGGTGAACATGGCGATTCTCAGTAGAGACTAGAGAGTGGGAGAAACGACTGAGTATATTAGTTACAAAACAAAAAGATAAAAATAAAGCTTTTGGCAAAATATAGCAAAAATCCTAGTCTTAATTTTGTGGGTCAAATTGAAAAAGTAAATAAATATTTTTATAAAATCAAGCACAGCAAGTAGCAAAAATTATAATAAAAATATAAAATCCTCATTTTGTTATCTTAATCTTAGTACATAGCAAAATATATGCTATGATTTACCTAGATTACAAGTATAACAAATCTGAAATTAATATTTATGTGAAATCGATCAATTTTAAAAATAAAATATTTGTATATTATAATCTGTGTCGAAAAACCAAGAATGCTTTAGCAACTCCTGTTAACAGTAGCATATAGTGACATATTTTATTATTCAATTAGAATCGGATAAAACTTAGGGTTTTAGACTACTCTTTCAGAAGTTTATATCAGATATATATCCCTGGTAACTAATGAACCATAAGACATTATATATAAAAATTATATATAAAAAACACCTCGATTTCCTTGAAGCGGAATAAAATATTAAATAATCGATAACGTCAGCGTTGTTGTGTACGAAAATAATTTACTTTCAGTAGAGCAAAATGCCGTATTTCTTGACAGTCAAGATATGGAGGGTACTAGAATAGCAACATAAAATATGCAAAATATAGAAAGATAGATAACAATAATGCTGGCTCGGAATAGCGTAACATAACATGGCAGAACGGAGGCTTCTTCATAAATCAAAATATTGTAAACGGATAATAATTTTTCCGTTACTGCGTTTGCAACAAAACTTCGAGTAAACCGTGTAGTTTGTTTGTGGGTTATTGTAAAAACTCAGTTTCTCTTTGTTCAGTTTCGTATTTGAGGTCAGTCTTCGTTGCATTCTTACATCCTCAAGCAGTAACAAACGTATTCTGTATTTTCTTTTATCGTTAGGAAATGATTGGAAATAACATATCCAATCGTAATATTTCCAACGAAGTCATGTTAAATTTTATCAAGAGATCAATAGCTTGATAATTCAGCACTGCTCTAAACTTCAAATTAACAAAAAACTCATATTTGAAAGATTGAATTCTGTGAAAAGTATCTTTAATTTAAAGAATTGATTTTAAGTTTAGCGAAATTTATGGTTTTAAAATTTGCTCGCATTTTATATCGACATGCTTTTGTATTTTATTTTTATTTAAAGAACCACAATATATATATATATATATATATATATATATATATATTCGAGTAACTAGAAGCGGAAGCAGAAGGCTACGAGAATCATGTGAACCGATCTGAAGAGGGCAGATGTGACTTTGTCGAAACGTCGCCATTTTACCATCGATCCCGGCAGGGATCAGTTATCATCTACGCGGATGAATTCCCGGAAACCATCTAATACATATATATATATATATATATATATATATATATATATATATATATATATATATATATAATGCCACTGCGGAATTCGGCTTGGGCTCATGATTGAGCGGAATCTGGTGTACTTTTTTATGTTCTGTATGATTTTAGAGAATACTTTGTACACTACAGGTAGAAGACTTATCGGTATGTAGTTTGGAATGTCTCCTTTCCTAATTTTCTTATGGATTAATATTATGGCTGCGCTATTCCATTATTCTGGTATGTGCTTTTTTCTTATATAGTGTATGTAGATATATTTTGCATCATTGATCAGATACATACTCTTAAGTAAGTTATGGGTAGAACCAAGGAATATCAAATACCACTTGCTTTAGCCTTCATTGACTTCGAGAAAGCGTTCGAAGGCAGTCATCAATGCCCTGAGTGAACAAGCCATATAAAGAACCATTAGCCAACATATACACGGAAGCCAAAGCCAAAATTAGAATATACGGAGGCAGCCCTGAATTTCCTAAGAGAGGTGTCAGACAAGATGACGCAATATCACTAAAACAATTGACAGCGGCCCGGGCGCTATAAAGTATATTTCAGAATTTAGACGGCAATAACATAACAATCTTCTGAGATTTGCGGATGATTTGTCCTAATTGTCAAAAACTCAGAATAACTGTAACAACAAATAACACAGCAGTAAGCAACGAAATAGGCCTTAAAATAAACATCAAGAAAAAAATGTTTACGAATTGGTTGACATTCAAGATATCACAATAGATAACACAAACCTGGAAGTAGTATAAGAAGTATACACGGGTCAATTAATATATAACAGATTCGCTACTACTTTCTACTACATTCAGAAGGAATTCAATCATCTTCAAATGTCGAATGCCAATCCACCTCAAGAAGAAAGTGTTTGATCAATATGTTCTGCCAGTGCTAACATATAGTGCGAAACTTGGATTCTGAAAACTAAAATTAAACATAAATTCCCAGTTACACTATGGAAAAAGATGCATGCTAGGGATAACAAGAACAAACCGAATAAGAATTCCCTGAATTCGCAGTGGGCAATACATCTGGCAAGGCGACAAAACAATAGATGGACAGCAAAAGCACTGAACGGTATTCCAGGGGTGTAAAAACTTCAAAAAAACAAGATGGGACTATGACATTAGGCTTTACATGGTCTCAAAAAGCAAAGAATAGAACATCATTGAAAGAAGTGAAAAATGAATATGTAAGAGAGGTTACACCATGAAATAATAGTTGAGTATAGCTGAACATGATGGTGATGATGATGATGATATATATATATGATCACTTCATAACTATTTAACGGTCACAATACTATCTTAAATCAATTTATGATTTATATAGCTATCAAGTAGTCAAAAATTGAAATAATTATGACAAACATTTTTTACTTTATGCTTCATTTCGTTTCATATTTATATTGCTTTCAACATCTCTTCTTTAATACTTTCTGTTTTTATTTGTGTTATTCGTCACTTGAATTGCTGTTACATACTAACCGTATTTGTTTACCCAAAGTAGTTTTGATAGCGAAGTGTCCACAATTAACACTATGAAGATAAATTCATACTATGCATTTTATTTCAGAAATACCAGCCACAATGTTTCGTAATCAATTTTGTTCAAAAGCCTGTCAATTGTGATATTTATGTATCGTTTCAATTTGTTTTCGTGACTAAAACATTTCACACTACAGGAATACGCCTAAAATATAGTTAGTTATATTAATTAATGTTTAAAGCTGAATGTCTACTAAAATGTAAATACATTAAACGCATGTATTGATTATTGAGTACCTTCATTTTTAACAAATATAATATTTGTTGAGTTTCATCATTAAATTGAGCTTATTATCTGACTTTAACCTAATGTTAACAATAAAATACCAAACGTCAAATTCGGTGTTCTGAAGTAGGTATCTCTTTGATTTAAAGAATGTCAAACAGAGAATTGGAATATTTATTACAACGAAAAGCAATTTTTTTATAGGAATTGTAGATAAAGGTATTAATTGACTGTTATATTTGTTTATTTATTAAAATGCATCGCCTTTCATACAAATGTAGAGACTTATTTAATAACTGGCCCGTGGTCCGTTTTCTTATACAAAACATGTAAGTATATATATATATATATTATATATATCTAATTATAATGGTAACGGCTGTTAAAATTTAGTATTCAAACAAATTGCGGGTAGCAGCCAAAGATTAATAAGTGTACTCTTTTTTATATGAGAGCTTTCGGAATTTTTTTATTCCTTCGTCAGTCAAATACTGAAAAAGTTACAAATATTGTTGTTATTATAAGTACTATAAATGAAATAAATGGTAACTTACTAAAGTTGAGGTTCACAAAATAAAATTAGCATCTCTAGAGAATTAAAAAATGTAACATTTAGTTTTATGGTTGTAGTTTCATGAAAATAGATCTAAATTTGAATTTTTTGATGAAAAATATAAATGTGAAACCATAGAAATGTCGGAGGTAATATTATAAGGGATGAGAGTTTTTTTTTATGTTTAAGAAAATAAATAAATAAATAAATTTCCAGACAAGTTCCAAAAGTAAGTAATATATGCAAATATATATCACAAAAACAAAAACGTATGGGTTGATTATTATTTTATATATACACATATATATTAGTATCAGTCATCAATAGTATCAACTGAAGTATTGACAGAAGAGTTTGCTGTTAGTCTATCATTATCCAATTTCAACAGGTTACAATAAATTACATTAAGATCCCGTACATCAGTCCGTCGATTAATGCTGTTATCATAATTATTGATGAAAACCATTTCTAAGAAATTTCGTTTAAAAGTATTACGTTCTAGAGCTAAAATTTTTGTATTTTCAAAATCCGCACTGTGGTGATTATTAAGACAATGTATGGCTAAAGAGCAATTTTCTTTTTTTAGCCTAATATCACTTTTATGTGATGTTATTCTATGTTTTAAATTTCTAGATGTTTGCCCTATGTACGTAGCAGGACAATCATTGCAATTAATTTTATATACTACGTTATGGATAAAAACGGTTGGTGATTTATTCAATAAAATTAAAGACAAAACACCTAAAGACCTTAAGTCCAACGTAGTATATAAAATTAATTGCAATGATTGTCCTGCTACGTACATAGGGCAAACATCTAGAAATTTAAAACATAGAATAACATCACATAAAAGTGATATTAGGCTAAAAAAAGAAAATTGCTCTTTAGCCATACATTGTCTTAATAATCACCACAGTGCGGATTTTGAAAATACAAAAATTTTAGCTCTAGAACGTAATACTTTTAAACGAAATTTCTTAGAAATGGTTTTCATCAATAATTATGATAACAGCATTAATCGACGGACTGATGTACGGGATCTTAATGTAATTTATTGTAACCTGTTGAAATTGGATAATGATAGACTAACAGCAAACTCTTCTGTCAATACTTCAGTTGATACTATTGATGACTGATACTAATATATATGTGTATATATAAAATAATAATCAACCCATACGTTTTTGTTTTTGTGATATATATTTGCATATATTACTTACTTTTGGAACTTGTCTGGAAATTTATTTATTTATTTATTTTCTTAAACATAAAAAAAAAACTCTCATCCCTTATAATATTACCTCCGACATTTCTATGGTTTCACATTTATATTTGACATCAAAAAATTCAAATTTAGATCTATTTTCATGAAACTACAACCATAAAACTAAATGTTACATTTTTTAATTCTCTAGAGATGCTAATTTTATTTTGTGAACCTCAACTTTAGTAAGTTACCATTTATTTCATTTATAGTACTTATAATAACAACAATATTTGTAACTTTTTCAGTATTTGACTGACGAAGGAATAAAAAAATTCCGAAAGCTCTCATATAAAAAAGAGTACACTTATTAATCTTTGGCTGCTACCCGCAATTCGTTTGAATATATTATATATATATATATATATATATATATATATATATATATATATATATATATATATATATGTTTTAGGTGGTTTCCGGGAATTCATCCGCGTAGTTAGTTGATAACTGATCCCTGCCGGGATCGATGGTAAAATGACGACTTTTCGGCCGAGTCACATCTGCCCTCTTCAGGTCGGTTCGCATAATTCTCGTAGCCTTCTGCTTTCGCTTTTAGTTAGAATTATGCGAACCGACCTGAAGAGGGCAGATGTGACTCTGCCGAAACGTCGGCAGGGATCAGTTATTAACTACGCAGAAGAATTCCCGGAAACCACCTAAAACATGTACTGCCCGCGAAAACTTAAAAACAAATATATATAGAAAGAAAATCATCACGAATAGATAGATTTCTTCAAGTGACTCTATAAGGACTTCCATTCTTCGGATGTAAGTAACTTAAAAATGTGCTTGAATTTAAAATAAAAAATCAGTACAATTTTATCTTATTCGTTCAAGTGTCAAGAAAATACCATTATTTTTGCATTATGATTTAATACTAAATTATATACAGTATACTTCGTTTTGGTGCATTGTTTCTGCTCAGCTCTTGATATGTATGTACTGTTTTTAAAGTAATTCTAAACCTATTAATAATAGTAACAGTGTTCCTGGAGATTAATGTTTCGTTGGGAATTTCTTCCTCATTAGGCATCGCAAATATCAATGTTGTTTCAGCAACATGCAACAATTACCGGACTTTACTTGTTTTAAATCTTAATTAGTTTTAGAGTTAATAGAAGTTGCAATTCAATAACCACATCTTATTAAAAGCAGTCTTAAGAATTAACTTTATTTTGCACTAATAAACCGAAACACAACTAAAAATCTTTCTGCAAATTCAAGAATTATATTAATCCGTCTACTTTTAACAAACAACGTACCACCTAAATTTCAAGTTGAATATCCCAAAAGATCTATTAAAAAAATCCTTAATAAGTATAATAAATTTTGTTAATACCTACGTATTTTCTCGAACCCCAGTATCTCGGCGGGTTTTCATAAAGGAGTCGTAAATCATTTACATCTTTTTTCGTTCATACATTTTGAAGCCCAGTTTCACTCGTACAGCGTATTAAAGAACAGAAAGCAATAAAAGCTAATATAAATTCCTATATAGTGTAACGAAGTTCGAGACGAAAGATCTACTTGTACAAATAATAAAAGAACATGAGCATCTGGTATTTCATTAGACTTATTTCAACCCTCTATATTAGTATATTCCTGAGTCCGTCCTGGTCGACATTCCCCTTTCTGATTAAATCTTTTGCGAAATTGACAACAAAACAAACGAAAATAATTGCAGATTGTGTATACCTTGTTCGGAGGCAATGCCGAGATGAGTTTTTTGCACTAGTTTTTCCATCAACAAATCTGGTTTTTCTCTCCCTCGAACTCAACGGGAATCGCATTTTGATTGCTCGCCTCATTCCGTTCGGTATCACAATGGAAATGTTTTGGATTTTCTTTCTCCATACTAACCATTACTAAATTGCCGGGTGGAGCTTCCTCGTCATGAAAAAATAATCTGACAAAGCATGCAATTGTTATCCTGTTTAAAAACTTTCTCAAAACGTTTTCATTTATTAATTAGATAAAACACCAATAAAATTATTTTCATCGCTGGTATCAATAAATTTCGAATCGAGGTGACAACAGTCAATTTCAATTTTCAATCTACAGCAGGCAAGTAAGTGAAATTGCGATAAAGCTGAATATAATTTATAATTTTGACATGCGCCAGGTGGAAATCTGTTGCCTATGTTTTATTTTGACTGTTCATTTTAGGTTTCACTCGTCACAATGGTTTCCATGTGAACTGACGTTGTTAAACAGTGTTTTTTTAACCAATTTGTAGAAATATTGTTTTGCTTGACTTTTCTTGCAGTTGTCAATTTATTTACTAATTAGCTAACATTGTGAACAACGACAAATTTTGATCGATTGAAACTTTTGCAATATATTTAGCTAAAATTTATTTTGTGTTTCTTGATCTTGTTGAAGATGTTAGTTATACATGGTCAGTAAGGTTTCTCGTGGCAGATTCTTTTCATTATTTGAATGAGAATTGCAAAAAATTGTGAAAATAACTTGCAAAGATAGGATAAAGATAAATTGTTATATAGGGTGACCCATAAGCAGTTGCAGTTTTGGTGAACTATATTGGAAATTAATGGATTTATATTTATAGTTAAACATTGTCGGCCAAAGTTATACTGGGTGCCCGATAAGTAGTTGCATATACAAACTATTTGAAATTGAAGTAGCGTAAAATTATAGTTACACATGGTAGATAAAAAAATATTCGAAAAATATTGTAGGATAGAACATGAGCTGTTGCATATATGCAATATCTCAAACATGAGGCGAAGTAAAATTATAGTTAAAACAATGTTAGAAAAAGTAATATGCAACTTTATATATATATGTATATATATATGGTTGATGATTTATTCCGGTGTACATCCGTTCGTCTGTATTCGTTTGAAAAATCACTTGACGTTTCGCCAAAATCATATTTGGCTTTCTCAAAAGATACTAAGTAACTATATATATAATATATATGTTTTTAAGTTTTCGCGGGCACTAAAAGTTTTAGGTGGTTTCCGGGAATTCATCCCTGTCGGGATCAGTTATCAACTACGCGGATGAGTTCCCGGAAACCACCTAAAACATATATATATATATATATATATATATATATATATATATATATATATATATATATATACGTAACCAGATACAAAACCGAGGCCCGATATGTTCAACAGACCACCAGAGGCCCACATGAAGGGATAGTTTTCAAAAAATATATTTTGATGTTTTGAAATATTTTTAAAACGTTTAATCGTAATTCCTTTAGAGGGGTAAGATATTAGCAGAAATAAAAATTTTTATATATCATGCACATTCGAGTCCATTCGTCGATATTAACACACATGCGAGACCTGCTGTATATAAATTTTTTTTCACTGTATAACCGAGTCCTTGCAACGTTGCCACGATATGCCCATGGGGTGTCAGTCGTGGCCTGTCATCGTTTTTATCAGGCAACAGTAATGTTCTGCACCCTTGTGCTGTCGACCTTTATATATTGAATTTTGATATTTTACTATTATTTTATTTAGTTTTGTGATTTTTGTTAGATTACGGCTGGCTATAGAAGTGCAGGTTGTCAACAAAAATTTATTTTTTAATAAAACCATGTTATACTCTTAGAAATAAATGTACCTTATAAATAGTAGATACGTATTTCTTCATATTTTAGATTAAAACCTTTAAAGATCATATCAAGAGCTCTCTGAGTATTGGAATTTTACCTTGTAACCAAACGAAAATCTTGCTAAACTTTATGAATGGGCGTGTATAATATAAATTATCGGTAAGAACAAATACAGGGATAGGCTATAACAGGTACATGAGGTACACACCAGAATACATTTGTGTATTGTGAATTTAAATATTTTTAGTCACGTAGTTTTAGCTTTCAAAATAAAATAAAAATATTGTTACTCAATAGTCTGCTGCATCACTATGTTTGAGTAAAAAAAAATTTTAAATGCTAAATTTTTGTACCTTAGTTGACACATAAAATCTTAATAATAGAATTTTCACACAACCTACAGTTTCAATTATAAGTAATAAGTCTCTGCTAGGCACATATATACTTTAAATCACAGTATATCTTAAAAGTGGAATAAAATTTCCTTGCAGTTACAGTATATATATTAATATTAAATTTTGATAATTATTTATAGTACACCAAATTACAAAATAATATGAATTTATGAGAATTTAAAATAGTAACTACAAACTGTTATCAAAAATTTATCACAGGTAAAATTTTTTCAAAAATGAAGAGCTCAAAAATTGCGTTCGATCCTAAAAAAGTTTTGAAACAACGGAAGACTCTATATTGTTATCATTATCATATTAATATACTGCTATCGCCAAGTGGACGGGTCACCGACTAAGGCCGTATAGCTTCAAATGAAACGTAAGTGAGAAAACGCCCAATTATTGAAAAGGTATGTACCTACAAATCTACATTTTCACATGAGTTGGTTTACATAGTTTTCTGAGTGTGTTTTTTTGAAATGTGTTTTTTCGTGAAAATTCTAAATACAGGGTCAAAATTTCCCATTTACATAGTTTTTATTGTTCTTTAATGTAGCAACACCACAACTCGTCCTTTGAATTTAATAGACATGAACAAATGAACAATGAAATTACGCTCTTCAACCTACCGTAAGCCCTCAAAATGTTTTAAATTAAATGTTTTAGTATTATATTCAATGCATCATGATAAACATTTCAGATGATGTCATGCGCAGACTTGGTCACATTTGGGAACACAAGTCGGCATACCGTTTACAGGTGTATCGTGTGCCCGCCAATACTGCCTTCAAATTCACACGAGGGTTACAATAACCTAACCTAACCTAATGTAATAAGTATTGAGTTTCGACGAACTACCTGCATAGACATTGTACATATCTGGTTTTTTTAACATTCTAGGCTGTGTAGTGAAGTGGTGTTGTGTACTTTAAAAATGAATACTCGCTCAAACAAAATTTTGAACATGGTTTTAAGTCAGCATTCAGGTAAGTCTAATATTTAAATCAGTAACTGAAATATATTAGCTCCCCCTTCATTTTTGTTTTGATCATATAAAGCATGAATACCAAGTGTCGCGGTAGACGAAAAATATTTTTACCAATTTTAAAAGCAAAGTATAGGGATTTTTTTCCACAATAAATAAAATTTAAGTTTACTTTTTTATTTTTGGGTCCTATTACTTAATTTATATAAAATAGAAAATTGTCGACAACGACACAGAATAATCAAACCCAGAAGCGAAACTCTTGTCGGAACCTTTGATGTTTTGGGGTCAAGATTTCGTGACCTTGAACAAAATCGGCCTCTACTTTGACCGTAACGATATCCGGGCGGTAACTTTAAATTAAATATAAGGAGGAATTTGTATTAAAGGTGGAACAACATATTTGAAAAATGTAATTTTTAAAGGCATTTGAATAAAAAAATAATAATCAGAAGTCGTGTGAAAATAAAGGTTAGTGTTTATATATTTGTGATATACCAAAAGTTCCACTTCAAATGGTGTGGAAGAATAGGTCCAACTCACAATCTTTTTAAAGTATATTTTAATTCTCAAAATTTTTTTGACTTGTGTAGTTACCTCGTTCTGATGCAATTTAAAATCATAAATAAATCTTATAAGATTTAGTGCTAATAATGCGATCCTTGGACTGTTTTTTTAAAAACGATAAATTTCACCTCATAGTTAGAATATGTTTGATAATTGATATGTAGTTGAATTTTGTCTACATGTAAGTAACATGTATTTAACATATTCTTTCTGAATAATGGGATTATTTTTGTAGCTTTTACTCTGAGGATAGCGTACATTCTGGCGGCAACGGAGAGTTTCGCTTCTGAGTTTAATTATTCTGTGCCAACGACGACAATTTTCCGTTTAGATGTTATTATACTTATCAAATACATGATAATATGTAGTACACTCGTAGGTAGGGCTGCCACCTTTTTCTAAAGAAAATAAAGTATATTTACTGTTCAAGGTAAAAAAAATAAAGTACATCTGAATATAAAATATTTTTTGTTAACATTTTTCCATACATATTTTTGTTACTTCAAGCAACATCTAACAAATATTTGTTATTAAAGAATATTTAAACAATATCTTTGCACTCTATATCCATATTAAGATATATTAATAGTCCATTGTTGTTTCTTTCATCCCGCCACTTAGCCTTCTTCAGAGAAAAAACTATCTCTGTAAATGCAGAAGTGGCGGAAATTGACAGCAAAAATGACACTATTGTAAATATATTTATAAAGTCATTACCTCCTAAAAATTGTTGGCACTTCTGTGAAGTTCTTAATAAAAAAAAATGAATGAACTTGCTTTAAATGAATAAATTTATTCTTACAGAACATTCATATTAATTTTATGTTTTTGTAGTTTCATAGTTTCAACTATGTGAACAAACTGCTCTTTTATGTTGGTCAATGAAGAGAGTCAATTTGTGTGGCTGAAATCAAACCACTTGTCTCGGTGCACCAGGACCTTGTCCAAGAACAATATGAAATGTCTGTAAAAATTCTGATAACTTCAGTGTCTTTAATCATTTTCCAGTTTGATACCCAAAGAATAGATCTTTTCTTTTGATTATTTCGTTCCTAAGATTGTATACATCCAAAATTGCTATATTATTCCCTTTTAAGAATTTTACAGTTTTTTTTTAATATATAAAATGTAACTACCAAAGTCTTAATCATCATTGTATTCTGCAACAATACATTTTGTAAAATCTTTGACAGTCTTTTCCTAAGTTCAGACAATAAAATATTTCATGCAAGGGCGCAGTTTTGGTTTAGGGAGGCACTAATTAGGAAACAACTTGTCCTAGAGGACAAACGAAAAAAAATTCCTAAAAAGTGGGAAAATTTTTTGGTCCTGAGGGGGGCAAGTCAGCAAATTTATGGGAAGGTTGAATGGCTCACAGCCGGTTTTTCAGGTCCGGCAGCTGCCCCCCTTCGGTTCGCCTATGATTGTATGTATCTCAGAAAGAGCCATCTAGTTCTTACATAGGCACTGAGGTTCATGAAATTCTCCATCTACAGATTCTATGATATTTTAAATTCTTGTCTCCGCACAGTGGATTGGGAAAAATACGGACAGATTAACATTTTTGTTTGTTACGATAAAATAATTAAAATCTTTAAAAATCGAAATAGATAAAATTAAGTATTTTGTTGCATTGACAAGAAATAAAAGTATTAAGTGCGTTTTGCGGAAATACAATAAGTACAATACTGTATTATAAAATACTGAAGAGTTTCACTATTTTGGTAATATTATTGTTATTATTCTCAATTTTTCTGATTTTTTGGGTTCCGTTTATAAAAATATACGGATAACCATATGAAATCACTCGTGATTTCTCCGTCTTTCATATCATAGCCATTTTCTCCAAACTCGACGACTCGATGACAAATGTTGAAATTTGATATTTTAGTACTTGAATGAAAAAAAAAGTTTTTAGGGGTACGTCTGGGGGTAAATTTAAAAAAATCGAATATCCCCCCACCTATCTCCGAAACTAATGAGCCTAACATTTAAAAAAGGAAATATAGAACGTTGTCCAAAGTTTACAGGAATAATAAGTAGAAACCTCTAATTTTAATTTTTGGGGGGGTGGTGCAAATTATAGTATTAAATATAAAATAAAAATTGTTCAAACACATCATGTATTACATCATATTTAATATATATTAAATAATTAGTTTAAAAGATATTAAAAAAATTACCTATTCCCCCTTATTTAAAAAATTATCCAACCCCCTTTATTTCCGAAACTATAAGACATAAAATTAAAAAAATACTTCAACTTTGCAGGAAAAATGAGGAGAAATCCCTAATATTAATTTCGGAGAAAGTATAAAATTAAACGGGAAATAATATATTAAACTTTTTTAAAAGGCATCGTACTATATATCAATTAAAAGGGCTTATTAGGAGGAATACAAATATATTTTTCTTCATATTTTTAAAATCCATTGTTTAAATGATATTAACAGAAACATAAAAAATACCCATTTCCCCGTTTATTTCCTCACTTTAACTTGATTAAAAAAATAAGTAGAAAACCCTATATTAATTTTGGGGGACAAAATTATAAAATTAAATGGAAAATAATATTTTTTTTATCATGTATTAGACCAAATGAAAGGGCTCTTTATGAGATATACAAATATATATTTCCCATATTTTTAACAACATTTGTTTAAAAGATATTAACATAAATATAAAACATCGACTTATAACCCCCCTTCTATATCTCAACTACACGATCTAAAATTTGGAAAAAATTACAAATATAGGGTCTCACTTGAACTTTGCAGGAAAAAATAGGGAGAAAACCCTGATAGTAAGTTTGGGGGCAAAATACAGAATTATAATGGAAGAAAGACAAGTATATTGTCTTTAAAATAATTTTTAAAATAGTTTGTAAAAAAATTAAAAATATAAAGCTACAAAATTCGACCCATTAAAAAAGTAAAACACAAATTCTATCTAATTTATAAACTCAAATTGAAACTAAAATGTTAAGGTACAACCTTCAAATGAATAAGGAATAATTATAAATGTACAAATATATTTTAGGTATTTGTTTTATTAAAATATTTTTTAAATTAATAAATAATTATTTAAAATTTGACCAACTGTTCCAAACTACTGAGCCTAAAATTCAGGCAAAGATTATATAGGGGTTTACTGAAAGTTTACTGGTAAAATAAAGGGAAAATCTTAATCTTAATTTTTGGGGGCCCAGTTAGAAAATTAAATAAATATTTTTTTAAAAATCAGGCGTATCATGTAGCAGATGAAATAAAAAGGCTCTGTGTGAGAAATAAAAGTGTATATGTTTTTTATAAATTTGGTTTAAAATATATTAAAATAAATATAAGAAAATGCACTCATTCTCTGCTGGAATATTAGAAAAATATATTATATCAACTCGCACTTGACCAAATTATTTCTAGTTATATTTTGGTTGGTTTGTATCCAGATTTTAATGATTCGCCCACAGTCGTGCGGGAGATTAATTACTCGTACAATATTTTTCCCCCAGAGTGTACATGGAATATCAACGCCCTGTTTTAAAATCATCTGTTATCTATTACATCATAGGGTGATCGGTAATACAGTCTTTACTTAATAATCATTTCAACCTATAACTACACATTAGTTTAAAAGTAATGTGTAAATTATTGTTTATAAAAAGCCAGCTCTAATTAGCATTTACTGGTTGATTTTCAATAATAGACGGATAAAATCTGTAGTAGGCGTAACAGACATGAAACAATTTCAGGGAAATAATGATCTTCAATAACTTTTTAACGATATTGGTCGATGAAACAATACTTTTTAGGGTTCCGTTTATACAATATACGAATACCCTTATAATATCACTCCGGATTTCTACCTCTTTCACATCACAGTAATTTTTTTCTAAACTACTGGACGGAAAAGGTTGAAATTTGGTACCAGTGTATAATTTGGTGATACGACCAGGAGTACATATCGTAAATGAAGAAATTTTGATTTTAGGGGTACTTTTGGGGGGGAGGGGAACTAAAAATATGGACCGTTCCCCCCCTTATCTCCGAAACTATAATTAAAATTTTGAAAAAAAATTAGTCGTATTGAACCTCTCCTGAATTTTACCGGAAAAATAATGAGAAACTTCTACTAATAATTTTAGTGAGGCACATTACATATTTAAACGGAAAATATAAAATTAAAATTATTTCTAACACACCATATAATCATATGAAAGGGCTCATTATGGCGAAAACAAATATATATTTTTCATATTTTTAAAATAAATTATTTCCGAAACTATAAGCCGTAAAATTTTGAAAAAAAAATTAGATATATAGGCCCTCATCTGAATTTTACCAGAAAAATAAGAAAAAACCTCTTTATTTTGGGAGGCACATTACAGAATTAAATGAAAAATATCAAATTAAAATTGTTTCTAACACATCACCTAATATATCAAATGAAAGGGCTCATTATGGCGAAAACAAATATATTTGTTTCATCAAAAATAAATTATTTTAAATATATTAACATAAATATAACAATTTTTACCAATTCCCCCTACGTTATCTCCGAAACTATGAGCCGCAAAATTTTGAAAAAAAATTATAGATATAGGGCCTCACCTGAATTATACCGGAAAAATAAGGAGAAACCCCTACTATTATTTCTGGGGGGCAAATTACAGAATTAAATGAAACATATAAAATTAAAATTATTTATAACGCATCATGTAATATATCAAATCAAAGGGCTCATTATGAGGAATACATTTTTTTTTCATATTTTTGAAATGAATATTTTAAAATATATTAACAAAAATATTTAAAAAAAAATTAACCAGCCCCCCCTTTATTCCTCAAATTATAAGACCTAAAATTTTTTGTTTATATGAAAAATGCCAAGAAATCCCTTATATTTTTGGGGGCCAAATTATAGAATTAAAGGGAAAATAATAAAAAAAAATTAAGGCATCATACAATATATCAAATGAAAGGGATCATTATTAGGAATACAAATATATATTTCTCATATTTTTAAAATTAATTGTTTACAAGGTATTAAAAAATATATAAAAAATTCTCATTTCCCTCTTTATTTCCGAAAGCATACCACTTAAAATTTTGAAATTAATTAGGTGTACTGGGGCTCACTTGAAATTTATAAGAAAAAATAGAAGAAAACCCCAATAGTAATTTTTAGTGCAAATTACAGAATTAAATGGAAAATAAAAATTTAATTTTCGAAGGCATCATATAATTTATCAAATAAAAGGCTCATTATTTGAATTACAAATATATCATATTTTTAACACATTTTAATAATTTATTATTTAAAACTTAACCTATTTTCCCCTTTATCTTCCAATCTACAGAGCCTAAAATTTAGACATTTTATAAAAGACCATCTTGAAAATAAAACACTAATGTTAATTTTGGGTCCAAATTAGAAAATTAAATACATATTTTTATAAAAATCAAGCGAATTATGTAGCAAATAAAATATGTGTGGGGAAAAAAAAAAGTTTGTTTTATAAAAATTTAAAACGCTAAATATAAGAAAATACACTCATGCTTGCCTGAAACTGGAATATTAGAAAAAAATATACTTTGATTCACCTACATTGTATCAAATCTTGATATGGTGGTATGGAACCCTTAGTATGCGAGTCCAACTTGCAGTTGATCAAATTATTCTCATTGAACATTAAAAAAAATGCCTGAAGCTATTTTTTGTTTATGCTGAATGTGCTTATAGGATTTATAACATTTTGTGAGGTTTTGTCAAGAAGAAAGAATATAATGATAATGAATATTAATATTTTCAGGAAATATTACTCAAAAAGACAGTCCTAACATTACTCGAAACTCCATAGAAAATGAAATGTTATACCAGGAATATCATGCTCTAACGAATTCTCTTAGTATACCAATGGAGTCTTTACATGAAAAAGTAACAAGATATTTTAATACCTCAGAACCCGTGAAAACCTCGAAATGTATTTATGAGTTTGTAGATGAGAATGTAGACATTGGAAAAACATATACATACGGCAGTTTGAAAAAGGTGAGGTTCAAAAACATTGCATGATTAATACCCAACCCAAATGTTTAGAAAAGATCTGTAACAGTTCTGTGCATTGTTAACAGCCATTTTTGTGCTTTCTGTTATAGAGTAATGTCACCAAAAACATCAGCGAGAAAAATATAAAAATAATGGCTCCCCAAATCTTGAGAAGTATTTTTTTTGCAAATCCCGACTCAGCGAAAAGATGGTATCACGGTGTCAGTGTAATTCGAAGATTTGCTTGTACCAAATTTAGGAAGCAAACCGCAACAATATTGCAAGTAATGAATATAAATGAAAATGATATGGAGCAATTAGCCATATTTATGGGGCACACGAAAAAAACCCACGAAGAATTGTATAGGTTAGTAATATTTGAGTTTATAAAAATCTTAAGGGCTATAATGAAACATGTTTATCCTTATGTAGTCTAATGTTTAAAGAGATTATCTAATGTAGTATTAGACAGGAAAAAATATCCTTAAGTCCTTTTTCTAAACATAATTTATTTGGCACCAATCTATTATTATTTCGTATTTTTATCACGCCAAAAAGCTCAGCCCTCTTTTATTCTCCCTCTCGCTCCCTCTCTTCCTCTTTCCCACTCTTCCTCTTTCCCTCTCTCCCTCTATCTGGCTATTTAGTATAGTGTCTCGAACAAATTATGGTAACCTACAAGCAAGCTATTCTGATAAATAAATAAACAAGAAAAAATATAATTTAGTTAAATTAAACGAGATTTCTTAAATTAAACGTTCCTTAAAATTTCAAATTACTTGATATGCTTTTTGAAATTAGTCCCTATGAATTTTATGGTACTAAGAAAACAATTATTGTATAACCAGGTTTTATTATTTTAAATGATGTTTCTACCACAATTAAATAGCGAAGAGGTTTATAAATGAAATTTTACAACCCTAAAACGGGTTTACTTAAATGAAAAATTGTAGATTGCCGCAAGATCTATACCAAACTGCTAAAATGGCGAAACTGCTATTAATGATCGACCAGGGAAAAGCTCACCTATACAAAGGGAAAGGCCTGGAGGCTGTTAATGTAGACGAGACAGATGTATTAGAAATCGAAGAAAACTTTGCTATTTCTAGAAAAGGTAAGTTGTAAATATTGCTTAATTTTTAAGTGATTAGGGAAGGAAATTTGTATAATGTATTGTTTTAAAATTCAGATAACACAGAAGTAAACATAACAACTACCTCAACGCCATTAGATGCAAATCTAGAATTGAATAACAAAAACTATCTTAAAACACATGCACTTACAAGTCCTGAAGACGAGACAACAAATATATATAACGAAAGTGGTGTTCCTAATAAGCAAATCAAACAATGTAAGACAAAAATATAATTTGAATTATGTACAGCTTTTATATTTATAAATATTTTCAGCCAGAACAGGGAGCCGAATGCGGTGGAACCAAGAAGAAAAAATTGTATGATTTTATATTTCAAAGAGTTCATCACTAATAAAAAACCACCCAAAAAACAAGAGGTTGAAGAGTTCAAGCAGAAAGAAAAGAAACTTTTCGCAAAAGTAAACTGGGCCCGAATTAAAACATTCGTTTACAATCAGTACCGAAACTAATATCACAGAGTGCTATAATCAGTGAAGCAATGTTTTGTGTTGATAACTTTAGATCTACAGTACCGTAGAATGGGGTAACTTTGATCAGTTTCAGAATTAAAACATTTTTTTCTTAAAATATACTAAAAAATATACAAGAATAAATGTAAATATTGGTTTTGTCTGTACTGTCCACTTCTGGCATAAAAATATTAATTTTCTCATTGTTTAATTTTAAACTGCGACTAGGGTTACTATGATACCATCCTTTTTTCTTACAGAATTCGAAAATATTCCTAACCAGGAACAAAGCAAATATATTTTGTTAAATCTATCCATGGGTCTAGGATTTATATCGTTTTTTAACTATTTGGGGTTACTTAGGCTAAGAAAAACGAAATTTTCCAAATATACAACTTTGTTATGAAAACACACATTTGTCTTGAAAATATAATAAATATTTAGGAAATGTTATTAACTTTTAACTTATTGTAAGAATTCTACAAATCAATTCCTGCACTTTTCGCTACCCATTTCAATATCACATTCTCTACATTTTCAGAGAAATCGGTTTTTGCACTAGATCTTTGTGAAAATTTTCCATGGTACTTGTTACCTATATATTGTTCCATAAGGAATGACATACTTTGCAGACGCTCCACGTAACGTCAATCGGTTTTCAATTACTTCCCTAATAACCTTATTCAGAATCTCTTCCTAATTCCAGATTTTCGAGAGCCTAAACGCTTTTCATATGTCCTTGGCATGATGACAGATCAATAAAAAAACATTGTCGTTAATAAGATCATTAATCAGTCTAAGTAGCTCAAACTAAATAACCTTATGGGGTAACATTGATATCATTGGCCAAAGTAAACCCGCATAGGTGATCAATGACACCTCGTACAAAATATGCTACCAAAAAAAATGAACTTCAAGGTTATGGCTTGCAGTAAAGGTCGCTTTTATGGTTATAGTGTGTAATGAACTGTAAACATTTGATATGTTATTCAAGCTTTCAATATTACAAAAAAAACTAGTACTTTCTACATATTTTAAATATTTTTTCATAAACCGGCACAGATCCATCCACCGCGACTTATGACATGATAGAAGTGACGTTCAGTACTGTCAACCACAAAAAAAAAAACAAAAAAAAAATGCTTTCAGAATTTCCACAATTTTGGTGTAAAAACGAAACGGAAGTTTTTATCAAAGTCACCCTTGGATTCTAAGTAACCCCATTCCACGGTACTAAGTTTATACAAGATATTGTTTATTATAAAATAAAATTTCGTTTATTCTTTATTTTCTTTTTTTATATATTTTTAATAATAGCTAATAATGTTTCTACAAAATCTATGAGTTAAATGAACTTTAAAATGTTTTCTCCGGCTAATTCATATTTCCGGTTTTTTGCTTAACCTGGGATTAAACTACTACTATGAATGGCTGCCATGAGATCAATTTGAATGTAACATAATCTGACCTATATGATAGTAATTTAAACTGTATGCAAATTATGGCCTTGAAATTCTGCACCTTACTTATCACTTACTCTGGATTACACGGAAATGCTTTCCTTAAGATCAAAGTAACTTGTTATACAGTATTATTTATTTTTCTTAAACATATATTCTTTACTACTATGTCTGTTTATTGAGTTTTCCCTCTTCTCACTTCTTTTCTGTAACTGATAATTAGTTGAAATTTGTGATGGAGACAAAATGTAGAGGGGCAATTACTAAAAATTGTGCGGATTACTGATTGACCCTTATAGGAAGTAAACTCATATCTGTTCTGAGAGAGTCAAAAGTCTGCAAGATGGTTAACAGTCTTCCTGAGTGCAAAAGTTGTATTGTATATTTGTTATACAGGGCTTTGATTTCAAAACTAGCCAACAGAATAACTTTTAAAATATATTTAAAAGAAAAAGACAAAAAACACGTTAATTTATATTTACGGGGTAATACATTTTACACGTATCGGTCACCCTGTAGTTTTAAGCCCTAAGCTGGGGTGAATCTCATTTCTACAAGTTTAAATACAAACGGGTATCATGTGATACCTCTTTTAAAGGTCTCTTTTTTGCCAATCTTTTGAGGCATCATTTTCTAAAATCAGATTATTTTTAGGGTTCCGTATATACAAAAACGAATACCCTTATAATATCACTCCGGATTTCTCCTTCTTTTACATCCCAGCAATTTTCTGCTAAACTATTGGACGGAAAATGTTGAAATTTGGAATCAGTGTATAGTGATAGTGACCCACCAATCAGGAGTACATGAAGGAATTTTGATTTTAGGGGTACTTCTGGGGGAAAAAAAACAACCTCCCCCTTATCTCCGAAACTGTAAGAAGTAAAATTATGAAAAATCATATAGGGCGTCAGCTGAATTTTACCGGAAAAATATGGATAAACCTCTATTATTATTTTTGGGGGAAAATTACCGAAATAAATGGAAAATATAAAATTAAAATTGTTTCTAACATATCATGTTATATATTAAATAAAACGACTCATTGTGGCGAAAACATATATATTTTCTTCATATTTTTAAAATAAATTATTTTAAAGATATTAACAAAAATATAAAAAAATTACACGTTCACCCTACCTTATCTCTGAAACTATAAGCCGCAAAATTTTGAAAAAGATATAGATAGGGCCTCACCTAAATTTTACCGGAAAAATAAGGAGAAAAATCTACTATTAATTTTGGGGAGTAAGTTACAGATTTAAATGGAAAATATAAAATTTAGATTGTTTCTAACGCATTATGTACTATATTCAATGAAAGTGCTCGTTATGGCGAAAACATATATTTTGTCATATTTTTAAAATAAATTATTTAAAAAAATATATAAAGAAAATTACCCATTCCCCATCTTATCTCCGAAACCATAAGCCGTAAAATTTTGAAAAAAATTAGAGATGTAGGGCCTCACTTGAATTTTACCGGAAAAATAAGGAGAAACCCCTAATATTAATTTTGGGAGGCAAATTACAGAATTAAATGAAAAATATAAAATTAAAATTGTTTCTAAGGCATTACGTAATATATCAAATACAAACATATTTTTTTTCATATTTTTTAAATAAATTATTTAAAAGATATTAACAAAAGGATAAAAAAATTACTCCTTCCCTCTTTATCTCCGAAATCATAAGACGTAAAAATTTGAAAAAATTAAAGATATTGGACCTGACCTGAACTTTACTGGAAAAATAAAGGAAAACCTCTAATATCAATTTTAGGGGGCAAATTACAGCATTAAATGGAAATGTAATTAAAAATATTTCTAACGCATCATCAAATCATATCAATGGGCTCATTATAACGAATACAAATGTTTTCGTATTTTTAAAATGAATATTTTAAAATATATTAAAAAATATACCCATTCCCCCCATTATTCCCCAAATTATAATACATTTTTTTTGTTGACGGAAAAATATGATGAAATCCTTAATATTAATTTTCGGGGGTCAAGTTATAGAATTAAAGGGAAAATAAAAAATATATTTTTTAACGGATCATGCACTACATCAAATGAAAGAGGTAATTATGAGGAATATAAATGTATTTTTTCATATTTTAAAAATAAATTGTTTAACAAAAATATAAGAAAATTACCAATTCCTCCATTTTATTTCCGACCTATAAGAAAAAAAATAGGCTTAGGTATATGGGTTTACTTTAACTTTACAGGAAAAATAAGGAAATGGCCCTAATATTAATTTTGAGGGGAAAATTATTGAATTGAACGGAAAAGAAAAAAATAATAACTTTTTAAACGCATCATGCAAAACATCAAATGAAAGGGCTCATTACGAGGACTAAAAATATAAATTTTTCATATTTTTAAAATTAATTGTTAACAAGATATTAACAAAAAAATATAAAAAATTCAGAAACCATACCTCCTAACATTTTGAAAAGAATTAGGGGTACTGACGCTGAAATTTATGAGAAAAATTAGTAGAAAACACCAGTATTAATTTTGGGGACAAATTATAGAATTTAATGGAAAATAAAAAATTAAATTTTTAAACGCAGCATGTAATATATCAAATAAACGGCTCATTATGTGAATAACAAATATACGAGTATCATATTTTTAAATCATTTGTTTAAAATATATTAACAAAAATATTAAACATCGACTTAATTCCCACTTTAGAAACTACACTATCTAAATGTTTGAAAATATATTTGTATTTTTAAATAAATAATTTAAAAGAGTTAATAATTTATTATTTAAAACTTTACCTATTTTCCCCTTTATCTTCTAATTTACAGAGCCTTAATTGAAACAGTAGATTACAAAAGTTCCCTGAAAGTTTATTAGTAAAATAAAACTCTAATGTTAATTTTGGGGGCCAAAAAGTTTATGTGTGGAAAATCAAAGCGTATATTTTTTATAAATTGGTTAAGGGTGGATTTTAGAGTCTCTGATTACGAATCCGAGGTGAGATTTGCAAAATTCAAAGTGGTGGACCCAAGATAAAGAATGAAAATTTATAAATCAACTGATATACGCCAAAATTGGTATATAGGGATTTTTGGGGTTTCTGATAATGAACTCGGAACTTACAAAATTCAAGATGGCTTATCAGAGAACCTAAAAAACCCCTTATAAGAAGTTTTGTGTAAAATGGCTGATTTTTTAAATTTTCATTCGCCATCTTGGTTGCACTATTTTGAATTTTGCAAATCTAACCTCGGATTCGTAATCAAGAGACCCTAAATACCGCCCTAACCAAATTTTGGTGTAATTGACAATTATTTTAAAAATTTAATTTTTTACGGTTTGTTAGTCATTACTCTAAAAATAATGTGATTTTAAAAATGAAGTGTTAAAAGATTGGCAAAAAAGACCTTTAAAAAGGGGTAATACATGATACCCCTTTGTATTTAAACCTCTAGAAGTGATATTCACCTACACATAGGAGTTTAAACTGCAGGGTGACTGATTTGCGTAAAATGTTCCCCCCTAAATATAAATTAATGTTTTTTTTGTCTTTTTCTTTTAAAGATGTTTTAAAAAATTATTTAGGATGGCTTCTCTTGAAATGATTCATTGTCAATTACTATATATATATTTGTTATACGTCAGTTCTTGTATAGTTCAAATGCTGAATTACGTCTTTGTTTTACAACGCTTGTGGGGATGATTTTCTGTCAAATAACTATTCGAAGTTGCTCCTAGTACAGTTTGTTTCCGTTACAATTTTCAAATATTTACAGAAGAAATGAAAAGAAAAAAAAAAGAATAGACAGAAGAAGTAAGGAGCTCCTCAACAATCATTTCGAAATTACATATTGGAGACTGAAGTCGAATAGTTATAAGTAATTCAGTTTATGTTGAAGACATTTCTTCCAATTCAATATTGGGGTATTGTAATAATTCTCACATTTTGCATGTGAGGGCATTTTTTTCCATTCACAATTGTGTAGTTTTAGAATACTTAAAATAAACTAGCAGATCCAAAGCTATTGAAACGTTGTGAGATCAATCATTTCAAGACGATGGAATTCCAAGGAAACTTCGAGGAACGAGTTACAGCTTCAGACTAACATGGGCTAAGCTATTTCACAATTTTTTCTCATATTTTACTTCGCCCCAACGGCTCATGTTCTACTCTATAAAACAATATTTTTCTACTATTTTTTTACCCACCCTGTATAATCATTCTCTACCCTATTTTTCAAGAACCTTGTATATGTAACTACTCATGGGCCACAGAATATAACAGTTTGCACCACCTTTTATACTTAGACATTTCTTTGTGATATTTTTTAAACCCACCTGTATAACTGTAATTATACTCCGACAAATATTTCAACCATCCTATATAAGCTACTACTTGTGGATATCAAACAATTTTTTAACCACCCTATAAACTAAAATTCCACTCCATCTTATATTTCAACGACACTTTATAATCAACTGCTTCTAAAATCTTTTCAACCCGTTTCATAACTATTACTCAAGAAGATAATTCAAATATCCTAACTGCTTACGTAACACATTTTTTCTAAGATTTTTTATTTATAAGCCAAAGATTTTGTTATCCTGCATAAATATAATTCTCCACCCGTTTTTCAACTGCCTGATATATACAACTATTTATGGCCCACCCAGTTCAACTCTTTTGAACCACCCCTTATAACTAATTCCACTACCCTTTTATTTAAACCACATTGTATACATGCAGCTGTCTATAAGGTCCACCTAATAATATCACTTTTATATTTTTAAACCTGCTGTAAGCTTCACCTATCCTATATATGGAACACCCTGTACAATTACGCTTGATATATCAGTCGATTTTTTTGATCGAAACGTTTTACAATGGCATATTCCGAATTTTGAACAAAAGCTAAGCTGATGCAAGTATCATCTAATATTTGTTGTGTGCGATGGAACCAATAGAATAATTGTGTTACCTAACGTGGTAGAAGTTTTTTCGCTATATCTACCAATCTGTCAATGTAGAGAGTAAAATGTTTACTAGATTTTAAGTCAAACTATAGGCTTTGCAACAAAAAACATTCAGCAAAATGAGTTCTTTCTTGATGCCCGAACAAACAAACAAACAAACAGACCAACTTACGATTTTATAACAGTATAGATATTACTCCTAATTTATATATCAAGTTTCTGATCACTGACGTCTAAATACACAAATTCAAATCATTTAATTTAAATTTAAAAAATACTCCTGATTTAGATTTTTGTGCACTATATTATTTTTAAGTTCAGCATTTTTCGACCTTAATCAATAATTAAAATGTTTTTCTAATTACCAGGCATTAAAATCCATTGTGATCTTTTACAATCAGAGAATTCTTGTGTTATATTTGACATTTGAATTCTTTGATTGCATTTTTTTATACCCAAAAGCTACCCAATTAACCATAATTTTAGATATTTGAGTTTAGTAATATTCACGCAATACAATGACCACGCTATAAAATAAAAACAAAAACAGGAATTTATTTATTTTTAACTTACCAAATAACATGTAAACACCATTAATAATCCTATGAAAAGAGACAAATATCTCACGCTCATGCGTTCTCTTTCTGTTGCCCACTGACACAGCGATTTTAATGACATGAGACGGCAGTCGCCCTTGCAGTTTGTATTTAGTTCAATATCTAATGTGAATGCCAAACGATTGATGTCTCAACAACATTGTTGCCATGCTTAGGGACTCGGAATTGGCAATAACCCTATAAAATCAGTGCATATACGGAGGCCTCGCATAGTTAATAGAAAGTATATACAGAACGACTCACGCGACCCCTAGTTCAAGTGCACATAACTTATGAGCCCAAAAAAAAATATGGATTATGGTTTTGTGGGATCGTGAGAGGAAAAACAATCTTAAATACGCGGGCCTCGTTTAGTATCTTGCACATGTATAAACGGGACTCGTATGTGATGAATATAGGTCTATATATATATATATATATATATATATATATATATATATATACACATATATATTGTAATAGATTTAAACAGACATGAAATAATATAAAAACTTTAGCAAATAGAATTGTTATGTAATGTCTTCGATAAACATTACATATAGAGAATAATATTCAAAAAAATGTATGAAATAGATGTTGCGGTTTTAGTTCAATGCTGGTTCAATGCAAGTATATAATTGACGAAGGACCTTTAGCGGAACAATCAATAAACACGTAAAGTAATTCACCAAATAAAAGTTAATCACTAACCTTTTACGTCGAAGCTCTGCAAAGGGTGTTTTCTTGGTGGTTCTTTCTTCAGAGGCTAGCCCCGTGAACAGGAACAGTTTCTTAGAGCTTCGTCTGGACAACACGTTACACAAAAAATAGCGACGTAATGTTCATTGATTGAATATACAAACAAAAAAAATGCGGGTTTAACAACAAATGATGCGCTTTTGTATACACAAAAGAAACAAAATGAAAGCGGTTTAGCGGTCGTCACGAATGGAGCTCAAAACTCGCGAATCGGAACGCTATAACAACAAAAAGCGGCGTCTCTTCAGACGGAATCAAAGCCACCGAAAAGTTCGGAGTACATTGCACGAAACTCCCAAGCGTCCAAACAGCTCGGGATCCAAAACACGAATCACAATACTGTCTATATTTTACACGCAAAAACACACTTTTACGATTAGCATTAGCGCGACGGATTTTTTTAGAAAAGGTGCAGAAGTTTAAAAATCAATGAAGTAATTCAATCAAATTGAACACAATACACTAAACAAATTGCGGGAACGCACCATTCCGCCAGCCTTGAATTACTTATTTCAAAACTAAGGGTCCACTGGCAGTGGACAAAGCTTTACAAGAGGTCGCTTCAAAGTACCACTTGCAGTTCTAACTGTAGCGAAGCGTACAACACCATCATCCAGGATGTACGTCAATAATGCGCCCTAATGGCCAATTCAAAGGAGGTGAAGTGTCTTGCTTCAAAATAACAAGAGTACCTGGCTTAACAACCTCCGAGGGATCAGTCCACTCCGTTGATGAAGAGTATGTAAATATTCTTGCGACCAACGTTTCCAGAATGCCTGATGCAAACGACTCAGTAACTGCCATCTATTGAGACGATTAGATGGGACAGATAAGAAATCAGATTCAGGAGGTGCTGTTAAAGGTTCCATGGTAAGAAACATTCCAGGACTCAAGGCGGAAGATCCAATGGATCGTTGCTACAAGGGGTTATAGGTCGCGAGTTTAAAACTGCTTCGACCTGTGCAAATACAGTAGAAAGTTCTTCGTAGGTTAGGATTTGATCTCTAACGACACGTCTTAAGTGAGCTTTAACACTACGATTTACTTTCTTTGCGGATAAAATCCAAAATCGTTGCTGCAAAAGAAATTGAACGGTTTGGATTCCTGCGTGAAGATTGGTGACATGACAATCTTCGACAATTAGATTAGTCAAACGACTTTTACTTGGTAGCAGTGCGGGAAATTTAGTGTCAAACGGCAATGGAGCATTAGCCAATCTACTACCAACTCTAAGAGTTCCCTGTTCATCAAGAAACGGCGAAAGTTTACGAAGCGATTTGGGCAAAAGTTTTCGTTCTCGAAGAAGGGAAATCCCTTTAGAAAAATATTGATCTTGAACATAGCGAACAATGCGAAGCTGAGCCTGATATAACTCAGCAGCCAAAATGATCCAGAGCCCCTACGGTCTGGATTGCGAGCGTTATCAACAAAGCGACGAATATGAGCTATAATGCGGGTAATGCGATTAATAGAAGAATGTTCTTCTAACAAAGTACCAAATAAATTTCAGTCATAACTAGCGGTGACATGCTTAAGTCTGAGCAAACATGTGTCAAACAAGCGGTAATCAACAATTGTGGGCCTTTCCACCAAAGTGTATTGCCTAACAACTCTGATGGATGGCAAAGTGCCGCGGGAACCCAAGTCAGCGGGGTTATCACAAGATTGGATGTAAAACCAATGCGAACAAGGAAATTTTTCCTGAATGTAAGCAACTCGATTACTGACAAATGTCTTCCAACGGTGCGGGGAAGAACTAAGCCATGAAAGGACTACCGTGGAATCTGACCAGCAACGAATCACCTTGAACAACAAACGACTATTGAATTGCTCATAAACATAATGAGCCAACTTAGCGGTAAGAACTGAAGCACACAGTTCCAATCTGGGAAGTGACAAAGTTTTCAAAGGGGCAGCTTTCGATTTAGACAACACAAAAAAACTTTGACGAAATCCAGATGCGGTTTCGAACACAAAATAAACAACAGCGGCATAACCTTTCTCAGAAGCATCACCAAATGCGTGAAGTTCACAACTAGAAAAGTTTTCTATAGCAAGCAGGCGAGGCAAAACTAAATTGTGCAAGGTCAACAAAATAGCGATAATGTCTTGCTGCAACTTGGGACCGATAAACAAACAATCATTCAAAGATAACAGATGAGGTATCTTAGCGGATGCATTAAACACTGCACCAAGTTTGGTTGTGCTACTATCAGGTTTCAAAACACAATGATGCGGTATGTAGTAACAATCAGAAGCTGTAGGTGGATCGGGAACCAACTCCATATGATCCAGCTCCAAATACTCTTTGAGAAAATCACAATATTGTTTGTAGAGATCTGGTTGCTGTAGAAGATGTCTTTCTAAGAAGTAGAAACGTTGTACGGCGGGATTATACATTCCATCAAAAGCAGGAAGTGTATTTCGAAAAGGGTGAGGCACAACGAATCTACCTGAATCCAATCTCCTGCATCCCTCGGAAAATATTTTTTCGCAGATAAGATCATCAGGGGACTGAACCAGTGCGGTAGAAACATCCTCAATTGTCCAGAACCATTGGAGTGAATCATCTAATGATACTACATCTTCAATTTTACAAAAAAGCGAAGTTGGGTTTATGGCCGACTAAGAGTAAGAGTTAACAGAACTCGAAGACACTCTACCCATAAGGATGTAACCAAACACAGTGTTAATAGCATCAGGAACACCTTCCTTTCCCAGAAGAGGTCCATCCAACAAAATTTGAGAAAATATATCGGCACCTAACAAAAGGTCAATAGCGCCTGGGCTATTGAAACCAGGATCAGCAAGTTTCAAATTGGTTAGATATGCCATATTAGCCATGTTAATGGGCGCAACAGGCATATCATTGCAAATGCGGGGTAAAACAATAGTATCAACAACAAAATTTCACTCACGCCTCACCATAGAGCGAAGAGAAAGGGTAATAGAGCCCTCAGCAGAGGTACTCTGCATAGAACCTAGCCCGTTGAGTTGAATCGAAGCGGGCATAGGTCGGAAGCCAAGGCGTTTCACAGCCTCGCTCGCAATGAATGATGTCATGCTACCAGAATCTAGCAGACATCGCAAAGTTTGATAAGAACCGTGCTTATCTAATACCTCAACTAAAGCGGTAGATAACAACACATTTGAATTGTATGACAAAAGTGAACTATGACAAGAAGTCTGCGGTAGAGAAGTTTCGGGACTTTCAACAGTATCAATGGCACTGGATCCACCAGATGTGGAAGCCAGGTTTGCGGGGGGAGCTTTAGATTCAGACCCAATACCTGAATCAGCACGATTTACAAAATGAAGCAATGTGTGATGGCGTTGTTTGCAGTTGCGGCAAGTGGATATAGATTTACAGCGATTCGACTGATGAGAATCGCCTAAGCAATTAAAACAAAGTCTAAAATCTTTAACAAACTTAAACCGCGCGGATACTGATTTGTTCAAGAATTCAGAACATTTGTAAATCGCATGATCGGATTTACAAACTAAACAATTTCTATTCTTAGTGACAAACAAAGATGTAGTGAAACGGGAAGAATGTTGCTTTGAATTCAATGGTAACTTTTTGTCAACACTTTGCTTTGCCTTGCGGGATAATTCAACATGTTCAAAGGCATCACAATGCTTCGACAAAAAATCAACAACTTCCGAACGGATCGGAAAGTCATCTTGAGCGGTCACAGTACCATGGTAAAGTTCAAACTTAGCGGCTAAATTCTTTGGAACTCGTTTCAACATCATCTGAACGATACAAAAATCCCACTGATTTACTGGTAAACCCAAATTCTTCAGTGCTTCCAAATTATCACTGAAGTCATCCAATAACTTCCGAACCTCTGAAGGGCTATCTGAAGTTAGTTGGGGGAATTGTTCTAAAGCTGACCAATGAGAATCCGCGATTAAACGAGTTCGCTTGAATTTTTTCAAAAGTGTTTCATAAGCACTCACGTAATTGTTTTGTGTTAGTTTAAAATTCCTAATAGCCTCAAAAGCAGGCCCTTTTAAAGCTAACTGCAAATATTTGAACTTCTGCATAGTACTGAGTTTTTCATTATTGTGAATTAATGAATCAAACATATCAATAAAAGTACCAAATTCCAATATGTCTCCACTAAATGAAGGCAAATCAATTCGCGGCAAAGCAACACTTTCCTGTTCCCGAGTTGTATTTTGTGGCGTAGAATTCTGAACAGATTTCAGTTTAGCAAAAATAGACCTAATTGAATAAAACAATTTTTCAAATTTATTGCGAATGTCATCCTCAAAGTCAAAATCATCGGTTGCATCCAACAATGGAATTGTGATGTTTAAAAAATTCTAAATGAATTGAATCAACCATATCAATCATGCTAAAAAACAATTCAACGTCGTCACCTCTTAAGGCTTTCTCGGCAGCAAAATAAATATCTTCTAATCTTCTAAACTCCGATTGTCGATGATTTTTAAATTTACGTAAATTTTCAGCGGTTTTTGACATCTTAACAATAAATCAAAATCACTGTAACGCCACTGAACAAATCTAACACGATAGAACGAATCAAAATACTATTCCAAAATGTACAATTTTTTACTGTTGAAGTCGTAAATATCTGACCAAATGTCAAATAAATTGAAAACAATTTAGCAAAATAACCAAACAAACAAAACAACCTCTTGTAAGGTTTTTAAGGCGGGAAAAAAATTGCGTTTTATTTCCAACGGAATGAGTGAATATCCCGAAATTGCTTTCTCTTCTAACAAATAGAGAAACGAAAATTCAATGCGGTTTTCAACAATAATTGCAACGAAAAATCAATGTTTTTTTTTGATCGTTAAACTTTGCACGAAATTAACTCAAATATATCCGGCCCGGAGTTGGACCAAATTATGTAATTTATTCGATAATCTTTGCACTAAATTAACTCAAATTGCATCCGGCTCGAAGGACCAAATGTTATGTAATGTCTTCGATAAACATTACATATAGAGAATAATATTCAAAAAAATGTATGAAATAGATGTTGCGGTTTTAGTTCAATGCTGGTTCAATGCAAGTATATAATTGACGAAGGACATTTAGCGGAACAATCAATAAACACGTAAAGTAATTCACCAAATAAAAGTTAATCACTAACCTTTTACGTCGAAGCTCTGCAAAGGGTGTTTTCTTGGTGGTTCTTTCTTCTGAGGCTAGCCCCGTGAACAGGAACAGTTTCTTAGAGCTTCGTCTGGACAACACGTTACACAAAAAATAGCGACGTAATGTTCATTGATTGAATATACAAAAAAAATGCGGGTTTAACAACAAATGATGCGCTTTTGTAAACACAAAAGAAACAAAATGAAAGCGGTTTAGCGGTCGTCACGAATGGAGCTCAAAACTCGCGAATCGGAACGCTATAACAACAAAAAGCGGCGTCTCTTCAGACGGAATCAAAGCCACCGAAAAGTTCGGAGTACATTGCACGAAACTCCCAAGCGTCCAAACAGCTCGGGATCCAAAACACGAATCACAATACTGTCTATATTTTACACGCAAAAACACACTTTTACGATTAGCATTAGCGCGACGGAATGTTTTAGAAAAGGTGCAGAAGTTTAAAAATCAATGAAGTAATTCAATCAGATTGAACACAATACACTAAACAAATTGCGGGAACGCACCAAGAATAGTTAAATAATTGGGATAATGTAAATAAAATGCATACATATATAACAAAAAAAGGAAATTGCAGGAATCATATTACAAGATAGAGTTAACCTAAAATACAAACAATGTGAAAAAAAATGTTTCAAAAGCAAATTGTTGAAAGGATAAAAGGTGGCATATAAAGTTAGATATTATATCATGCAGATTTTAATAAAAAGTTTAATACTTACATAAAGAAATATTTGCAGGGACTCATAATAAGGTCAAACATCAAAAAGGTTAAATTCGTTTGTAAAATTACAGTGGAGTTTGTAGAACATGTATAGATCACATATTAGGCCATGAAAACACCAAATAAAACATATTTTAGATCAAAATTAAGTTTTAAATACATAATTTTTTTAGTAAATAGAAGATCGAAATGTCAAAATGATAAAACTGTTATAAGTCTTCAGAATTGATGGAACAGTAAAGAAATTTATCATAATAGATGGAACGTAGAGCATAGTTTATAAAAACTAAATAGTTCAAAAGATATAAAGTCTAAATTTTAATAAAATCCTTTTTTTTTAAGTACCTGTTAAATGACTGGTGGCAACAGGTGGCAAATGTCAACTCAATGTTTTTGAAAATATAAATTAAATGATTTGGATAAAATTTATGAGAGTAAAAGGTATTGTAATTTAAGTTGAAGTTTGTTTAGAATTTTGGGTATGATTTAAAAGGAAAATAGTTGGAAATTAATAAAATAAATAGAAGCGGAAATGGAAATAGCAGGTGGCAAAATAAATCACATAAATAGGAAATCTGACATTGACAAATCACTTTTGGTCGTCAAGCGTCGAGCAGATAAATTCATAAATTCAGTTTCCGTGACAACAAATTTAATGTCCTATGATATAAAACAAATTTAATGTTCCATGTCAGAAATAGAACCTAACCTGAAAATTTTAATATAAATTTATTTGGAAAGGCGAATTAAAAAATAATTTTTATAAATGGTCGAGAATAAGAAGCAGATGGTATTAATGGTGTAAAACAATTTAAAAATCAAAAGTATTTGGAGAAAACCAATTGCAAACCAACACGAGAAATTCAAATGAGTGGTAAATTGTACCAGTAAAGTATTCAAAATTTTGGAATTTTAATAAAGGTCAACAATTAGAAGAAAAGAATAGGAAAACAACAACAGTGAGTTTTTGAAACATTGTTTAATAAGCAAATTATAAAAAAAGGTAGTCAATCAGTGATAATAATAAAGGTTTTACAATTTTAGAATAATAAGTATCTGTGTTTGAATGATCAAAATATTTTTTGTAACACAATTTAATAGAAATGTAAGAATATTTAAGTGACAGGATATGTATTTTGTTTTGAAAGAAAGCTTGTATCAATATTGTATTGTGGAAAATTTTAAATAAATTGTAACCTAATTGAAAATTTGGATATTTGATTATTAGTAATTTAAAATTTTAAAATAGAAAAAGTAAAGTGCAAATATAATTTCAAAATTTAAAAAAAGTGTAAGTGAACCTGAGGAGAAATAGATACTTGTAAGATAAACAAGATAAGTATAAAATTTATTTATTTATTTAATATTTGAAGATTTGAACCCAAGCAAAAAGACCCTGATCTGCAGTTATAGACTGAACTGGCGTTCAATCTGCTTATACAACTGTCCCTTACTATAACAAAACAAAATAAATTTTACTATTTTGCATAAACACAACAAATTTCATTTCATATATTATAATAGTCAAGGAGTTTATCTTCAGAACTAAAATGTGGCGATGATAGGGGCCAATTGTTACTCTTGTAAGAAAGATCCCGCCAAAAATTGAAATCGACCAATATCCCTAATATATCCTAACATATTGGTCGAATTTTCAAAAACTCCTTATGGATGTGTATAGTTTTTTAACTGTTAATCTATTAAGGAAGATCCTTCGGTGATTTCCTATAGTTTTCTGCGACGTGCAACTTGCACTTTTGCAGAAAATCTTCGAAAATTCAAATATTCTTATCAAAAATTCCATCGAAGTGACGTAACAGACATTTACTCATAAATATGTTAATTCCAACGTAATAGTGCTGGCATTGCAGGTACTAGAAGTTTTAATTTCGAATTGGAAATTTTTTTATGTACGTTTCAAGCATATAGGTAGTAAAGCATGGTATTTTCGGCTCCTTAAATCAACGAGTAACAAACTCGTTTTGTTTGTATACCAGGCAAATACCTTTTTAAATGAAAATTTTTCCATTTTGCGAAGACGGTGCTTTTTATGTCACATTCTCACGGCCTAATAGAAAATTCAGTGACAACACATGTCAAACTCTAAACTGCTATTTGGTGCGTTTATACACAGGGTGTTTAGTTATAGCAAACAAAAAGTGATAGAAGGATGGTTGGAATATAAGGTGGAGTGGATGTTTGGTGGTATAAAAATGTTGGAAAGAATGTGGAATGAAAGTTATATAGGGTTATTAAAAAACTGTTATCTGATGTGGACACACATCATATACAGGATGATTGAAATATATGCTGGAGTTGAACAATATTTATAAAGTGTGATTAAAAAAATATTTATTTCATAGCCCAAAAGAAGTTTCATGAAGTGTGGAAAGGAATTAATGTTACACAGGGCAATATTATAAAATTTTAAAGGTGAAACAATTTATGCGGTAGCCCACAAGAAGTTATATACGATGGTTCAAATATGGGAACGATTTGATATGAGATGGATTCTACTCCGTCCTATAATTCACAGAAGGCAGCTAACAAATTTATGCTTGTCCGTAGGCAGTCGTATGTACAAGATAGTTGGTACATAGGGTGGAGTGGAATTATCTATAGTTATATAGGGTTGTCCAAAAAAGTTGAACAAAGGTTACATGGCGTGGTCCATAAGACATAAATATATTTTGGGCTTATTAAGTCAACGCATACTAGTACATTTTAAATTGAAATGAAAATGTATCATTGTGTAATGTTGGGACTTTCGCTGTTACCTGCTCTGTCTATTAAGGTTATTCATACAAAATAAATAGTAAAGAATAAAAACTACCTGAGTTCAAAAAAACTAAAAAGTTGAAAATAAAACATTTAAAAAATATATAACCGACTTCCACCTATAACTAAACACCTGAAAATAGATATAACAAAATACAACTCTATTAAATAAATAACATATTAAATTTTGTTAGGTACCTACCCAGAAAGTAAACAATGTAAACATTAAAATGTGCTCATTCTGTAAAAATTAATTACAACAATTAAGTTTGACGAAGTAGTAGATAAGTACGCAATACAGGATTTTAGATTTGCTTGCCACCGACTTAAAAAATATAGTAGATTGGTAGGTAATTAATTTGTACAGAGTGAGCACCTTTTAATGTTTACATTGTTTACTTTTTGGGTAGGTACCTAACAACATTGAATGTGTTATTTATTTGTTAGAGTTGTCTTTTATTATAATTATTTTCATCTTTTTAGTTCTACGTGGAATTCGGTTTTATGTTTTTATTAAATGTTTTATTATTTATTCGTTATTTCTTATCATATATGTTTAACAAATATAAAAAATATTATATTCCCTAGTAAGTTGTTAAAGTCAATTTTATAGATTGGGAGTTCTAATGTTTAGTTTTGTTTTTGGTATAATTGTTTTTATTACAATTTTTCGTTAAATGTATTTTTTACATTATATCTGTTGCCTAGTCTCTTCAGTTTCTGTGAAGCTCTGTATATGGTTTAATTGGTTGTCCTGAGTGTCAGTATTAGTTGATATTGATTCTCAACGTGTATTTTGTCTTCAATTCTGTTTAACTTTTATTAAAAAAAATAAGATAGTTGTTTCTAACGAAAATATTTGTTATAGTCGTCGTTATTATTAAAATATCGTCTAGGAATGGCAGTTTGCTATTTTATTCAATTTCTAATATATATTTTATTGTTTGTTGTTCTTGTCGTTTAATAATTCAATATTGCTTGTCTTCTAAATGTTGTCTGTGGCATATTCTTGATTATTTTTATGTTTTTTTTTTGGGCAATAACACCACAAGCGAAATAAAACGACGTATATTGATGGAAAACCAAACATTTCAAAGTCTATTCTGACTTCGTTGTCAATAGTTTTATATTTATTGATTTAAATTGCAAAATGTCAATTCAAATGTCATAAGGAAATTTTCATTTTGCAATTTATATCAATAAATATAAAGCCCTTGACAACGAAGTCAGAATAGACTTTGAAATGTTTGGTTTTCCATCAATATACGTTGTTTTATTTCGATTGTGGTGTTATTCTTCAATATTGCGTCCTCAAATAATCAAAATAACGTCATCACAAAAACATTTGAAAAAAAAACTACTAGTTCATCAAGAGTTTCCATCATTGAGTAACATAATACGTACGAGAGGCAACAGCCCAAGACCTTCATAATAGCTTGGCGGTAGAAGTCATCCTTATACCCTTTGGAGAAAATTGATTGTTGCCATTGTTACTGGGGGCATTAATAAATTAAAATCTGAAGCATGATACTGACTTGCAGGACTTTGATCTGTATATTTAATGAGAGATAATAGCTCATTAGACATTTTTGGTGGGTCAAATACAACTCATTGGGATACACTTTAACACAAAATATTGTAATTACTCTTGGTAATAGGGTACAGAAGTTCCCGCTCAACGAATTGTTGCAACATTCACACAATTTTTTTGTACGAGTTTCGATTTTGTAGACCTGGGTGCAGCTATGACATTCTCTGCGGGTTTGTCCCTCTGTGGGAATATGATTACCCATATTGCAGAGTTTCTATTGCTTTTTTCTATTTTTTTTTTTGTTTCTCGGACATATACATGTTCATTTCATAAACAAAGTCTGTCAGGGAGTCACTTCTTACCCACAATTTTAATGACACTTTTTATGGCTTTATTCCAGATGTATTGTTTCCTCGACATCAACTCGTCCTTACTTTCAAATGTTGATTCAGTTCTGGCTAGTGGCAAACAAGTTTTAAAGAAATTTAAAATATCTTCAATGCTTTAAATTGTACTACTGTGATGAGGCTTCTTAGGTATATCAAAATATAATTCTGATAATAATAATTTACATATATCTCGAGATATGGGTTTCTTGATAGTGGTGTACCCTAAAGATTTGTTTAGAGAACAATAATGGTTAAACTGTGGCACGGGACTGTTAGCACATAATAAGTATTACTTCAAGAATAATATTAACTTTTGAGGGAATTAGTTTTTCTGATGGTTTTGTCATGAAACCTATTCATCCTAAGATTAGCTGAACGTGCAAATTGATGTTACCACATCATTGAGTAATGCAATGTCAGGATGGATAACACTGATATTCAGGGACATTTGAACTAGTGGTGGAAGATTTCGATAGTCTCAAAAGTTTAACAGATAGTATTTTTTTATGAAATGTTAGTAACGTCATTAGTGTTTCAGTAATTGATTTACAACAGGGGTTAGTTCGGAGAAATACAAATTATTTTATAAGTGTAATGTATCAAAATTTTCATAAATATCCACTGTTTTTCAAAAGATTACTGAGTAAACGCTATATGTTATAGAAAATCAGATTTTTTTTCAATACAGTGCACGTTATTGAAAGAAAACGTCTCATGCAATTTCAGAAAAACTACACTATACAAGAATTTCCTCTATCTGAAACACTATTATAAAACAATTGTTAGAACATGATTCTTTACATCAGTTGCCAGTTGAAACAAAATTCAAACTTTGGCATAAAAACAACAAATTTTAATTTAAACAATTTATTCGAAAAATAAGATTTTGTAATGGCAATTGATTCCTGGTGGTCGAACCATCAGGTAACATATATGAAAAAAGAAGAAATTAATTTATTCAAAAGAAAAAACATCTTTTGGTGTACAACAACCTCATTATTTGGGAACATGTGCTTGAGGGGTTATGAATTATTAGACGACATAAACAACAAGGTGCAAACTACATAATCTACATTAAAATTTAACAAAATCGCAAATTAATTTTCCTCTAGTTTGTAGTAAAGAAAATCATATTTTTTATTCCAAATAGGGATTCAAAGAATACCAACTCTGAATAACTAGTATTTAAATTTAAAAACACTTCATTATTTGAAGAGAGCAACTCCAAGTTGTTCTGACTTTCAGTCATTCAATAAAAGAAAAACATATAACAATGTAATAATTAAAATATATAACAATCAAAACCAAAATGGACTAATATCAATTAGATCGAAAACAAAACCAAATACAGCGGTGGCTATTTCAGACTGAAAGATGGAAGCGAAAGCTTATTACAGAATGTACTTCCCTTCTCTCATTATATCACTGCCTCCAGTTTTATTTCTTTGTATCATTCTTAGTGAAGCATATAAATTTTTTGGTGAATTAAAATAATTGTCACTATTTTGTTGTCACTCAAGTATTAATCATAATTTAATTTGTAATTTAAATATATCTGCAAACAAATATAAGGTTAGATGTATTTGTAAATAGTTTTGTCCTCCTAAATAAGTATTAGAACAGAAGATGTCAAAGAAACTTTCGTTTTGTGCATAGCTAACATCATTACAGGTACAAAACATTTATACAAAACAATAAATACATATACCTATACAGTTGCAACAATTGAAAAATTTTAAGTTTTTATCCTATGTAATATTCAAATGAGTTTTATTTATTTTATGTGCACTGAAAATAGTACATAAAATTAATTAACAATAAGATAATATTAAAAAGTCAGTTATTCTCAGTTTCGAAGCTGTCAACTTTCGATTTGCAGCCGGGCGCTTTAGATCCTTGAGCATCAGGTTCTGATTGAATTATTTGCGGGGTTCAAAACTCCGGTTGTGTGTAATACACAATACATCAGCGCCTCTATTGAGAGGTCGACATATTTTGTTTAATACCATAACAAAGCGATGTAAACAATTAACATATAATTAATGTGTATAGGTACGTCACGAGTCTATATTCATTGATAATATGAAAATTTAATGCCAAGTTGCCTTTTTTGTGTCGTTCTTTCTAATTTCTGACATATTTCAAGTCTACAATTTATATATCGCAAAGCGAGAATTGGACTGTTTATTAGAATAAAAAGCAAATGTTGTGCAGGTATTGTATATTATTCTCTCTTCGAGGTGTCAATCCTTTGTACGCAAGACAATATATATTATATATAAAAATATAATATATATTGTTTCTGGTCGGGAACCTTCATCAGTTGCGCTTCCCACAATTGAATGTCCTCTCAAACACTTCTTTATGCATTTGATGCATTTCGTTACATTTGAATACGCGAGATGTAAGACCGACATCTAGGATTTTCAAGAGAATCAGTACACAGAGTTTCCGAATCTGGAGCCTTTCCGTGTAATTACTGTTCTCCCATAACTCCTAGGACAAAGGATGACACCTCGAAGAGATTATTCAATATCTCTGACAGGTGAAGTAACCTGAAAATTGTATCGTAACATTCTGTCCTAGGAGTTAAGGGAGAACAGTAATTAAACGGAACGGCTCCAGATTCGGAACCTCTGTGTACTGATTCTCATGAAAATCCTAGATGTCAGTCTTACATCTCGCGTCTTCATATTGTATATTATATTGGTTTATTTTCTATAATTTATTGATTTAATAAATAATAAACGAATAGAATCTTAATATATAAACTGGTCCCTGTTGCTTACACAGAAAACTGTAAGGCCGTTATTAGTAAACATTGCAGGCTGCCTCCAGAAGTATATGACCTACAGTGCGATATCAAGGAATTTAACAAAGACCATATTCATTCTTTTTTCTTATTCAGTTAACAGTCACACCATGTAACCATGTAGGTAATTCAAACACAACAATATTAATTCATAAAAACTGTTTTTTGAAGTTTTACATGTTCAGCTTTTACACTCAATAAATTTTAATTATTATTCAGAAGTCTTAATGTAAAATGTTTACTTTATAATATGAAGCTAGTGAATACATAAATTTAAGGGCAAATTTACTGGTGTTCTTTGTGATGTCTGACGTATGTCAAGTCTCCAATTTAACGTATCGCAAAGAGGGAGTTGGAGTTTTTATTAGAACGAACAGCAAATTTTCAGCAGGTATTGTATATTAGTTTATTTTGTATATATTATAAATTTTTCATGAAAGAAGATAGTCTTAAAATATTACCTGGTCCCTGTTTCTCGCACAGAGAACTGAATTGGATGGGTATTTCAAGATCCAGGCAGTGTGTGGTGTCGGTCGGTCGTGTCGAAACAAATGAAATTTCAAGTTATGGATTTCATTCCCTTGCTCATCTATATTCTTATGTGTAAGTGTGGGCCTCTGTCAAGATGCTTTTGCTTCAAAAATTCAATTAATGCTCAAGAAATTGCCTTTATAAAGAATTATTGCGACTGTAGGGAATTTTTATTCAAGAAACATCTAGGCTTTTAAATGTATTAATATATTGTTACGAAATTTACCCAAAGCCGATCCTGTGTCCTTTCAGCACGACAACAAACGCTTTAAGATAAAAAATACGATTCTCGAAAAGCCACGGCAGCGGAAGGAGCGATGATGATTTCTACTGGAGAATTCTACGCTGGTGATATAAAAAAAGAAGCACGCCACGATCGCCAGGGGTGATACCGCGTCGACTAGCGTATATGAGAATGTATTGTGAATCAGCTGTTTTAATGTAAATAAAGTTCTAGAAAAGTGAAAGTAAATATTAGTTGTTATAATTTTAAATTAAACCCACGAAGTATATTGCAATATGAATAAAATTCAAAATATCTGAACAGTTTTGGGCTTGAGATCACAAAATTTCATAACCATACCACATTACAGAAAAAAACAAATCCAACATTAGTCTTATGTAATCAGAAATGTCGGTAGTAATTTAATTTTTAAGAAGCTTCTATTTGGTGTTTGTTTTTTTGTGTCCCTTATAATATAATTTTGAATTATTTAAATGCATAGTTTCTTCGTCTTAGAAGAAAATAAAAGTTGATTTGGTTTTGTTCCAAAACCTAGTACCTAACTAAATTGATCATATTTAAATTGCATTATCATATAAAAAACAGAGAAATAATACGTATGATAATATTTAATCTAAGACGGCCGGTCAACTTGAGGCCTTTGCTAGTTATCGAAGTTCATTATCAGTAATCGTTGGGCCAAAGAATATGCTGGTGCGTATGAATTAGTGATCTATAGAAGATTAGGTAAACATTAAACAAAGTAATTCCCATTGCAATAAATAAAAATTTAAAAATAAAATTGGCAACTAAATGCACCATATGGTGTACAAAATAATGAAATTATTAAAGTAGTTAATTGATTAAATTAATGCATGACTTCAATAAATATTTAAAATAACGCAGCTCTGTGTAACTATGCAGAAAATGTGTAATAAAAACAAGGGCTTTGAATGTTTCATTTTCGCATAAAGCAAAATTTGTGGAAACTAAACAAATAACAAATAAACTTTACAGTTTGCGAATTCTAATTGGACGCAGGCCTCAACTATTTGAATAGCACTGCTGAATAATTTAACAAAGTGTAGCATGGGAGTTATCGGCAATTGTTCAGAACTATGTTCTGAGGAAAAAAATATCAAAAATTTAAACTAGTTTTCCTATCTAAAACGAAATGTCTTGTTCATCTGTAGTCGAAATGTAAGTATTCTTAAACACTCAAGTAAATTATACACGTAAAAATGAAAATGTATTTTAAAATTTGGTAAACTTCCCCAAACCTTAGCAATGTGTTACGTAGTATTTTAATTAATTCCATGTATTTTTATCTATGTATTATTTATTTAATAAACATTTTAATTATATATAAATTATCCGTTTTTCAACACTGTTTTAAAAAACATAGCTGTAATTAAAACTATAATGCAAATTCAGTTTTGTTTTTTTTTGATTTTATTACAAAGTGACAAATATTTCTCTTAAAACATATAAACTATACAAAACAAAATATCGCTGTTATATAAAAGTTACTTTTCGTTATCGAAACAATCATTAAGGCAGATTAATATTTGTCTCACGTGTCGTCTCGTGATGCTTTCTGACGTCATGGTTAGTGATCACATTTATATGTCGTGTTCTGACGCCTTCTGACAAAACTTCACAACTATAGAAATAATAGGTAAGTAAGTTAGTTGAGACAAACTCAAAATTATGTGCTTGTTTACGTGACTCAAGTGACGTATAGGTATGGCCGATCTTGACAGACAACTACGTCCACTCGGTTGCTTTTTTCTCTCATCCACCGATGATTCCACTTATACTGGCGCCCATACGTCATTCTATTCTTAGGTATTATCTCTATCCACAAAACCACTGAATATTTTATGTTCTAAGGCCCAATCGCTGTGATCGCATCTCATGCAACACGACACAAGCCATCACGACACATCGCACATATAAATAAATAATATATAAACAGGATAATACAAAATACATGAAATCTATTCCGTTCTGACGCGTCACGTCACTACACGTCGGACAAATTTAAATCCGCCTACCTAGAAATCATGTTTTTATTGAAGTTTTTCTATACGAGTAACTAAAAACTTAATTTGGAAGTAGGTGCAAAGCCCTAAAACTCGATTATTACATCTCACGTCAACAAATAAAAAATATACCTACGTATAATTATTGAAAACTCATATACTTATTTAATTAACTTCCTAACAATTTGGTTCGCTTGACAGGGTTGTTAACTTCTTTACTAATGCTAAGTGACGTAACAGTAAAATATGACATTACAGGGCGTCTGTGGCCATTAATTTTAAATAGGATCTTATTGTAAGTGATAGCTCATTTGAACGATATTGACAATACCTACTCAACTATATTAATTTTCTAGGGGTTTAGTTAAATAATTAATATTTTACATTTTATTAACGAAGATTATACAGTCCGCCTCCGGTTAGTTGTCAAAAAAGTGCAGTGTTTCCTCAACTGCAGTGAGAGTTCTGGAGAAGGAAGAGAGTGGGTGCCTACAATTCCTTGATGTGACGTGCCAAAGGACTAGGACCGGAATCGACACAACAGTGTACAGGAAGGCTACGCATACAGGGTTGTACCTACACTACAATTCTAACCACCCATCAACAACGAAAACTGGCATCATCAAAACATTAGTCCATAGAGCCAAAAATATTTGCAGCACACCAGAATCCCTCAAAGAAGAACAAATGAAACTTGGAGAAGATCTTTTGACGAATGGACATCCTGAAACCATCATTAACAAGGCATTTAAACAACTGGCAGGAAGAGTAAACCACGATAGCAACCGTATTACTACCATACACTAAAGGCTTGTCGGAAAATTTAGACGTATTGGACATGGATACGGAATCAAAATGGTTTTGAAGAGAAATAACACCTTGAGGGGCAAGATCACTTAAACTTAGTCGGATAATCCTGCAGTACCAAAAAACTGTACCCTGTGAATGTGGCAGTCTCTATATTGGGGAGACTAAGCGACCACTGGACACCAGGGTTAAGGAACACCACATAGCTACTCAAAGGTGAGAGTTAACAAAGTATGGATTAGCTAATCACGCATGGACCGAGCACCATAACATCAACTGGGACCAGGCAAGTGTAGTTGTGAACTATGCTTCACAAGGAGGAGCACTAGTATAAGAGAAAATCTATTGAGACGGCATACACAATCTCTAAAGAGTATATAATCAGCGAGCCCAGCGTCCAAATTAAAAACATTTGGAGACGTCCTCTCGAGCCACTGACGCTACGCATCACTGGCAGCCAATCGACAGGTACGACCACGTTCACAAGTATATAAATTATCTTGTTAGAAATTATTAATATATTATAAAATATTTTTAAAGAATGTGTGAAATGTTTTTTCAATATTTTTCAATATTTTGTGCTGTTAGGTATAGCTATCGACGAACGGATTCAAAAAACAAATAATGAACTAGAATATAAACAACCACGAAAACCCTCTTCTCGTGGAAAAAAAGACCAATACTCTCTAGAGAACAATAGAAAAACATCATATATACATATAGCCACATTCTATAAAAGATGGATACTTGTCACTTATTGAAGTTATGAAGGACAGGGACATGCCAATTAAAGCAAAAAGAACAGTTTATAATATGTGCAATCTGCCAGGTTTGACTAATGACTGTCAAACTTGGGTATTAACAGAAAGCTTAACAAATTAAATAATAGTCTGTCAAAATAATATAAAGAGGGGTGTTATCGGACTCAAGAGAAGAGATAAAGTTAGACTAAAAGAAATAAAAAAGAAATCAGCTCAGAATTATTACATCTAAAATGAAAGAAAACCAAAGTTCAAAATCATTTACTGCTAGAAACGCCACCCGGGGTACAAGTGAAAGTGAAAATATTAAAATATTTAAAATAACACAGGCAGTTTATCTGTGCAATTGGTAATATTACAAGAGCGAAATTTCCGGCTACTAAACAGATACCAAGTGAACTGTTTATGGTATCAATCAAAAAAATTATCCAAGCTCTTTGAAAAAATTATCCAACCCACCTGGAAAAATTTCCCTGGCTCCGGCCTTGACTCAAGTAACTTTTAATGATTAACCCTCCGTTTTATTAATTGTCATTCCAAACGCTATTTTTACGAGAAATTGTAGCCGTTTAAATTGGAAAAACAATTCTGAGGATATCATGGGAATTCTTGATATAAAAACAGTTTAAACAGTTGCGTTGCCACTTAATATGACACATTCGATCAATATATATATATATATATATATATATATATATATATATATATATATATATATATATATAAACCAAAATAATATAGACCAAACTTGTAAATTTTTGGGAAGGCAGCAATGAATAACGTGTTACTCTTTATCTTTATTGACTCAAACTTTCGATAATTATTTTTATCTTCATCGAGAGCACTACAAAATATGACCTGTTATACACTAATATCCGACAGAAAGTACAATACTTACAAAGATGGGAGATATTCATGTCAGATGTTATTCTATGGTAGACTAGTAATTGTGTGAATGGCGAAATCCCGGGGAAATGATGTTAAGATTTATAAATCAAAATCACATTCAACATTTGACACAAACTTATTAATATCTAGTAAAAAATTAACTATTGTTAAAATTAAAATTAAGAAAAGTAGATGCATCCTGTCAGTCTAAGGTGAGCAATTAAGCCAAAATTTAGGTTATACTGCCAAAAGAATACGTCACTGTCAATCAGCTTGACAATGTCAAGTTTTTTGAAGCAAATCAGTGTCTCGGGTGACAGTTATTATGGTATAAAATATTACAATACTGCTCTACAACATTCAAAATTGTGACACAAATTTGAAATTAATAACATTTTGGTTGCTGTGTGGAAATCAAAATGAATTTAAACAACCATTAGAATTTTAACTATTGATGTTCTGTAAAATAATTTTTGAGTCTTTTTTGTTTTTCTCCTTTTCTAGTAGGTAGGCATAAATGGCACTGAGCTTATCTATGTCGTTTTTGGAATTCAATGTGTTGCCCTCTTGAAAAATGTGAACCATTTCCAAAAACGTCCTTTTTCTATTTGAGTTTCCACTTCCAAAACCTCCACTCGTTCATAATCCATCTGGTGTCCTGTATTATTTTCATGTGTTGCCAAAGCACAAGCTTGAATGTTCTGTCTTGAATCACTTTTGTGTGAAGTTAGCCTCTTGCTGAGGGTACGGCTGGTCTCCCCGATGTATACTGTTTGGCGGTTTGTGCGTGGGATACTATACACCACATTGCTAAGTTTAAGTTTGGGTGTCTTGTCTTTGGTCTTTGTGTACATTTCCCTGGACACTTTTATGTTTTCTGAATTCCGTTGGATCAATAAGTGACTTATATCTACCTTTTCTGTCAATGTAGGGAGATAAAATATTTACCAAATTTTGGATATTGGATGTTGCAATGTTATTTCAAATTTACATTTTACTCGAAACTGTGTCGGAAAAATATGACTTGTCACAAAATTGTATCTGTCATTTCGAGAAAATTCCTATTGTTTCAAGTTGCGATCTCTTTGTTAATGAGTAGTATACTTTGATATTAACATTTTTTATATCTGATTTGTCCATTTTCTACATTAAGTCTCATCAGTGTAATTCTATCCCAGGGTAATTCGTAACAATACTGTAAATTTGTATTACTTGTGCTCAATTAATAACTTATCAACAAGCTCACTAGTTCCATTTAAAGTGAAGACTAATTATGCTTGTAAATTGCCATTTTGTTTGTATTTGATTTGTCTAGTTCTATCTTAAGTTTGACTTTTGCTCCTCGTTATATTTGTTAAGGGTTAAAAATGAACTGATAGGGTTTGATAAGCTGTGTTCCACGTAAACACATACAAAGCATTCATTGTGTCCTCACTGAAAATTAAATTAGTGCGTTTGTAGCGATTTTATATAGTATAATCGCTAAGTTGATGTGTTTTTGCCCCAGTTTCAGCTTGTGCTTGTCACTTTGACGCAACGCACAGCCCGCACCGCCCAAAGGTCCTTTACCTGAATATACCCTTAGGAAAATATTCTGTGTATTTCCAAATCAGCAGTTAGACCTGACAAAAGGGATGGAGCTAGTCTGAGTGTTCCACAAATTGTCAAATTTAAACTTTGTCCCAAGTTAAAGCTAGGAGACTATTAAGGTGCCGAAACCTTTTAAAAAAGTTTTTCAGTGGGAGAGATATGCAAAAGAAACGATTTCCTGAAGAAAAATGTTTTATTATAAATTCCTTAACAACAGCATAAAACGATAGGTTGTTTATATCCTTTAACAAAAAAAAAACAATAAACTAAACCGTTTCTTTAGAGAAAAGGACAAGGTCAGTAACTATGTAATGGTGCCTGCGAAATTATCAAAAAATTATAAAGTAGATTTGATTTTTATCGAGCTTGGAATCAAGCTAACTCGGAAAATTGTAGCAGCTTTTGAGTCACCCCATGTCCTCTCAAAATTAAGGTTATAGTAAAATTGTTATCGATAATTCGATATAGCAGCGATACCCACCGATGCAAAATTTGTCATCAGGAGATTAAAACATATGTAGCTTTATAGTGTAACAGGACGATTATTTGTTTGATAGATTCTTAAGCGCGAGCTCCCATTGTATTTAGAAATATTCAAGATTTCAAAATCTTGTTTATAAAGCTAGACAGAGTGACCCCAAGAAAGTACCATCGTGTCTTAAAATTTGCCAAAGTCTGCAATTTTATATTTAAAACTGATTTAAAAAATGAAGTCAGCACTCTGACACCATCAGTTGACTTTTCAAAAAGCCATATTTACTCAAAATATCAGTCCACAAATAAAAATTTTATGAAACGAAAAAAAGAGCATCAGTCATTGGAGACTGAACGATGGAAGCGAAAGCTTCTTATGAAATATTCTTCCCTTTTGTAGTTATCTCACTGTCTCAATTATTCTTTATTTGTGTCACTCTTAGTAATGGATATAAATATAAATATCAGGTGAATTAAAATCATTGTCACTATTTTGTGTCAAGTATTAATCCTAATTTAATTTTTAAATGAAATATATCTGCAAAGAAATATAAGTTTGTATATTGAATAAGTGTTTGTAAATAGTTTTGTTCATCTGAAAAAGCATTTGAAAACAAGATGTCAAAGAAAAGTTCGTTTTGTTCTTAGCTAAAATCATTAAAAACACAGCATTTATACAAAATAATAAATTATATACCTATATATTCAACGGTAGCAACAATTTAAATTTTTTAAAGTTCTTATTCTATGTAATATTAAAATGAGTTTTGCTAATTTTGTGTCAGTTAAAAATAGTACCTATAATTAAATATTAATGACCTAATATTAAAAAAATGCCACATGTTATAGTGGCCGATGCAATATTCCCACTGTCAGATACTGACACATTCTCCACTAAGAAATAAGACCCATAAACAAAGAATTTTTAAATATAGATTAGGATTACTAGTAGCTGAAAACACCCGATTTTTGTAACACACCATGTAGGTACCTAGACAGAATTTGCTCCAGTAGTTGTTTGTAGTTTTCTTTAGATTGTTATATTCATGGAAGAACTGTGTTCTTAAATTTTTGACATTATCCACGGTTATATAAATGTTATTGCATAACATACTTCTTTTAACTGTTCGGTAAGTTTCATGTAACTTTCCTGTCGTGTTACTCGGTTTTGATATTCAAAACATTACATATTGGATAACTCTGACAAGCGTCAAGATGCCAACTATGAAACAAAACGTGTTTATTCTACATCAACGCCAAAAAATTCTGAAAAAATTGGTACGTTACCTCCATAAGTATACTTATAGGAAGTATATGGTCTACGGTGCGATATTAAAGAATTTAATCTGTATGATCTGTGATTTAACCAAGTCAAAATCATTCTTCTTTATTGTTCAATTGACAGTGGCGCCATCTAGTGACGAAAGGTAAAACGAATACAACAGTATTAATTCATGACTCCAACTTTTTGAAGTTTTACATGTTAAGCTTTTCCACTCAATAAATTTTAATTTTTATTCAGTAGTATTAATGTAAAATATTTACTTAATAATATGAAGCTAGTCAGTACATAAATTTAATGGCAAGTTAATGATCTTCTTTATGACTTCTGTCTTATGTCAAGTCTCTAATTTAATGTATCACAAAGAAAGAATTGGAGTTTTTATTTGAACGAACAGCAAATTTTGTGGAGGTATTGTAAATTAGTTTATTTTCTATATATTATAGACTCTTAATATATTACCTGGTCCATGTTTCTTACACAGAGAAATGAATTGGATGGGCATTTCAAGATCAAGCCAATGTGTTGTGTCGGGTCGGTCGGGTCGGGTCGGATCGGTATGGGTATTTAAAGTGTGTGGTCTCGGAGTTATCCAATTCAATTCCCTTGCTCATCAATTTTCATTTGTGTAAATGTGGGCCCCGGATAAGAAGCTTTCGCTTCAATAAATTGATTGAATATGCAGTATAACTCTCGAGTGTCTGTGAGCTAGTATTTCCTGAAACTCCTAGATCTCGAACTTCATTCTGCCATAAACTCTATATCATGTTATGAAACTGACATAACTTGCTTAATTTTATTGAGCTATTAATTTGTTGCTTAATTACATCTACATGTGCGGATCCCAGAAGAAATATAAATGGGGCGATCCGCTTCAACCGGATCAGAGCTGGGCCCAAAATTTGAAGCACCGAAAGAATCGAGTAAGTAATCATTTTGGAGCTTAAAACCTCTACTGTCGAATGCCGAGTGCGCCTTTAAAAAAATCCAATATGGCCACTTCAATATAGTGGTCGAAAGCCGCAGCAATTTCAAGTACCAGAAGAAAAAGGTTGTAAAAATTAAAATTAACTAATAATGGTGCCGTTTCTTTAGTTCAAATTGTACCTGATAGATGCCCTGAAAAAGCCCAAACCATATATCTCAAAGAAAATCAAGAATCCAATATGGCGGTCAAATTCCAATAAGGTGGCCGAATATTTGGAAATCATTGGATTTGTATGAAATTTGGTATACGAGGGTTTCTCAGGTAGCGGATTACGAATCCGAGGTCTGATTTGCAAAATTCAGAATGGTCGTCAATTACATATGGTGGTTGAATATTTGTAATATGGCAGCGAAGGTTTAGAAAAACGACTGATTAACATCTTAATTGAGGTGGCTTAATGCAATAGTTTCTCGTAAAATTCATTCATTTATCGTAGAATGAGTCATTGTGAAATGAGCCATCATTTGTGCACAGTGAAGATGCGCAAATAAAGACTTTGATGCCAAATTCTACTTTTAAGTATCAATACCTTCCTTTCAGATAAGCTTCCTTCACTTTTTCCGATGTTATGAAAGAGCCTATCAAGTTTTTATACAATTTTTTTATGTTCTTTGGTATAGTGAAAAAAGGTTATGTTTTGAAATTTTGATTTTGCCCAATTAAAAAGTGATAGGGAATTGAAAATTTCATCATTTGGACGGGCTTGTAAGCTATAACATGTCGCTTCAGATTTCAAGCATGCTCCAGCCCCGTCACATGGACTTTTGCCATGTGAAGTAGCGGTACAGTGCCATTCAACATCTATATCAAATTCGGGATTATGATGCATCAAGAAGTTCATTTGAGTCCTATTTTTAAAATGTTGTTTGTCAATCAGATAATGTTCGAGAATGTCAAGCATCTTGGGTCCGCCATCTTGAATGTAACGTATTTGACAGTTTTGACACGAACTCCAAAATTTTCATATGACATGTTCGGTGTAAATCTGTTAATTTTCGCAAAAATCTTTTCGCCAGATTGGATCCGCCATTTTGAATTTTGTAAATCAGACCTCGGATTCGTTATCCGGTACCTGAAAAACCCCCTTATACCAAAATTGATACAAACCGGAAGATTTCCAAATATTCGGCCACCATATTGGATATTTGACCACCATATTGGATTCTTGATATTGAAATTTTGAGATTTATGGTTTGGGCTTTTTCAGTGCATCTATCAGGTACAATTTGAATTAAAGAAACGGCACCATTATTAGTTAATTTTAATTTTTACAAGTTTTTCTTCTGGTACTTGAAATTGCTCTGGCTTCCGACCACTATATTGAAGTCGCTATATTGGATTTTTTCAAAGGCGCACTCGGCATTCGAAAGTAGAGGTACTAAGCTTCAAAATGACTGCTTACTCGATTCCTTCGGTCGCTTCAAATTTTGGGCGTAGCTCTGATCCGGTTGACGCGGATCGTCCTAAATATATAGTTGACATCACACAACAAGTTTATTTTTCATTAAATTTATAAAGAAATTTATATGATCATACTACTGTTATTTCCCATTGCAAACACAGGTAAATACCTACCTATACTTCAGATTTGAATTGACATGTAAGTCATACAGTGTGCAATGTACCTAATATACGCCCAATGAGCTCTACAAATATTCATATTGGTATGAAATTATCAGGAAATTAGCCCAACGGTTATTTCCCTTCAAGAAATTCCATGAAATATTAAATAACAGTTAGTCATCTATTTAATCACATATTTATAAACTTTGAAATAACTATTTATTATAGTTATGATATCAAACTCTCCATACCATCATTTAAAAGTATTTCATTTCGAGAATAATACTTAAAATAAAATATAACCTGAAAAAACTTTAAACATGGTATGCATACTGGCTTGCAGGTGCCTGCCATCTATATGCCTTAAAATTGATTTGTGCATTGTCAGGATTCAGAAATTTGTCAATGTATACATTGTTCTAAGTAAATATGACACTGACAGCTATAAATCTGACATGCACAAATTTATTTCGTGCTCCTACCTCTAGTTCTACACAGTGTGAGTTCGTCTGTAATAGAGAGCCATATTCCTTCTTTTGTTAAACGTAAATTTAGTATACACTCTACAATATATATATATATATATATATATATATATATATATATATATATATATATATATATATATATATATATTATATAAATATATATATATATATATATATATATATATATATATATATATATATATAGCATATATAATGTAAGAAAGAAAGGTTTCGGGAAGCAACCATTTAAGAGCGGTTTTATAAAGAAGTGAAATACACTTACTTTTCGAAAGCTTTCTAAAGACTTTATTTCTTCGTCAGTCTTTTAACTAGAAATAACATTCATAATTATTATATATGCGATAAATTTTTAAATACTTACATTAAATTGTGATTGTAATTTGAAAACAGGCACAAACATAAGAATTCTGAAATTAATAAAATAGATTTAATTTTTTTTTGAGTGACATTGATAGCAAAACTCGACATGGAATTATTATATACAAAAATAACATTACTATGGTGAGTAGTTTATTGTATTGTTACTTATGTAACTTAATTGTTGAATACTCAAAATGATTTTTTTGCTGTCGATGTCTAAAAGATTGCAATAAATGTTATTTAAATTTTGTATTTCTGTTTTCTTATTAATATTATTCGGAAAATAGTTAATAAATACCATCTCTAAAAAAATTCTTTTGTAATAATTTTGTTCATATGCCAGAACTAAAGCGTTGTTAAAATTTTACTGGGTGAGGATTTCGATTGCAATGAGTGTCAAAAACCAACTTTCGTTTCTTAATCTGATATTGCTTTTATGTGAGATCATTCTACTTTTTAGAGTTCTTGAGGTTTATCCAATATACGTTGCATCACAATTAATACAATCTATTTTATATAGAATATTAGAATGCAATTCGTTTGATATTTTATCTTTTGTTTTGCTAAATAGAAGACTAACTGTTCTGATTGATTTAAACGTTATTAAAATACTAGATCCGTTTTTTTAAATTTTACTGATTTTCGGTGATAGATCTTTCATATATGGAAAAGAAATATAAAGAAGATTGACGTTGTTGTTGGAATTGTTAGTTGATGTGTTTCTTAGAAATGAATTTTCTCTTCTCTGTAATTAGTACCTGTTATTATATAGAATTTTGTTAATTAATTGAGGAGAGTAGGAATTATTTAAAAAGTTATATAATATTTTTAGGTTTTTTTTTTAATAAAAGTAGGGTAACTAGTTTTGTAAATTCTTTGTTTCATAGTTTAGTTTTAATTTTAAGAATAGTTACTAGAATACTAACTAGAAGCGAAAGCAGACGGCTACGAGAATTATGCGAACCGACCTGAAAAGGGTACATGTTATTCTGCCGAAACGTCGTTATTTTACCATCGATCTCGGCAGGGATCAGTTATCTACTACGCGGATGACATAATTAATATTATATAAATGTATATATATATATATATAATATATATATATATATATATATATATATATGTTATATCACACTTCTCAAATTAAACTTTTTAAAAAAGATTTTATTAACTTTAACAAAATAATAACTTTTTAAAATACAAAATACAAAATTGAAATAATGACAATAATAACTAACAACAGACTGAGTAATAATGAATAACAAACAAGAGAGATTTTACAATATATAACCTAATGAATGCTGAATCGGCACTGCCGACACGGCGATTCCCACGGATGCTCGGCGGGGCTGTAATCTGACACTGCACGTGTTCGCTGAGTCAGCTGGGAACGATGAAATACAGTTGCTACATAAGTTCACCCAAAGTTCATGTTATAAACTTATATAACAACTCCCATCCATATAAAAAAGTTGATGGTATATCATCAACTTTTAGGGGAAGTTCTGAAGTTCCATACATTGGGCTGGATCTAGGAGGCTGTGCAGCTTTCCCGTGGACTTAGGCTTTGATGGGCCTGGAAGTGGAGCTGACTCGGCATCGAGGCTGGACTTAGTGGTTTTTCTGAACCTTCTCTTGATTGGTTTGATACAAAGGAACATAATCACAATTACTGTTAATGTGATTGTAATTGTGAGCCATGATGTATGCTTCTCCAATGGTGGTTGATTCATGAGCTTTTCCAATTCCATTGAATATTGGGCAAGCTTATGGTGGGCAACATTTAGATCTGTTACATCTAAATCCTGCAATTGTAGGGGTTTTAATTTGGGAAGTTGATTTGCGACTGGCATTCCGTCACAGCAGCTATACGGGATGTTCACTGGATGATTTCTGAAGGTGATGTTCTGGATGTTCTTTGACGTTCTCGTAGCATGTACCCTGATGTTGTCAATAAAGGCATTGCAATCGGACTTGATTTGCAACAGCGAATTTGTCGTGATGGTCTGCGTTACGACATTTTGTCCCTTACATTTGATGGCTATAGGTAGTGGTCTGGAAATTGAGATCAACCAGAGGTTTATGTCGATCTCTTGTATATTATATTCTTCCGCATAGAATATAGAAGTTTTGCAGGTTGCTGGGAATGTGGCTGGCTGTCTGAGAAGCTGACTTTCGCAGATGGCATCTTGTTATTGGATGTGATATAGGCTTTGGAAAAAATCTATGATGTTTAGTTAAAGGTTGCAGTCCACCCAGGTCCTTCGAAGGATGGGTATAATAACGAATCGTCGTCTCTCGCGATAAATGTTGTCTTTATTGAAAGTATATGATGAAACCCTGTTCGATCATCCAAAATTGGGATCGGATAAAGGTGGTAAAAGGTGTAAATCTCAGGATCAACTAAAGGAATTTTGAGTACAAAATGATTTTAGTGTTGATTTGAAAAGCTTCAATTCTATCAAATCAATGTACTGAGCAACATTTGAACTGTAAATAGGAAGTGGTAAATATTTTCATGTAGTGACTGAGAAATCTTTTGAAGGGAATCGACCAAATCTACTGGGGTTATGATCGAACTATGTAAAATTTTAAGCGGGCGAAAGAGACTGCAGTTAAAACATCATCGAGAGTGTTTTCGATAAATGTAACTCTCCATTAGGCTTTCACACAGATCCAAGATATTGATTTGAAATTCATGAAAATCAAGATCATTTGAAATGTATAAAATTGACTGCCTTATTTTTTCAATGTTATTCGAGAATAATTTCTCCTCGGATTGAAATTTTTGTAAAGTTTTGTTGAGGCTTGTAATGACTGAGGTTGTTACAGATATTGTTTCTTTACTAAGTCCTGAATTTGGTGTTGGTCTTTAGTAATTTTAGTTATACAGTCATTTATGTATTCACCATCTGTTGCGTCTAAGTTTCCTGAAATAGCTTTCCAAACTGATCCCAGTCCGTTAATAAGTCCGCGTTTTTTTCTGTTAGTAGGGTAAGTTTGAGTGTCAGCGAAGATGTCTGTATATTTAGAGTAAACGGATTTGGAAATTTGTTTCAAGAGGCTAACATGTGTTGTATTTTTGGTTTAAATGATTTTGTATTAGTTGTGTTTTCGTTAATTGTCTCTAAAATTCGGTTTAGTATGGCGTCGTTATTTGAAATAGCACTTCTGAAAGGGCTGAGGTCTTTGAAGACAAGAAGTGTCCATTTGTCGTTTGAAATTTTAAGTGTGCCTTCTTCATGGAAGGAAACTCCTATTGTATTGTTAACGGGTGTAAGAGAGTATTGTTGGAGGTTCACGACTGAAAACAGTCCACAGAATCTGAAAAGAAGGGATTCATTCAAAATATGGTTTTAGTCTGTCAAAGTTAATTTTACTGATTTGGTTAGTCTGTAAGTTTATAACTGTGGCAGAGTTTTTTCTAATCGCGGTGATTTCAAAAGGTCCATTGAATTTGTTTTCAGATTTGCTTTTAATCTGAGATTCTTTCACGTAAACTTTGTCGCCTACTTTGTATTCTGGTTGGTTAGTGGAAACATGTTTGTCAAATCTAACTTTAGATTTTGTTTTTGTTGGTCGGTTTTAGCGCGGGCAAGTCTATAATAGTAGTTCATTCTGTTGTTAAGGTCCCTAACATATTGGAAATGAGTTTTCCTGATCGTATATTGTTTCGGGGGGTCTACTAGAAGTGTGCCCAAAGATGAGTTCGTAGGGCGTGAAACCAGTGGTCTTGTTTTTAGTGTTGTTGTAGCAGATAACTGCGTAGGGGAGGACGTTGAATGGGTGTTCGTCAGGATGTTCAGCTGTATTTGCCCTTATCATTTCCGCTAAAGTCGCGTGAAACCTTTCGATAGAGCCATTTGATTCAGGATGGTGGACACTTGAAAAGGATAGTTTTATGTCATATAGTTCGCACAGGTCCCTTATGAGAGTGTTATCAAATTCACGTCCATAATCACAATGGATGCGAAGGGGTGTACCGTAATGTTGGAAGAATATTAGGAGGGTGTTTACTACAGTTTTAGCTGTTTTGTCACCAATTGGGTAGGCCTGAGTAAATTTGGTGAGTTCATCCCTAATAGTCAGTGCGTAGTTTCTGGTTGGATATTCGAAAATATCAATGTTGATACGTTCGAAGGGCGTTTTTGGTGTTTCAGTTATGACAAAAGGAGCACTTAAGTTTTTTCTACAGAACTTTACCTTTTGGCAAGTTTCGCAGGACTTAATAAATTGTTCTACACTTTTGATTAGTCCAGTCCAATTATACTTTTCTTTTATGCGTCGGATGGTCTCGTTAATTCCACGATGAAGGTTATTTTTTGCCGCAGTGGTACTGCTGCAGTATAATGGGAATCTCGTCTTGAGAAGGGGTTGTCACAATATTTTGACAAATTTTAAGTTTTACGTCTTTGTCTGCAAGTATAAAGGATAGTGTTTCAAGAATCGGTAGTTCTACGTTGTTTTCAATACAAAAAGTTTCGGATTCGTCGAACTGGTCTTGGTTGTTATAGAGAATGTTGAATAGATGTGCAACAACTGTTCCAGGATCAAAGGGTAAAGGGACAATTAAATATTTTCTATGCCTTACAGTTTGCTGGCTAGAACGTTTAGAGTGTCAGTAGTGAAGTTTGGGTCTTCTTCGAAAATATCTTCGATGATTTTGTCATGCAAGTCATTGAGTTTATTTTGACAGAAGAAAGTGACTATTCGTTTGTGAGATTTGTCTAGAAGTTGGGCGTTAGAAATTTCTATTTTTGAATAGTCGATTATCGACTCGGTTTTATACAATTGAACAAATCGATTAAATTCTGTTGTCATGCGTTCGTCATGATCATCGCGTTCTTGTTCGTTGTCGGAGTCGTCGGAGTTATCGTGACTAGTACCTGAATCGGGTTGTTTTGGGTCGGTTTCGTTATTTGCGAAAATTTTTATCTTTGAAAGAAAGTCGGTGCATTGTTTGAAGTGATTAATTTTGATACGGGAAAGAGCGTCTGCGTTCAAGTTTACTTTGCCAGGCTTGTATTCGATTTTATAGTTATACTCCTCTAGTTTGAGGCGCCATCTGGCTAGACGACTGCCAGGGTCTTTGATCGAAAAGAGCCAAGTAAGCGGACGGTGATCACACAGGAGTGTAAACTTTCTCCCAAAAAGATACGGTCTATAGTGCTTGACCGCCCAAACAATGGCTAGCAGTTCCCGTTCGATAGTGGAATATCGAGTTTCTGCACCGCAGAATGTACGGGAAGCATATGCTATAGGAAGATCTTTTCCTACGGGGCCTTGTGAGAGAACCGCTCCAATTGCAAAAGCACTAGCATCAGTAGTGAACAGGAATGGTTCTTCGAAATTTGGGTAGATCAAGATAGGGTCAGATACAAGGGCTTGCTTCAGTTCGTTGAAGGAAGACTTGCAATCTGCGTCGAAGATGAATTTGACGTCTTTCTGCAGGAGTTTCGTTAGGGGCTTTGAGATCTTGGCGAAATTGGGAATAAAACGTCGGTAATATCCGGCGAGACCAAGAAAAGATTTAACATCTTTAGGAATTTGGGGTTGAGGGAAATTCTGAATGCATTCAACCTTTGAAGGGTTTGGTTTTACTTCTTCTTGGGTGATCAGATGACCTAGGTAAGCAACTTCCTTACGGAGAAACTCACACTTGTCAGGTTGAATTTTCAAGTTTGACTGTCTAAGACGCTTAAAGACTTCTGTCAAACGGGACATATGCTCATGGATGGTTGGTGAGTAAACGATAATGTCATCCATGTAAACAAGGCAGCGTTCATTCTGGATGCCCAGAAGAATGTTGTCCATGACCCTCTGAAAAGTAGAAGGTGCATTTTTCAAACCAAATGGCATACGAACGAATTCGTAATGGCCATTGTCAACAGAGAAACCGGTCTTGGGAATGTCTTCCTCAAGGATTTCCAACTGGTGGAACCCGGAAGCGAGATCCAGTGTCGAAAAGTATTGACACTTACCAAGTTGATCGAGGAGATCAGAAATGTTGGGCAGAGGATATTTATCGTCTACAGTTAGTTCGTTTAACTTCCTATAGTCGATAACAACTCGCCACTTTTGCTTACCAGAAGCATCGAGTTTCTTAGGGACGACCCATACGGGGGAGGACCAAGGAGAAGAAGAGTGCCTGATTATGCCTTGATCAAGCATTTTGGCAATTTGAGTTTTCACTTCCTCCTTATGGACTTGAGGATATCTGTAAGATTTTGTGAAAACGGGCTTGGCATTATTGGTGTCAATTGAATGTTTTACTGCGTTGGTAAAAGACAAAACATCGCCTTCAAGATAGAAAATATCTTCGAATTCTAAACAGAGGTTCGTGATAAGTTCTCGCTCTTCGTCATTAAGGTGTTCTGTACGAATTTGTTCCTTGATAGTTAAGTTTCTGTCCAAGTTTATAGGTTCAGAGTAATCGTGTGTATTCATATTTAAAAGGGGGTGTGTTTGGTCAAGGGGTTCTAAGTGAAGATCGGAAAAATTAACAGTTTTAGGCATCGCGTTCGCGTTTATTATTGAGGTCAGAAATTCTCCCTTTGAATCAACGCGTACAACTGCGTTGGGAAGTCGTACTTTGTCAATTACTTGTGTCGGTAAAATTGCGTCAGTATTAAAAAGGTCGCACTTGAGTTTGAAAATTTGTTCGGTTCTTGCTGGAATAGTTATTTGATTGTTATAAGTACAAGTTGGCATTTTAGTATTGGGAATGTCTGTCGGTTGTATGTTAGATTGATTGTGATCGGGCACTTTATGCAAGGGAATAGTTTTGAAGTTCGTAATTAACTGTTTTGATTTCAAGTCAACAATACATTCGTAATGCTCAAGAAAATCAAGACCTAATATTCCATCAAACTCAATATCTAGATTGTAGATAAAAACTTTATGAGGGTTACCTATTGCAAATGGAATAAGAGTTGATTCAGAAATAGGGATTTTCTTGTGCGTAATACCTTGGATTGTCAATTTTTCGGGAAATCTTTGACGGAAATTCTTAACGGTGTTTTCTTTAAAAATGGAGATACCAGCTCCGGTATCGATGAGAAGTTTAAATTTTTCGGAAGCATCGTGAATGTAATAAAGATTTTTAGAGTTTACCGTTAAAAGAGGACTTAGAGAAATGCTTGTTCCGGGAAATTCGCATTTGGGTTGAAATCTTCCAGATTCAAATTCTGGATTTGGGTTTGGACTTCGGAAATGGTAGTTGTTGAATCCGGGGGCTGATCTAGGCTCGGGAGAGCTAGAAAATCCTGGTATTCGTGACTGTTCAAAGGTGTAACGAAATTATCGTCTGGAGTTTGTTCAATTTCATAATCGACAGGATTTTGACTGAAATCGTCATAAATGTATGGGCTATTTTCAGTATTATAGCCGTAGTCGCTTACTGAATATTCTTGATAATCAGTATTCAGGTGTTCATTGAAATGATGCGTCCTTTCTGGACGATAGTGAGGGTTTGTCTGTATTACAGACGGTCGGAATTGATTTGGTTTAAACGGGGGTCTTTGGAAATTTGTCGGTCGAAATGATGGACCTTGATGGTTGGGATTATTTGGGGGTGGATTTGGCCTCGAAGATTGATTTGGCCCTGTAAAATTAGGTCTAAAATTTTGGTTGTAAGATTGAGGGTTGTTTTGCTGTCGCAACCGACAATCTACTGCAATGTGGCCTAATCTACCACAATTTAAACATTCCGGTGGTTGAATGGGTTTTCGGACCTGAAATGTGGGTTTAGGAGGAGCAGATTTGTGAAATTTTTGCTCTTCAAAATATGACAACTGAAGTTCTCGTCTGATTCGAGAGTGTGCCTCCAGAAGATCTTTGGGATTGCTGGCACGAATTATTTGGCCTAGACGTGGTTCTAGTCCGGTAAGAAGTGTATTTAGAACCATCGTATCTACAAGGGTAGTCTGAGCTTCTTTTTGCTCGTTACTTAGTCCAGACGCTTTTTGAATGCATGAGTGCATTTTCGCACTCAAAACTTGGAGTCTATTATAGAACGTTAGAGGGGACTCGTTGGACAATTGTTTGAGACGTTGGAGATCGTGGATCAATGAAGACAGATCCCGAGAGTCTCCGAAATGGAGTGTTAGAAGCTGCTTAATTTCTAAATATGAAGCGGGGTTTCTCGAGTTGACTAACTGAGCCGCTTTGCCTCTAAGTTTATTTTTAATATGAATGACTAGCAGATATTTTTGCTCTGCAGTCGACATATTGTACGCACAATTACATGCGTGTATGAAGGTGGCCAAGGAGATCTGGTCGCCTTCAAATTCCGGGATAATGGAAAATATTTCCGATAACCGGTACTTTTCGGTTTCATCAGAAACTACATTGTTTGTTGCTTGTGCCATTTCGATGTGTTAGAATTAAAGGTATAAACAAGTTGAAAATAATAAAAATATAATAAAATAAACGAGGGATTGTAAAATGGGTTTCAATTAAAATATAGTGTAAAATTATTAAGCAAATGTTTGTAAATGGGGTATAAACGATATTTTGGATAATAGAACGGTAGATAAAAATGAAATAATAAAATAAATATATAAAAGTAAATCAAAATATATCAAATAAATATTTCAATTCAAATAATCAAATAATATCTCAATTCAAATCAAGATAATCAAATAAATCAAATTATCAATCAAATAATCAAATAAAATCAAATATCAAATAATCAAATAAATCAATCAAATAAATTCTTTAAAACCTTAAACGTTAGACGATTCACTACTACTCACATCAACAGGAACATTGGAAGATCCGTGTTCTCCTTTTTATCGCAGTTGGGACTTCTTCCAGGTTCTTTGCTCCGTTGAGGGATAGGAATCCGCCGCTACCAGTTAGAAGTAAGCTCGTGTTCTAGTAACGTTGACGGATCCTACTGACTGCGCCAATTTGTTATATCACACTTCTCAAATTAAACTTTTTAAAAAAGATTTTTATTAACTTTAACAAAATAATAACTTTTTAAAATACAAAATACAAAATTGAAATAATGACAATAATAACTAACAACAGACTGAGTAATAATGAATAACAAACAAGAGAGATTTTACAATATATAACCTAATGAATGCTGAATCGGCACTGCCGACACGGCGATTCCCACGGATGCTCGGCGGGGCTGTAATCTGACACTGCACGTGTTCGCTGAGTCAGCTGGGAACGATGAAATACAGTTGCTACATAAGTTCTCCCAAAGTTCATGTTATAAACTTATATAACATATATATATGTTAGGCGTAAATATCATGCACGTGTATGATACGAAGTATCATATTTCGCTGACCAGTTTCCTGCTTCATAATGTAAACGTGGGAACGCATCGACTTGACCGTTCTTTTGATTAGTCAGCTTTCTTAATGTTATAAATCAGAGCGACGCGGTCCCACGGTCGTCATTTATCGTTAGTATACTTGTACCATTTAGTTAGTTAATTTTAATTTTCAATTTAATGTTTTATTCAAAGTTTTAATTTTTATATTTCAATAAATAATTTTTTTTAAAAACTCATAAGTGATTTACAAGATATAAAATTGGCGCAGTCAGTAGGATTGTTCAACACAGCTAGAACACGTGTACACTCACTAGTTGTGTCGATTTCCAAATCCTTGTGGACAAGAACTTCCAGACCGAGACAACAACTGTGGCAGCGAGAACCCGGAACACGCAACCTTACAGCTAACCAGTCCTCAGCTTCTCCAGAACAGTCTCATGCCAGGAGTATTAACGTATGTACTATTACAATCATCACGTTTTTGATTTTTAATAATTTATTGATTTATTCGATACGAGTTTATGTATCTTGAACATCCAGTTCTATCATTTAATATTCACCTACATTCATCTCTATTATTTTAAAAACAATTCTTGAAACATATACTTAAACACATAGAGGCCTTCTGTGCTTTTGTGTTCGATATTATTTTAATTGTTTCTAATACTGCAATTATTTACTTTATTGCATTTACCTTTACCTTCATGTTTTTACATTTATATTGACCTGTTTATTAATTGCTGTAACTAATTTACCTACAAAAATACCCCTACATTGATTTTTTCCTTTTAATATTTAATTTGATATGTTTGTTTTTATATACTATTTCATAATATTTCTAAATATGGTTGAAACACGCCAAGGTACGGTAGAACCTTACAAACTTGCGGAAATTTTCGCTATCATCCCTGAATACGACGGCAATCCAATTTTCTTAAATACTTTCATCAGCTCCAGTTCGACAGCACAAAATATGGCTGTCGCAAATCAAATAACTCTTTTAGTTTTGCACATTAAAAACAAGCTAAGAGGCCGTGCAGCCGAGCTTGTTAATTCAAGAAATGCGTCGACTTGGGATGAAATAAAAACACTGTTAGAAAACCATTTCGGTGACTCACGCGACTTGTCCGCTTTAATTCAGGATTTACAAAGAATGCGACAACTACCAACTGAATCCCCACTAACTTTCTCAGCGAGACTACAAAGCCACGAGGCAAAAATGCACGCGGCTGTTAACAAACAGAATCTAACAACCAAAGAAAAAGACGCGCAAATTTGTCTTATAGATTCCATGGCTCTAAATAGTCTTTTGACCGGACTTGAACCAAAAATAGGCCAAATTATTCGCGCTAGTAACCCTCCCGATATAATTACCGCGGTTTTCCGAATAAAAAGAGAACTCCAACTTTGTCACTTGGAAAATCAAAAATTCTCAAATGTACGGAACCCTCAACAATATCAACCACAAAGACGACCACCTCCTCAAACTTTTGTAAAACAGTGTTCGTTTTGCAAACGCACCAGGCATTTGTATAACGAATGTCTAACACGACAACGACAACAACAACAAAACCAACAACCACACCAAAACTTCAACAATAACAACCCGCAACAATTTAGACCGAATCCTCCTTATCAATCGGCTAATCAAACTAGGCCCAATACTGATCCCAATAGGTATCCCGCACAACAAAACCGACCTTCTGCCAGTGGACAATATCAAAGTCCTAATCAATCTCGACCAAATCCCAATTTTTACAGAAACCAACAACAAAGAACCCACCACTTAAACCAAGATGAGTTCTACAACCCTTTAAACAATTTAACAAACGATGACCCTTATACAAATTCATACTACCAAGACGATTGTTCTTATTCAGACCCCCAAAATACAGATTTCGAATACTCTCAAAATGACTATACTGAAACTTTTGAAAGCAATTACCCAGAATTCCCTTCTGAATTACCCGAAGACCGACGACAAAATTTTCAAGAGGTACTTACAGTGGACAAACCACCCGATACACAGATCTGCAATCTTCAAACCCAGTTCGAAACAATGAGTTTACTCGACGACTTCAACCCCAACCTGAATTTTCCGGAACAAGCTTTCCTATAAGCCCCTCACTTTCGGTAAATTCTAAGAACCTTTTCTACATCAACGACGCCACTAATACGTATAAACTGTTAATAGACACAGCTGCCGGTTTATCAATTTTTAAACCAAACACTTGTAAACAATTTCGACACCGATACCCAGACAACGTTGTGATAAAAGGTATCACTAATCAAAAAATCCTGATTAACGAATCGACCTTAGTCCCATTTAATCTTAACGATCCACACAAAGTTTACATCTGTAACTTAGACATCGAATTCGATGGTCTACTAGGTTCTGACTTTTTAGAACATTATAATTGTGTGATTGACTTTAATAAAAAACTTCTTATAACCAACTTCAAAACTATTCCGCTTATGAAAGTAACAGACGAAACAATATCTTCAAACAGGCAATCTCCAACAATTAACCCAACAATTTCAAACACAATTACTATTGAGCCGCGAACAGAAAGGATTTGCAAACTCAAATGTGACTTACGTAACACAGAAGCTATACTAACCACTACCGTCCTAGAAAATGTGAGACTTCCGAATGCTTTAGTCCAAGTTAACGACAAAGGCGAATTTTTGACATCCATCTTAAACGCTAACGCCTGCCCAAAAACTGTAAATTTCGACACTATCAAATTAGAACCCATTCAAAATTACTCTGTAAATCACTGTGAAGAAATTTCGTTTGCAACTAATCCTAACTTCGACAGACAAACGGAGATTAACAATCAACTCCGACTCGAACACCTTAACGAGGAAGAGGCCGAACTAATACAACAACTTTGTCTTGACTTTTCCGACATTTTCTACTTAGAACGTGACCATCTTAGTTTCACGAATGAAATTAAACATTCCATCGACACAAACAACGCCAAACCCATATACACTAAATCGTACCGCTATCCCCAAATTCACAAAGAGGAAGTCCGTAACCAAGTTTCGAAAATGTTAGAACAGGGCATCATTCGTCCCTCAAATTCTCCCTGGTCTTCCCCTGTATGGGTTGTCCCGAAAAAACTTGACGCCTCCGGGAAACAGAAATGGCGCGTAGTCGTGGACTATAGAAAACTAAACGAACTGACAATAAATGACAAATATCCGTTACCCAACATATCCGATCTGTTAGACCAACTTGGCAAGTGCCAGTATTTTACCACCCTAGATCTAGCTTCTGGTTTCCACCAGATTGAAATTGAGTCCAAGGACATTCAGAAAACCGCTTTCACTGTAGAGAACGGTCATTTTGAATTTGTTCGCATGCCTTTCGGGTTGAAAAATGCCCCTTCAACATTCCAAAGGGTGATGGACAATATTCTGATAGGAATCCAGAACGAAAGATGTTTGGTGTACATGGACGATATAATCGTTTATTCGCCCACCATTCACGAACACTTAGCAAGACTAACTGACGTTTTTAAAAGACTTAGGAAGGCAAACCTCAAAATACAGCCTGACAAATGCGAGTTTCTCCGCAAGGAGGTCGCTTATTTGGGACACTTAATAACTAAAGTCGGTGTAAAACCCAACCCGTCGAAAGTCGACTGTATCTTAAACTTTCCTCAACCGCAGAACCCCAAAGATATTAAGTCATTTTTGGGACTTGCTGGTTATTATCGGAGGTTTATTCCAAACTTCGCGAGAATATCGAAACCCCTAACTAAACTTTTACAAAAGGATGAACCGTTTAATTTCAACGCTGAATGCGTCACGTCCTTTAACGAACTCAAACGTGCTTTAACTTCGACACCAATACTAATCTATCCGAACTTCGAGGAACCATTCATACTAACCACTGACGCCAGTGCTTTTGCAATCGGCGCTGTACTATCCCAAGGGCCAATAGGTAAAGATTTACCCATTGGATATGCTTCCAGGACACTTTGTCAAGCCGAGACAAGGTATTCGACTATTGAGAGAGAACTGTTGGCTATTGTTTGGCAGTGAAACACTGGAGACCGATAATCTATGGCCGAAAGTTCCAACTTTGTACCGATCACCGCCCGTTGACGTGGCTGTTCTCGATAAAAGACCCCGGAAGTCGATTAGCCCGATGGAGACTTAAACTCGAAGAATATGACTACGAGATCATTTACAAACCGGGTAAAATTAACAAAAACGCCGACGCCTTATAACGCATTAAAATCAACCACCTTGATGAGTGCGTACTATTCCAGGCTAAAACTAAACTAACACCCCACAAAATCTTACCCTAAATGACGAAGACGATGACAATACCTCCGAACCTGAACAAAACGAAATAACTACCGAAACGATATCCCAAGAATTCAAAACTTTTGTTGAACGTTACAAAACTGTTTCCTTAATTGACTATAGTAAGATCGAATTTTCTAATTGCCAACTCCTAGACAAGGCAAATAAAAATATCCTAATCTTTCCCCAATCATCCAACCTTCAGGAATTCCATCACGACATATTCGAAGATATTTTCGAAGAAGTCGCTGATTTTGAAACATTTAAAATCAACGTATTCGCTAGCAAAACTGTTAGCAGGAGACAATACTTCATAGTCCCGCTTCCAAACGATCCCGAAATCGTAAATGAAGTCCTTTTCGCATCTATTTTCAATAATCAAGACGTTCTCTCCCCATCGAAAACATATTGTGTAGAAAACAACCTTGATCTTCCAATTCTGGAAATGCTATCCTTTATTTTCTCTGAAAAAGACATTAAGTGGAAGATTTGCCAAAACATCACAAAAACTCCTAACAAAGACGAAATTCCACTAATACTCGAGCAATATCATAACTGAAAAAACAACTTGCATCGCGGCATCAACGAAACCATACGCCGTGTCAAAGAGAGGTTCAACTGGCCGGGATTTACTAAAGACATTGAGAACTTCATAAAGAACTGCGTAATCTGTCAACAAACCAAAGCTTGTCGAAAAAACTTAGATAATCCCCTCGTCATAACTGAGACACCTAAAACACCCTTTGAAAGAATTAACATCGACATCTTAGAAATCACATTTTGACGATAAGAGACGAACTGACTAAATTCTCACAAGCCTATGCTTTGGCAGATAAATCCGCCAAATCTGTCGTTAGTACTATTATGTTGTACTTTCAACATTTCGGTACACCATTACATATCCACTGCGACTATGGCAGAGAATTTGACAATGCCATACTAAAAGATCTATGCAAACTTTATGACATCAAACTTACCTACTCTAGCGTGGGACACCCGCAAACAAACGGCTCCGTGGAACGATTTCATTCTACTCTACTAGAAATGATTCGCATTCACAAAGCTGAAAATCCCGACGAACACCCCTTAAACGTACTTCCGTATGCTATTATTGCCTATAACAATTCAAACAATAAGACCCATGGCTTCACCCCGTTCGAACTCGTTTTCGGACATACCTCCAGCAGACCCCCAGAGACTCTTTATAATCAAAAAGAACTAATTAGCAAATATGTACGAGACCTAAATAACCGAATTTCTTACTATTACAAAATTGCACGTGAAAAGACTAACTTACAGAAACAAAAAGCGAAAGAAAGATTTGACCAACACGTTTCGAAAAACCCACCTGATTACAAAATCGGTGACAAGGTATACGTAAAAGAGTCACAAATAAAAGACAAACTCCAGAACAAATTTAGTGGCCCATTCCAAATTATTGAGATTCACAATAACTCTGCTACACTTCTAAACCTAAGAACTAACCAACGAACGAAAGTGAACTTTGACAGAATGAAACCATATTCTGAAAACTAACTTTCTTTTCAGGTTTCTTCTGCTGCTCGGATCAGCAGTTTCACAGTACGACGTCAAACCGATTAACAACACTCTCGGTATCTACTACCATGACGAAAGTCGAATAATTGTATCAAACTATAAATGGACTCTATTAGTTCACCGGAACTTGACAACCCTTAATCAACTATTTGAAAATAATAACAGAATCCTCAATACTTTAGAACGAACCGTCGATCCTATGCCTGGCTTCAAATTTCACGATACAGGTGCCTTTCGTGTGGACGTCCAAACACACATTAGCCTTTTAACACAAATCTCCGACTCCATCAAAACAAAATTTTGAGAAGTATTTCTAGTCACTAAAAGACCAAAACGCGGATTAATAGACGGTGCTGGAACCATCTTTAAAGCAATAACCGGTAACCTAGACGCATCCGATGGCGAATTTTATACTAGCAGCATAAACAGACTTAACCAAGGACAACTACAAGTCGAAAATCTTTTAAAGAATCAAATGAGCGTTACAACCACTATTATTAAAAACTTTAATGAAACTATTCAGAAACTTCAAATAGACGAGAAAATCTTTAACGAAGACATTAACGAAATTAACCTCACGATACATGAACTAAATGACCGGATAGCCACTATTCAAGCCAAACAATCATTTCTTGAAATTTGTGAAAAACTAATGGCCAGTTATTTGTTTCTTGAAGATAACCTTAACGATATTTTAAATTCAATAACTTTTGCACGTTTGAAAATTATTCACTCATCTATTATTACACCGGATCATTTGATTGCCGCATTACAGGAGATTTCTCAAAACCTTGTTAAAAATAATTTACCGTTACCAGTCAGATTTCCAAGTGTTGCACAGTATTTAGAAGTAATTGAACTACAAGCTTTTCAAACTCACTCAGATCTAGTATTCATCTTAAAAATCCCTCTAGTAGAGCAACAGCTTTATACAGCTTACCATTTATACCCTATTCCGATTTTAGATGATAGAACTGGTTTTCATCACATCCTTTCTTTTACTCAAAAATATGTAGCGCGAAATGATGATTCTCTTATGTACATACCAATCAAGGACTTGAGTGCGTGCAAACAGCTGACTCCACTCCGAAAACTGTGCTCCGAATTATACGCGTATCCCATAGACTCAAATGCACCCTGTGAGGCGCAGCTCCTGAAAAACATTCGTAGTGTCCCCGAAACTTGTAAAAGTGCCATCGTTTTCAGTGAAGGGTACAATGTTCAAAAACTTGAAACAAATGCGTGGATTGTAATCATATCGGAACCCATACATGTGACCATTAATTGTCCAGGAATTGACGCTAAAACTTTAGTGCTAACGAACAATCAACAATCAAATCATTCGGTTACAAACGGAATGTAGTGCTTTTGTTGGTATTACGAAAATCCAGGCCGAACCACAAAAATTCATGAACATTTCGGACAATTCTCATCCAGTTTTAATTCCATTCAATTGCTGCAATTCTCATCCTGAGAAACTTGCAATTCCGGACCTTAAGCCCCTGAAGCTGGACGACTTAAACATGGAAGAACTATCCATAGCCAACCACAAGCTGGACCAGTATTCAAGGGATCTCGATGATCTCATCAACCAACCCTTTGTTAATAAAAACATTTCCTGGTTCACGTATGCTACAATAATTATCATTGTAACAATTGTTGTTGTATACAGCTCATTGAAAATCATAAGGCACGTTAAGAGACCTCCGAAAAACGACAACTCCAATCCAGAGAGTCTGAGTACCCTGACAAAACCTCTCCAGGCTGATACCAAAACTGAGGCCCCAAATCGAAGAGGAACCTGAATATCCAGACTTATAGAATTGAGAACCTTGTTGATACATTTCCATTCTTATTTGACTTTTATGTTTTGTATATTTTTCATATTTTATGTAACCTATTTAAACTTAATCATTATGTTCACTTTAACTTTATTTCATTTCCATATTTGTATTGTTTTTGCTTATTTAGCTAGCATCCAGTAAATTCCAAAAGTTGATGTTACAGCATCAACTTTTCTTGGTAAAGGGGAGCTGTTAGGCGTAAATATCATGCACGTGTATGATACGAAGTATCATATTTCGCTGACCAGTTTCCTGCTTCATAATGTAAACGTGGGAACGCATCGACTTGACCGTTCTTTTGATTAGTCAGCTTTCTTAATGTTATAAATCAGAGCGACGCGGTCCCACGGTCGTCATTTATCGTTAGTATACTTGTACCATTTAGTTAGTTAATTTTAATTTTCAATTTAATGTTTTATTCAAAGTTTTAATTTTTATATTTCAATAAATAATTTTTTTTAAAAACTCAAAAGTGATTTACAAGATATAAAATATATATATATATATATATATATATATATATATATATATAGTATCAATTTAAATATATTTTCTCAATATATTTTTATTTTACTTGTGCGTCTCGGACTTACACGTGTTCCTTTGGTTCTTTTTCAACAAATATTGTCAACAACTAAAAGGTCTAATATTAAAATTTCCATTACATACAACTTAACATTAACTTAATAACTAGACATTCATGTGTATATTACAAACTATTGTTACTAAAATTGTCACATTAATAGTACGTTACATATTAACATTACATTTTAAAATCGAATTTCTTCTCACACATACTTGTACAAATAATTGTCTTCACTCCGTTTAGAGGGCAGCGGCGTAGGTTTTGCACTTGTAATTAGCGTCTTTTGCCATTTTATTTTTCTGAATATATAACATTTCAAAAAGTTCTCTCTTTTGTTTGTCTCAGTTCTTAGCTTCAAAATTGAATGATAAGAATTGAGACCAACCTCATTCAACTTTGCCACATTAACCGATCCCCCGATGTGGAAAAACTTGATTGAGATCATCTCGTAGGTACTGCTGGTGCATAATGTGGTGTAGCTCCACCTTGCTGAAATATTCTGCTTATATTAATGTACGCAGGGTTAACAGTCTTAATTCAAGGATTAAATCATGTTGTAATAAATCCAAGTAACTCGCTTAAATTAATGCACGCTCAAAAAATATGCTCCAATTATTCTGCTACTTATACTGCCAGACCAAAGGTTCACTTTAATAGGATACTGAGACTGACGTTACCCCATTCAGTATGGATTTTGCGTACTCCACTACCGACAATATTGTTCGACGGCTCCATGTAGGATAAACGTTGCCTCATCGGAGAAAATAATATTTTTGGGAAACATCGGAAACACCGGCTGTATACATTGTAGGATTAAGTGGGTATTCTTTTCTCCATTCAATTTTGATCTCTGGGAAATGTTACGGTCAGGAAACCTCTTTTAAAATATTCTGCATACCCCTGAATTCGTTCTTGATTTATCACTCATTTCAATTAATATTAACATTTCAGTTATTTGGGTCTCAGAAAGGCTCATTTATGAAAAGAAATTCCTAACTAAAACGGCTAATAACTAAAAATGATGAACAACTTCTAGCGAACTAACATAAATTTCAAATACGTCCACAAAAGGATCAGATATACTTTTTTGGCAAAATAAACACACATGCTACTATTTTTCATTTAATTTTTTGGGGTAAATTTTACTCCTAGGGGATTGAAGGCGAATGTTTCACATATAAATATTGACCAGTTTCAAGATTTTTCATTTCTATTCATAATTACGTTACTTTATTTAGGATCTCATTATATGTATACAATACACATATATGAAGTGACTTAAAACTTTAGTAATATGGGAGCTATGCCGAGAATATGACTTTAATATATTGGATAGGTTCATTTCTTAATTTAACGCGAAGCTGGGCTAAGTTTTGTATATTTTTAAACCGCAAGGTGTTCTAAATTAACGTATTTTATTTCAACAATATGTTTCGCAAAATATGATAAGTCTGCGTTTAGGAGAGTTAAGACGTTCTTTTAGCCTTACTTTAAGGGCTTAAAAATCCTACCAATATAAAATAAACACCGAGTTTCACAAGATAGTTGGTAAAGGTAATAATATGTAGTGTATTTAAATTAACCGTGTAGTATAGTACATTTTCCTATACCATGCGTTATGTTATTAAGGCTTATTACATCTCAAATCTTGATCACTTTTAACTTATCTAGAGATATATATTCTCAGAAATCCATACTCACTCTGGGATAACTGAAGACGATACTCACCTGCAACAAGAAAGAAAACCGTTAGTAGATATTTAGCACAGGTTAGTATAAACCAGTCACAAATTAATTGACAATAATGGTCGAAATTCTGTATTTAATCAAAATGATTAATTCTAACCTAAAAGTTTCCACAAATGAGGGAAAGAATCAAACGTGTTCATTTTAAAGTTAAAAAACGGATGACCAACTCTATAAAATTTCCAATCTTTAATATAGTTTCTGTTGTAGATTGATTGACAATTTTTTACACAACACCTTAGGCAGATTCTGATATTATAGTAATAAATATTATTAGATTCACAACATAATCTCATAGAATAATTAAAACGAAAACTACTACTACTTGTCCGAAAAATCCACACTAATCTATTACATTGGCTAATTTATTACTGAACAATAAACAACACTTGATGCTGAACTATCAAAAGTGGTCTTCACATGATGGTTTGAAAGAGCATTAGCCTGTCACTGTCAACCAATCTAGCAGCAACTAATTCCTCCGTATAGAATTTCTCGTTAGTTTGGCGATTAAGGCCAGCGATGCAAGATTTCGATGGTAAAATATGTTGAATAAAAATATAGTATATTCTAGAATAGATATAGGTACCTAAGTCAGTAGTTGCATCGAATTATATTTAAAATACGCATCTTTAAAATGTCAATGACATGCTTATTATAGGTGAATGTAAAGATTTTGCAGGAAAGGACCTTGTAATTTAAAATAACTTATCTATGGGATGAAATACATGAACTGAGAACAGTAACTGACTGATATAAAAGTATTAAAATTATATTAAATAATAAACTAACATGATATAGTTTTTTCAAACTTTAGTTAATACCTACATTTCTCCAAAAATATTTTGGGATGCGAGAATAACAAATTAGAATCTTTATTCTGACATTTCATTTCACTTAATGGTAGAATCTAAAAAACCAACTCAAAAGTATGAAGGTGTTATACAAATCACAACATAACATAAGTAAACATTAGTAAAGCTTAACCTATATATCTTAAGATTGAATACTATTTTATTAATTTAAATGAAGTACACATGGTATAATACCTACATATGTTAAAAACTTTTCTCATGGAATGAATCTTGAATTCTTACTCATTGAATTTAAAACTTACCTTTATCATCGAGCTGTAATAACCTCACAGCAAACAATGTTATGAAATGTCAAAACCAAATCAAAGTCGCTACAACAAAGATGGCCATGAATATAAGAGCTGCCATATTTATTTATTTATTTTAAATCTTGTAATCATAAATTCACAATTTTCGTAGTATTAGTTGAATTATATGACATTTATTCGGTAAAAATAAAATGAATCGAAATTAAAATAAGTAAAATATTATCAGATTTAATCAATGAATTGCAACATAATTCTGTTTTTAGTTGACAAAGCAATGAAAGTTGCAAACTTGCGAAACTCAAATAAATGGCGATAATTATATAATATATTTTTTCCAGGGTTCGAGTTTTGGGAAGAGTAAAAATTTATTAGTTTTACGTTTAATATTTGTCTTTCATATTTGTGTCAATCCATCTTACGATTTTCATTCCAAGCTATCAGGCAGCATTGTTACTATTATCTGTTTGACATTGACAGTATAGACGTAAATAATGTTATTTTATTCAAGGAATGAACCACTATTATAAATAAATTATTTTAGCATTCTGCACTGGTCATCACTAGCTACTAAACAAAACAAAAAACGGAAAATATATTGAGGTACACAGAAGAAAATGGTACTGAATCGTTATTTCTTCGCCTATATATATATATATATATATATATATATATATATATATATATATATATATATATATATATATATATATGTTCTGAGAGGCTTCCGCGGTCATAATTATGAACTAAGCTAGGTTCCGGGTGAGAACCGCGTCTGAATTTATTAAATACTCGATGTTTCGACTCCTGCTTTGGAGCCATTATCAAGAGACAAAAATGAAAAAGAGTGATAACATAGTGAATTACAACAATATAGTATGGTTGTATTAATTATTGAATTTCTTAAGGTGCATTAATATTTTTACACCCCAATAATAATTTTGAATATAACTGTTATTTCAAAATATATTTTTTCATCGCTACGTTCTGATAAACACTCAAATTACCTTAACTTCATTACTCTCACCCTAGTGAGAGAACTTGAGCGTCGTTACATATATTTGTGTAACTGTACTTCCACTGCAAATAAAAGATCTTTTGCAGAGTTGAGGGTTTAACTAAACTTATGAATTATACATATATTGATTTATATATCCTACATCGAATTTTTTGGTGGTTCTAAATTTGTTCGTACGGCGTCCAGTTTTTGTCCCAGTCGAAAATTCTAGTTATTTTTATACTATCCCAGCGATTGATTTTTTATTGTAATGAATAATTTTTTAAGTTGCTTTAGTCAGGAATGGCGTAGATCAATTTTATAACAATACATATATCGTTTAAAGCAATAAATTCAAATTCATGCGATAGTTGTCTACAAATAATGGGAAGGCGAATTAAAACAATATGACGGAACTTCAGAATTAAAAAAAGATTTAAGTTACACAGCCCTTTTTACGCTATCTACGAAATTGATCTAACGGAATATTTGAAGGCTGGAATCGATAAAAACTAAATAGCTCGGCTACTGTAGAATTGATACGAGAGGATTCGATGCGAGTTTTAAAAGGAGTGGCACATCATAGCGGGAGTTAGTGCGGCGAAGGGCTTATGTTGTATTATATTTGTGATATTTGAATTAGCTGTTCTGTATATTTGATGTAAATAAAAGTTCTAGAAAGTGGTAGTGAAAATTAGTTTTAAAATTATAATTGAACCCACGAAGTGTATAACAAATTTGGTGATCATAAGTGCAGGATTAAGTGAAGTTAAAATCGTAATTTGATTTATGAAAACCAGTAGCATTGAAAAAACGAACGAAACTACCAAAATAATAATCAAACAGGTTACGGAGTGACTAGATGAAAAAGGTGACAAGAAGGAGAAACAACATCAAGAAGAAATTCAACAAAGGTTAGTGAAATCTTTTGATGAAAAACGTAAAATAGAATTAGAAATTCTTGTTTCTACGATGAAAAGCGAACAACAAAATCTTGTTACTACCATGGAAGAAAAACTACAAAATCTTGTCACTGTCATGGAGGAAAAACAACAAAAATTAATGGAAGGACTGCAATTTGAGGAATTAATTCAAATAGTATCACAAGTTAATGAAGCAGTTAATGAAAGAAAGCAAAAAGTAGAGTCAGATATAGAAGAGATAAACGACGACATAAAGATCCTAAAAAATAAGGTGGAGGCTCTTTAAATCAAAGTAGATGACATCGATTCCATACAGAGCCTGGTAAATTTGAAAGCAGTGCTATCCAAAATAAAGTAGGAACAAATTTAAAAAATGCAACATGACTTACAGGGAGGAAAACACCAGAACACCATGAGTACCAAAGGTTCCGTCAGCAAACCAGCCACATTTTATGGCAGTTCATCTTGGCTCATGTATAAACTGCAATTTGAAGCAGTGGCTACAGCTAACGGATGGGATAACCAAGAAAAATTTACCCCTCTTGTAATTTTCTTCCCGCCTTACAACTCCTCCAAAGCCTGCCAGTCGATGAACAAGGCAATTTTGATCATCACCATCCTGGACAAAAGATACGACAATCAATCCCAAGTATACCAGGTGCAACTAAGCGGAAAAATGCAAAAATTCGGAGAGAGCCTTCAATAATTCGAAGCAGAGATTAGACGGTTAGTACACTTGTCCTACCCAGACCTACCAGAGGAAACAGAATGGCCACACAGAGTTTCATAAACGGTATCAGAGATTTGGAAGTACAAAGAAATCTAAGACTAAGTGGCGTCAAGAAAAGTACTGAAGGTTTACTTCGGGCGTTAGAAGTGGAGGCCGTCATGAAAATGTCCAAGCCGAGGGTCCGAGCAGTTTCCTTCAACTAGGACGAGTCAGGGTCCCCATTTCAAGCACTGTTAGCCGGTATGAACAAACTAAGAAGAGCATGTTATCGTTGTGGACGGATAGGAGACTTTCAACGTGATTGTCGAGCGAGCCTACCTGAACGGTCACCGACCAGGGGTAACCAACAGAACAGCCACATTTTCAGCCTGTCAGCATAGAAGGGCAAATGCTGACAGACCCTCCACCAGCACCCAAAACATTATGCACACGGGGATTTTGCCAAGATAGCAGCAGCCTAGTCATCAGGGGCACCATCAATGGCCGAGCAATTACCATCACCATCGACACCGGCGCCGCTGTGTCCATTACCAAGTCCAGGGTTTTGAGAGCATCAGAAATCCGGCCAGTTACCAACAACATCCAGCTCAGAACAGTCACCAGCGAGTCCATGTCAATACATGTCTGGCGGCGGCGACACTGTCAAGTGTTTGGTGTTATGGACGTAAATAATGAATTTTTATTATATTTTATTTAATGAATGAACCAATATTATAATTCAATATTAGCATTCTACAGTGAAGGTCGTCAGTATCTACTAAACAAAACAAAAATGAGGAAAATCGGGTGAAAGATAGAGAAGAATATGGTACCTAATCGTTTTGTTTTTACCTAATTATATATAAATTGTCACACAATTTAATTTTACATTTTAGAATTGTGCCTTTTTTCTTTGCCATTCACAACGGATTCTGACCCAGACTCCGAAACGTTTGGAAATATACAGAAATTTCATGACTTGTGTTGCTATTTCCCAGAAAGTGCTTAAAGATTTATGTTTGATAATTTTCTAGTGACATAAATATTACACTTAAAATTGCCAAAAGTTTATCTTCCGATTTACATTACATTACCATTCCATTGACAGTGGGGTAAGAACTAGAACTCAAACGATTAATAGTTCATCATTACTTTAAGTACCATTATTTCTTTATCAAATCATAAACACGAGAAATATATTAAAAATACGAACAGATGGTACATAAAGCCCCAGATAAGTAACCAGAAAAATTCTGTCTGGGCATTCTGTCCTAGGAGTTAAGGGAGGACAGCAATTACACGGAATGGTTGCAGATTCGGAACCTTTGTGTGCTATTTCTCTCGAAAATCCTAGATAGATGTCGGTCTTACATCTCGCATCTATAAATTTACTATGTATCAAATACATAAATAAATGTTCGAGAGGACATTCTATTGTGGGAAGCGCAACTGATGAAGGTTCCCTGAGCAGAAACAATATATTATATATGTATATATATATATATATATATATATATATATATATATATATATATATATATATATATATATATATATATATATATATATATATATATATACATTGTCTTGCGTACTAAGGAATGACACCTCGAAGAGTGTAAACTATATTTACGTTTAACAAAAGAAGGAATATGGTTCTCCATTACAGACGAACTCACTCTATGTAGAACTAGAGGTAGGAGCACGAAATATATTTGTGCATGTCAGATTTACAGCTGGCAGTGCCATATTTACTTAGGACTATGTATACATTGACAAATTTAAAATGTATATACGTTCTGCGAAAGCGAAACAAATTCATATTTAAACTCGTGTTATTACTCAGCGAAACTAAACTAAGCTTGATATCACAAAATTCACTAAGCCTTAATTGGGATTTTGCCAATATGAAAGTTTTATTAAGCACCTGAGTGGGAACTTATAACGGAAACGAATTTGCGGCTTGGCACAAATTCAGAACTTCCTAAAAATTGGTTATTTCCCGATCACACAGGTCATATTGGAGCGGTTACTAATGCAATGCAGTTGGATTTGATATAGGTTAGTAAGATAAATTATCCGTTTTCATTTTACATGTGGATTGGTCGTGTCGCGTAAATCGAAGTAGCAATATAAAACCTTGTCAGACAATCTTTATTATAAAACAACCGCAAATGATTAGTAGTACTAGGGTTTGTAGCTTTCAATGCTGATTCACTACTAAATGTTTATTTATAATGACTAGAATGGCCGTAGTCCTCTAACAGTGACAGTGACTGTGTATACAGGGTGTAAACGGTTTGAGTGCAAAGATTTTGAGGATCAATACTTCAGGTCAAAATAAATCAAAAAGCTTTATAACATTTTCAGAAATAAACTATAGTTTTGCCAAAAAAAATGAAAAAGTTAGAAGTTCTGTAGCCTTTATTACAGTGAATAATAGATTATTTCCGGCTTCAAAATGATTGTAAAGCTAAATATGTAAATACTCAATAGCGTATACACCTTTAATAACTGTATTAACAAAGAAAATTATTATTTAAACTCTAAATATTCTGTTATAATTTGCCCTACGTTTCTCCGATCAGATGTGGCAACATAGCATATAGTCAGTACTACAGCTGACCGCTACCGTGAATGCTTTTTTTGCTGCCCGGTTGTTTTAAGAAAGTGAAAGTGATTTTTGCGTGACATTCGACATAGCGTAAGTTATTTGATTTTCATTTTAAAATATAAATTGGAAAAATAAATAAAATCTGTTGTGAATCGTGAGTTCGAGTGTATTATTTTGTGACAAACAGTGACAATCATACAATTAGGTAAAGACCTGACATGCTATTAATTAGTGGGGAAAGCAACTGTAAAAACTAGAATATATCATAATGACATCCTGCAGGTCAAAGGTTTTTATTTGTCTAAGATAAGTAATATTAATTTCTTAGTAACAATTATTTCTCGAAGAATTTAACACATAAAAGAACTGCATATAAGAAATGTTTTAATATAGTTTGTATCGCATTATTTTTGCATTATAATGTAAACAACTTTGTATCCTCCCTTCTTCAACTTGATGCATAAAATAAATCGCCAAATATAAATATTCATTTCAATACATAGATATTAAAAGGGTACGTTTTGAACTATGAAATTATTTAATACAAAAAAATAACAGGTGTTCATTTTTTGTGGTGACTCATTCCTTTATACTCTACAAGCAAATCTCATTTTTAGCGCGACGTTGCCACATTGGCAATAATTTACTTAACATGTATTTCAAATTTACTTGCTTATTAAGGCCTTTAGACCATAGTCTTATAAGAGTTTTTTGTTTTGTTTGGTGGGTACTATCTGCACCTAAAATATATGCAGTCAAACTATTTACACCCTGTATATATATATATATATATATATATATATATATATATATATATATAATGTACAAATTCGAGCGAAATAAAACCCATGTTATGATGTTTTAATAATAAATAATTCTTCGTCCTTGTGTTTCTAGATCCTGAAGAATTCTCTCATAAGTTAAGAGCTTCAATGAAATTTTTCGACCAATGTTACCAACATTCAGGATTGCATACATACGAGTATAAGAATTGTACCTGGACGGTGCTCGATGATTTTTTTATTTTAATCATTAAATTCACGAGCTACCTAGTCAAGATTTCATAAAAAACAATCCAAAATTCTTTATTGGGTCTGTTTCGCAATGAGTGTGTTCTCCTTTTTATTTTTATAACTACCGTTACACTTTATTTAAGATACTTATTTTCTGATTTTTATATCAATATTAAAGAATTCTTCAAATATGCCTGAACGTAAACCAATATAAATGTGTAAGTATGTGTGAGAATACATTAGTTATGAAAAATTTGTTGTTACATGTTTTCCCTTCAAATCCAAATATTTGTCAAGTAGGATATGATGGTTAAACCTAATAAAAAGTATAAACAAGGAATGAAGTTTGCTATGTATAAAATCTATTTTGTGCAATATTGTTTTGCTAATTTTAGATAATATATTTTTTTAATAGTTGTAAATAAATACATAAAAATTTACATTCTTATTTATAGAATTCTGAATTACTGACTCACATGTTAATAAAAGTAACCTATTTTATGAAAAGCACTATTCAGTTAAAAAGTAACTTTAACTTACGATTAAATAAATACTTTATGTCATTATTTTTAATTCAGCAGGAAGAGCAATTGGTGATGTTGTTTTTATTTGCAAATAGTTGCAGAAATAATTCTAATATGACTAATTTCGAAAGTGTTAATACTTTTAAGTTCTTAAAAATTCTTGGCAGGGATCAAATTTTCAAAGACCTCTCACTGTTCTTAAAACTCATTTTTGGGCTATAAAACATCATTAGCAACATTGAACATAATTGAGCTACAACAAATGATCAATATCCAGTACCTGTCTTAAATTTCTTAGCTGATAGGAAATCGAATATTACTTTGAAAATAAACAAGTAACATAAATTAGATTTCTGTCAAATAACATCAAGCAACAAAACTTAAAATATTTTAGTGAAAGATTATGTTATTGATACTGTCTATTGTCTATAATTTTCAAGAAAGTACCCGAAGTTTTTTTTATAAATAGGTTAGCATTTTAATTTTACGGGAAAAGTTCCAGTGGATACTGATAAATTTTCCAAAAACGTTAGTACTTCATCATCATAATTTATGATCTTGATAGGCCTCAAGTAAAAATGGAATCCAAAAATAACGGCATATTAGGTATAAATAGATCATAGTTTATTTTAAAAAATAAATTTACCAAACATTTATAAAGAAATACAGGCCAGTTGCCAATAATTCCAACGGTTTGAATAGTTCTCCTTGAATCGAGTGTTGGGACTCCAAACCATTGGAACTATTGGCAACTGATCTCTCTGAACAAAAAACATATTAAATTCTATTCGTGGGATTCGGCAAATACAGAGATCAGGCAAGATTGAATTTTTCAGATCCGCAAATATCTGGTGAAAGTAAGCTGTGGAATTGGAAACCCTAATTACAACTATTTTGGCGACTCAAAATAAGAAGATTGGATTGAATTCATATTCCTGTTCCGTCCCTTAAACTGACCGGGATCATTTGTAACATAATGCTCTGTTACTATCAACAATGTTTGGCTACCACTATGTTATTGCGTTGTTGATCGCACTTTCCTAAGTTTTGAGAGTTAAATATATAATTCAAAAACAATTGAAACCGGTGCCCATAAAAGACTTGCTTTCGCAGATATTGCTTTTGCATTATTAAGAAATTATACTCCATAAGACGCAAAATGGAAGCATGCATTATTAATGCCAACCATTGTCGTCCTGGTACAGTCGCCTTGATGAAGCAATGTTGCTCGAAATCTGTCTGTGCAAATGAAGTTATTCCGTGCGGAGGAAAATGATATTGTATCACTTTAGTTTGTCGTTACTTAGACTTGGGTACCGTCATCATATTAGACTAATAAATTGAAACTATTCGCTTTTCTAGAATAAAAAATTATTCGGATAGGACTGAATTTATATGTATGAATTGTAAATAGTCACAATCGAATGTTATATCAATTGCAGTGTAATTAACGGGAAAACGGCTTATAGGACAAATGAAACAAGAGTACTCTTTTCTTCTTTGAGAGCTTTCGTAAATTTGGTTAATTTACTTCGTCAGTCTAAAGTGCAAGTTACAATAGTGTACTAGTGAGTTCTCTGTACCATTATAATATCAATTTATTGTTATTATTTCTTATTACTTTCGTATCGAGGAAAGGAACATTGAAATTAGCGTCCTCCTCTTCAAGAGTGAATTGAATATGTTTGTTGTAATTATTGAAAATTTGTAACATTTCTGTGGTTCCACCCTTGGGAATACAACAAATTATGTCATCAACATACTTTTTTAAAAACTCAACTTGAAAACTAAGCTGTGGGAGACAAGTTTCTATAAGGTCGTCCAATACAAATTAAGAAATGATAGGAGATAAGCTAGAACCCATAGGGGAATCAAATATTTGTTTATAAAATGTACCGTTGAATGAAAATATTGTTGTATCAAAAACAAATTTAATTAATTTTTTAAAATTGGCTTTATCAATTTTAGTATATGTTGATATAATATTCCAATCTGAGTCAATGCTTGGGTGAACAAGAACCAAAGGGATATTAGTCAAAAGAGACACAGCCTCCAAACTTATCAACAAGTAATTATGGGGGATTATGTAATCATTAAAAATATTAGAGAAGGTAAAAGAATCCTCGATGTATTAGTTGTTATTTTTGTTATATGAACTTGACAAAATATCAACAAGTAAATTAGCTTTCCTGAGTTTGGACTGTCAATAGATGAGACAATAGGGCGTAATGAAAGTTGAGGTTTGTGAATTTTTGGCAAGGCATAAAATTTTGCACAAACTGCATTATGAATGGAGCATTTTTTTTAGTCATTTCATCTATTTTGTTTTTTTTTAATAATCCTGAGATGAGAGCGGAAGCCTTCTGTTGAATGGTTGAGGTGAGATCTTTAATAATGACTTTAAAGTATCTATTGTCATTAAGAAGTTGATTACAAATATTATTATAATTGCCTCTATCTATTGCTGTAGTTGTGTTGTCAGCTTTTAAAATTAATATATTAGGATTATCTTTAAGAAATCGTCTGGTTAAAGAAGAAAAAAACCAGTTATTGAACTAAAAGAAGAAAGTACAAAAAATTACAAGCAATTTCATGTAGTGACAAACTGAATTGATTGCAGCTACCTTGTTCATAACTTTTTTTCTCCCCAAAGGTAGGTAAGTTGTATATTATTGAAAAGCTGCTTTTATGCTTGACTTAATGGTTCTACAAACTGTGTCTCAGTATGCAATTTACAGTTTTTTCGCATTGTAATAATTTAACCGGCCTTGTACCTTGTATAATTTCCAAGCCTTAATAGTGGTCGTTGAATTAGTTGTAACCCATTATATACAGAGATATTGATAAAGTCGGCCTAGATCCTTTAAGGAGTTGTAATCTCTATCATTCCTGACTGATTTGACCATGAAACACTGTGTTCCAAACTTATTCGTTTTCAAGATTTTGGACTTTGAAGTTTAAAAAAATGCATACTAGCCTATTTTTGGGTTTTTCCTTCTCATTTATTTGTTTTTCGATTTTTGTCTAGCAGGTAAGTTGCTTCATTATCCTCAACAATAAAATTGCAGTTAACTGAACCGACTATAATTTTTTTCCGAACTATTTAAGAAAAGGTCTATGACAGTAATGCAGCAGATGTTGTTAAACATATCTAGGTTTTATTAGGTATCTAAAAAGGTGTAACAAGCTAGGGCTGTACCAGATTTATTTGAGAAAATCTTTTATGGAATGCTGACAGCTAGTATAGACAAGAATAACGGTACTTATGCCTCACATTTATCACTTGGGTCAGAAAACAAAATAAAACAATCCACATAGCTTCAACATGACATTTATCACAGTTTACAGAAAACCTGGGATTACAGTTCAGTTTCCATATATCCATTGGGGTCAGGTCTGGACTTCTAGCTGGCCATAATATGAGTCTACTTCTTCCGAGCCACTTCCTAATCCAACAACAAGTGTTGTTTTGAAACACATTAATCGATGCAGGAAATTAAATAAGAAGGGATTTAACTACTGGTGTAGTAGATAGTGGATTAATCAATCAGGGCATGTGTGCGCAACAGAGGCGGACATGTGGAACATGAATTATAATCTTAGACTTTCTGTAAAATAGTAATAAATGTCATTTTGTACATAATTGGATTGTTTATTGCTTTCTGATCCAAGTGATTAATTTTACTCTTAAGTACTGTTATCTTTTACTTCTACCTGGGGTCTGTTTCATAATCAACTTGTAATTTGTAGTTTTGTAACATCAAAATTATTCTACAAGTTACAACTTGTAAAATCCAAAATATTAGTATTCGAAATATACCGAAGAGTAGCACAGAGCAAATGCAAAAATGAGAGAGTAACGCCGCCTAACATGCGCAACTATTGGGAAATATGTCTAATTTCTCCTGACAACTCATGGAAACAAATGTCAACCCAAGGTTATTAATTTCATTCTCAATATAACTCAAAGAATATATGTCCCACAAAATTAATTCCTAAACCAACCGTTACTTGGTGCTACCCATCGCCTAACCGGTCGAATATATAGGAATATTAACAAGGTAGGCCTTCCCAATTTAATTTCTCTACTTGACGTAAAAAGTTTTCAACAGAAACTACAAGTGCAAGTATTTTGTAACTTGTATTTTTTTACTAATAATATTAGTTTGATTATTATGAAACAGGCACCGGGGCTTGCTTCATGATCAACTTGTAACTTGTAGAATTTCGTATAGTAATTCAACAAAATGATTTAACAAGTTACATCTTGTAACTTGTAGAAAAATTTTGATAAATCACGAAACGAAATTCCACAAATTACAAAACTACAAGTTGCTTATTAAACTTGTCTCTGGTAGCATTTCATAACAGTTTTTATTAGAGAATTTTGATAAATACCCTAGCTTGTTATACCTTGTTGGATAGCTAATTAAATGTAGATATTTCTAAGCACATAACTGCATAACTGCAGCATTACTGTAATAGATTTTTTTGAATATTTCGGAAAGAAAAAATTTTTTTTCAGAATGTAGTTCAATATATAACTTTCAACCGTCTACTCCGACCCAGTCGCTTCAGTTAACTGCAATTTTATTATCGAGAATAACAAAGGAATTTGTATATAAGAAAAAATCGCAAAAATAAATAAATCAGATGATAAGATAAAATAAATAGGGCAATAGACACAAAAACGACATTATCACTGATTAAATTTGGAATCCGGTGGATCGTGGTCATATCAGTCGAGAATGATTCAAACTACAACATCTTAAAGGATCTAGGTCGACTTATTTTGTAACCCTGTATACATAAACCAGAAAATTATACTCTTTTATCTGTCTATATTGAGAGCTTTCGAAAACATTTATTTCTTCATCAGTCAAAAACCACAATTAACAAAATTTGTAGTAAAATTGTGAGGTAAAATATAATAAAAACTAACTTATATTAGGTGAGATTGAAATCAGTATTAACTATACAGCAAAAAGTGAACATTACAAACGTTATAATATGTGAAATCTAATATTTTTACATATAGCCATAAGAGGATGACAATGTCAAATTGATATTTACAATGCAATTAATTGCTAGATGTTCTTAAAAATGAAGGCTCCAAGTTATTTAAAAAAATACTATCAAGTCAGTCAGTAAAAATTAACTGAAATTATAATTGGTTGGACAGGATTTTTAAATTTTATTTTTAACAGTTCCTTCTGGTGTGTATTCTCTTAATATGTGGCCCCGATTTGTCTAATTGATATATCAAATTGATACATACATTTTCACTGCATAAATGTAAAAAATAAAATCGGTAGCATTATATGGCATAGAGAAAGTCAGCTTTATTATATTTTTGAGATATTATAATCGCGGACGCCTCGAAACTCATCAGGTTTTACACTTTTGTAAGCAAATTAACGATATACATGTAAATAAAACAAAATCATTTTCATAATGGTCTAAGAGCTGAAATATCTTCTATTGCTGCAGCAAAGCGAAAATCTGACCGTCAGATGGCGCTGTGGAAACTAAATGCGTGAACTGCGATCAAACGTGCAAATTTTCGGATGAAAACAAAAATTATTACTTCTTCAAAGAAGGGTTGAGAAGATTATCGGTTTTTCTCGGCGGGAAATGCTCCTATCAAGCTTTACAAAAAATCATATCTACAAAAGTCCTTTGAAAGTATTACGATCAGTCAATAATTTTTACGTTGTAAAGGAAAACCAAACCATGCCTAATTTTTTATTGATTCAAAAATATAAGGTTGTATTTCTTAATGTAATTTTATCAACAACATAGGTACCACTCTTCTGAGGTTGGAATTCGTGATTTGCTCTTAAATTTCACTTCAGAAAAAAAGCCATAAGGATTGGCCGCCAAAGTGTTTTCTTTTGTGGATTAATCTGCTTCAATGAATTTGAGTTTATAACATACACATGTAGTGAGATTCACACTGAACTACAATACAACAAATATATTTTACAATTCATATTACCTGTTATACGGTGTGAAAACTCCAAACAGTTATTAGTTTTTTTCTTTGAAAAATAGTCCATTTATGATGTATAAGGCAACAACATTCCTTCTAAACCTAATAAGAAGAAACTATTGGAATAAAGACAACTTAAGTTTTTGCAGATGTCTAAATAATCATTGCATTGACTATTCCTATTTAGCAAAGTGCCCGATTGATAGCAGAAAAACATGTTTTGATATTGTTCGATATTCATTGCAGTTTGTTATCCTTTTTAAGTTACAGAAAAATATCCACTTTTTTCAGTCCTCCTGTAGTTAAAGCTACAATTTAAATATTCTAAATGATGTACGTAAATATTAAACACTTCGTAAACTTTTTTACAGTCACCAAAGAAAACTGCATCCGCTCAAAATGTGTTGTTTTGGACTATTAAGTCTTTGAAAGTTTGCAAGCTCGGAAAGCGTTTTCAGAAAATAAGAAAATTTAATTAAAACTGACATTCATTATTCTTTACTAAATTAATTTCTTCTTGAAGATGACAAATTATTCCGAGACTGCAACATAAAATGCATTACGAAAATCAATTATGTTATGGATAATTTTCTATGATAATTTAATGTAACTGTACCGGAAGCTTGTAAAGAAAATTAGTTAATAGCAAAGCTGAACTCGAGTTTGTGATTATTCGAACAGGCAATGTCAAATTGTGAAAGCTAGAATTCTCATTGCAAATTTAAATCTTTAATTCCTTTGTGTTAAATTTATATTGCCATTGAAAACGGGGCTGATTTAGACCTTGAAATGTTTGGAGTATTTGAAATATACAGACATTTCAGGAAACAAGTATTATTATATAATATAATAAGTTTTAATGATAAACACATTAGTTTGTTTTTAATAATTTTATCAATTTTAGAATGTCACATTTTACAAATTTTACATGAATTTTATCTAAGCATCTGTTCATACTAATCTATCGTTAATTTATTACTAACTTTGTAGCGTTTAGGAAATATAATTTTTGCCGTGTTTAATTTCTCTATAAACATATTTAAAATATCAATAAGTAATTAGAGTTATTTATCTGGGAGTATATCCGTGTGTTATTTTGATTCATGTCTGAATCTTACAGACGTTTCACCAAGATATCACTTGGCATTATCATTATCAGTGTTTTGTCAGGTTAGTCTATTATCTGATAACGAACTGATGTACTCCCGGATAAATAAAACTTCACATTTTAACATTCTTGAAAGTATACGCCTACACATATCATCACCAACATCTTCATATGTAGCTATATTCAAGCAATTTTTCATGGTATAGCCTCCGTGGAGGATTGAAAGATTGCAGAGGAACTTGAAGAGCTGTGGAAATGGAGAACTTAAAGTCTTGAGGTGAAACCAAGAAGAAGAACTTACGATCTGTGGGAAGGACTCTATTTTGACTAACTGAAAGAAGAAGAATAAGTGTAGGACTGAGGAATTGAAGAACTGGCTCGAATGACTGAGAAGAAAAAGACATTTTTGGCAGTTTTTATCGGGAACTGAAGATAGTTTGTGTCTTTACCTGATGAAAATTCATTTTAATTAATAATTAAAATAAACACACTTGTGTAATTTTCACTTAAGTTGTATTAAATGTTGTCGGTAACTCAAGGCTAGAGGTTGAGGAATAGGTCTTTGAATAAGTAAACGCGTAAAGAAATGTATAAATGAAGGAAAAGCTGATCTGAAATACTTAAGGTTTTGGTGAAACAGATAAACAGCTAAATGTCTTATAGTGCGAATAATTGGCTCGAAAGATTGAGAAGACGAAGAATATTTTTAGAATTTTACAGGGGATATGATGCATACCTTACCACGCTGTTTCAGTGCGGGTTGGTAAGGGGCTAATACCAATTTCCCTGATTTTTGCCATTTACGTCTGTGATCCGGGGTTCAGAACTCTTTATCGCCCTGAATCCATTATTAATTGGGACTGAATGTACCCAAACTGGCACTGAGTTATGCACTCTCAGCCTATTAAGTTACATCTGATAAGTAAAAAACATACCACCGGTAACCTTTGGAAGCCAGTTTTAGAGGCTTCTCTCCATATCAGAACATGTTCTTTTGACCAGTGTTTTAACGAAAAACGCAATTCTGTACTTAAGAGATATAGATTCATGTACAAAATGTATTATATTACTTTTGAAGGTCGTCGCAGTAGAAAAATAATATCTGCAACCAATTCAACAGAGAACCAAAATCCCATAAACTGGGTGAGTGGTCGTTTATCTGCTAAAGCTACGATTTATATAACTTTACATGCCCAATAAAATTATACCAAAATAAAAAAAAAATAAAACAACTTTCAATTTAAATCAAATTGTGGAATGTTGAAACATTTAGAAACCTGTTTTGAGTATCTATTACAGCGCTTATACTCTGGATACGGCAATTGTCTGGCTAGCACAAGCTCTCAAAACTAATCAAACTGGTAAAGGTTATTTATACTTTTATAAAAAAATTATATAACTAAATACAGTTATACAGTTCATTCAAGCCAGGTAACAAAACTGCCTATTTGTATAAAAATTTAATGTGTTGGATTCATGGTTTTAAAATCTCTACTACCCAAATGGCTAATTAAATAGCATTTAACATAGATTATGCTTTTCGAGGTTTTTGCAAAATTCAATAGAATTTCCCAACCTTTTCACAGAACTGGGCTAATTGCATCTTTTATTACCGATTAACCCTTCCGTTCTCTTCACAAGGCAGATTACTTTTGCGCAGTGCTATACTTCAAGTGTAGGGCGTTTATCATTTCGAATTCTCATTTTTTCAAAAGTAAATTTATATAAATCATTATTTAATTCCTTAAATGTATCACATATTTAGCTCAAAAATGCCCATGTAACGAAATACATCTGTAAATTTTATTTGTCAGTTTTTGTAAGCAGGTAAACTGATGTCCAAATATATTTAAAGGCATTTTGTTTAATTGTTGGAGACTTAGTTTCTTAAATTCAGTTCATAAGTTCAATACAATTTTAGCTCACTGATGTTAAGCTAATATTGAAAGTTAGCCTCAAAGTAGGTATTGCTTATTTGGCTCAAATTTATAGGCTAATAACAATTTTCAATAGTAAAGCGTAGATATAAGAAATTGTTTATGAAGTAATTCAATTTTTGTACAAATGCAAAATGAACAATATTTTATTCCAGAAGAAATACAAGTACTAGTGGCGTAAATTCCGGAGTGTATTTGGGGTATGCAGAAAAATACAGTTAGTATCATTTTCATTGGGGGGAGGAAAGAAAAATAAAATACTGTACATGAGTTTATATTTAACTTAGTATTGTCCGCCTATTTTGGAAGCAACCCCCCTTGCCACTTCCCCACCGTAAATACGTCCTTGGCATATACCAAAGTAACTTAAAGAAAATTATTATTTTTGATATGGTATATAATTCTTAATTAATCAGTAATATTTAACTGAAGAACCATTAAATAAACTGACCAAACACTGCATAAATATTATCATTCTTTGTAAGTGGTGTTTTTTTAAATCTGGTGGTATGAGCATGAACGTTGTAGCATTAAATTTACATTTTTTGTGCATACTTATCTTCTCTGGATTTAATTTAATAAATAATTTTAAATAATGATCGAATTCTTATAATTACCGTTAACGAATGCTTTTATATTTTTTAAATAATAAAATTTTTGCTACTATTTAATACTTCAAAATAACAAAATTCAAGGCGAAAATTGGAAAAATAGCGACATAACTGAGAAGCAGAATTTATTTAAATCCGTGAGAGGTAATCAACAGCAAATTAGTAGCAAACAAAGACTACAAGCTATGGTCTTTCTTCCGGACTCATGTATAAGAGTCAAATTGTAGCGGTGGTTACAGACTCTATGTGAAATATTGAGCAAAACGCCATCTCGTTAATGATTTCTTAGAGGGCCTCAGCAAGGTATACTCGTGGAACATCAGTATTAATTTCAGTCCACCATAGAAAGTAAGGCAATGATTTTGTAAGCCAAGTTTATCAAGTTTAATTTACTTTCTAAACCCAAAAGTCTGTGGAGACTATACAAGATTTCGTGGCTGAGAGGCTAGTACATCCAGCCTAAACAGATTCAGCTGAGGTATTAAGAAAAAGCTTGCCAATCATAGGAGTGTACATGGCATATTCGACATCAGTGTTGATACTGTTGGTATCCATTGCCAAGCCTAGGGTTTGGGGTCATCCGACACCCAAACAGTTCCTGACGTCTGAATAAGGTTTTAGTTGCAGATATCTACGTCGATTTTGTTCAAGGCCGACTTTTAGGAGGTGATTTTTACGAACTGGAGACATGAAAGTACATTATACCAAGTCTAAGGCTATCTGAAAATTTATAAAGGGTCAATTTAGAAAGCGATAGCAGTAGGATTTTTCACATGTTTTCTGTTAAATGTATAGTGTACAAATATTAAATTAAATACTTAAAATTTAGCTATTGTACCTTTCCGATAGTTGAATTCAAAATTAAATTTCCCAAAGCATTAACTATCAGTGCCCGTTGTTCATCAATATTAATAACAACTTTAATTGTATTTCTTGAAATTCATGCAACCGAAACATCATAAAAATAGCAATAAGATCCCTAGCCTATTAAACTACTAAGGATACGAAAAGGTAGAAAATCGAATATACTCCAGAGCTTTTATTATTTTATTTTTGTCTATCATCAAAAGTTACCATAATTTACCTGAAAAATCACCAAATAAGAGTGGTTCAGGCAGTAATTTTTTAATATTGCTAATTCAAATTATCTTAGCCTTAGCAAACAACTCCAAAAATTGATATAACCTTTTATTCTATATTCAAAAGCTTAGTTTAAGGTTTTAAAAAAGACCAAATTTTTGAGATTTTAATTTTATCGCTCTGTAGAAAGTTCAATTTTGATAACAGAAATTTGAATCAATGAATTGTTTTATCAAAAATTTAATGCTCAGTACTATTCCGGTGATAAAAATTTATTGGCTTGCAGGAGCAAATAATTAAAAAAAGTCCTCATTTCTCTTTATACAAGACATTTGCTTGGACATTTTCAGCGGAAAGTTTGTAATATAAAAAAATATACAATTATATAATCAATGCGATCGCACTGGTTAACACTTGAGGAGTGATTCGTCTCATTTCTTCATTATTCTTAACATTAAATCTTTAGTACTATTTGGTCGGTTGATTTCCTCTAGTCCTACAAGATAAATTCGAACAAAGTTAGGCCGGGAGATCTAGCAGGCCAGTCAATCCACTTGTTTGGGAAAATAGTATCTACACAATTTCGGATAGATTATGAATAATGTGGCGGCGCACCGTCCTGTTGAAACCTTTGAACACCGTCAGGCGTACGGGATGCTCTGCGTTTGGAAAGACTCCAGCAACTGCCGGCAGTATGTTTTACTGTAGTAGTTCCAAATAATTTGCACCTTTTAGGGCACCTTCAGTAAAAAACGGATCCATGGCAGCAGTGCCGACAATCTTTGCTCATACGTGTACCTTCTGTAGGCATTGTGTATTTGCTTCCATCATCCAGTGTGGGTTTTCATGTACCCAATATCTACAGTTCTACCTGTCAATAGGTAGAACCAATTAAACAAAAAGTTGGATCGCCCTATCATTGTTTCACAGAATTCAACTCTTCGCTCAAAATAAACTTCATTAAGTTATTGTATGAAATGAACTTTGTATTGATGCCATTTGTTCTGCTTTGGGGATTTTAAACCCGAAACAAACTTATTCCTTACTGCACTGCGATCTGACTTGATGTAAAAGGATTTTCTTCAATTGCTAATAAAACATTTAAATGTTTTTCTTCTGATATTGCTGGAAAACCTGATTTAGACTGATCTTTTACATGGCTCAAGTTCCTAAATTTGGTCCGTACCTTACTTATGGTTGATCTTGTACTTTTTGTTAAATAATTCGCAAACTTGATCTTGTAAGCAAGTCCATGAAAGGTCATGTTTATAATTTCACTACATTCATTTATTCACCATTATTTACGTTTTAATACAGTCGAAATTACAATTCAAGTATATAAAATATCAAGTTTAACATTTGATATAATAAGAATGCAAAACTGACTTATGTATTCATTGTTAGAAAAGGAAACTCGAACCATAACCAGCAAAACTTTAACCTCAAATATCATATATCATTCGGATTCGGTATTCGACAGAGCTGCAGCCCTACCCCTAAATCGGGTTCTGGTAAAGAGTGTCTATAGGGCAGGCAGTGATACACATTTGTCTGCTATTATATTCACAATTTTGCAAAAGACAATATGTCCCGAAATTGATTAATTCTGACTGTAATGTTTCCTACTTGACCATACAGTGTATGGCAGCACACTCCCTCTAAGGCACGGATAACGTGCCTTTAGGAGTAAATTCACTAACCCCAGATATCCTAGATATCAAAAGGGTTTAGCTATGTCGGAATCCTTGCCAGGTTATCAGGCCCGTGGTTGGAGTCGTGGCAGCTTCCCATGAATTTTCTGACCGTCCGGGCTGTTCCTAACAGAACGGCTTTTTGCATTCGTCCAGACCGAGGTATTTTAAATTATTTAGTAGAAGTTTTGGGATTACTCCTGTTGTTGACGTAACAATTGGTACAGTTCGTCTGTTGTTCATGTCCCACTGTGTCTTTATTTGAAATTCCAAATCCATGTATTTGGCTATTTTTTCATCCTGCTTAATATTTATGTTATTGTTGTTAGGGATTGCTATGTCAATTAAGGTTGTTTTCCTAGAAATTTCATCTACTAAAACTATATCTGGCCTATTGTGAGCAACAGTCCGATCGGTCAGTATCGTGCGGTCCCAGTACAGCTTGTAGTTGATATTTTCTAAAATATATTCTGGTGTTCTTACCGACTTTGAAAGCTTAAGTTTCACCGCTAGTTCTTGGTGCAGTATTTTTGCCACAGCATCGTGTCGTTCTTTGTATTCGGTTGCAGCGAACGCTTGGCAACCTCCTGTAATATGCTGGATAGATTCAGATATTTAGCAACCATATCTGCATCTGTCGTTGTTGATAGAAGGGTCTTTGACGATGTACTTTAGATAGTTCTTAGTTGGAATTACTTGATCTTGGATTGCCAATATAAAGCCTTCCGTTTCAGGAAACATATGACCAGAGATCAACCAGTAGTTCGACGCTGAACTGTCGACATAATCTGGGTTGACGTCATTTATGTGTCTTCCATGAAGGGACTTTTCTTTCCATTTAAGCAGCTTCTGATCAGTTGTCTGGTGGTATACTTGACCTTGTTGTTCTGTCAGTCGCAGAGGTGTTGAGACATCAACCTGACATATGCCTGTGTAGTTCTGCTAGTTTCTGGAAATGATTACGCAAATTAGAAATTTGTTGATCACGTAACTTGCCTATATCTGCCAATCCTCTTCCTCCTTCACACCGGGGCAATGTTGTACGTTCGACAGAGCTCTTTGGATGGTAATTTTGAGCTTTTGTTAGTAAAACTCGAACTTTTCTTTGTAATTGTTCAATGTCAGTCTTGCACCAATTAACTATACCGAAAGAGTAACTGAGCACTGAACACGCATAGGTGTTAATAGCCTGAAACAGATTTTTACTGTTTAGTTTGGTTTTCAACAGTCGTCTTACCCTTCTATAAAACTCTGTTGTTAGGTACTTTTTCGTAGTGGTTTGATCAATTCGTTGGGCCTGCTTTATTCCAAGGTATTTGTAAGTATGATCTTCCTCCAAGGATTCAATTGAGGTGTCATCTCCCATTTCGTAAGGCCCCTACTGTATTTTGCCTTTAACTATATTAATAATTCGGCATTTGTCTAGGCCAAATTGCATATGGATGTCACTAGAGAACCCTTCTACTATTTTAAGCATATCATGCAGCTGTTGTTTCGTAGCTGCCATCAACTTTAAGTCGTCCGTGTATAACAAATGGTTTATCTTCAATGCTTGTACGTTGTTGTGCTAGAGACCGAACGCAAAGTTTGTCAAGTTTAGTTTGTGTGAGATTGAATTCTTGGCAAGGCAGAACCACAGCGGGCTAAAAGAGTCTCCCTGGAATATACCCCTTCTGATTGGGATAAAGTCGGTTTGTATCGAACAGTCGGCTTCATTCAGAAAGATTTTGGTTTGCCAAGTAGTCGTGACATGTTCTAAAAAGTTAACAATACGACTATTTACTTTATAGAGTTTCAGCACCTGAATGAGCGAATCTTGTAGAACTGAATCAAAGGCCTTTTTGTAGTGCACATATGCCTTGTAGAAATTTCGTCGTTTGGCGTGGGCTTGATTGCAGAAAACGGAATCAATTATTAGTTGTTCTTTGCACCCCATCGAGTTTTTCGCGCATCCCTTTTGTTGTTCGGTAATTATGTTGTTCAGCTCACAATGTCTGATAAGGCGATGATTAATGCACGACGTTATAAGTTTGTATAAGGTTGGGAGGCAAGGGATTGGTCGGTACTTTGCTGGGTCCTGTGTACATAGGTTATCCTTTGGTAAGAGGTATGTAGCACCATGCGTAAGGAAACCAGGCATCTTGTGTGGATGGATAATTATGTCATTTATAAGTTCTGTTAATTTCTCGTGGGTGGCGTAAAGTTTTTTTATCCAGTAATTCTGCACACCACCTGGTCTTTATGCTTTCCAGTTATGGAGGTGTTTCATTATGTTGGACGTGTCTTCCGTTGTAAATGGTTGGTGTTGCATGTTATCACAATTCTGAAATGCAGCCTCCTCCTCATTAATCCAGCTTGCTCTGGAGTTATGGGAAACTGTTGTGGAAATGTTGTTGAGTTTTCTATAAAACCCTTTTTCTGATTTTCAGAATAGTGCGATGTCTAGTTTTTGTTGGTTACTGGTTTTGTACCTTCTCAATCGACTTATGTAGACGGAGAGCTTTTGTTGTAGACTGTACAGACACTGCTGAGATGTGATGTTTTCTCCATCCCACTCAGAGTGTATTCGGTTATTGTCCATGATAGTCCTGACAAGTCTTTCTATTCTGTTGTTCCCGACCCCTCGTTGGTACTCGGTCAGTCTTAGAGAATTAATTTTCCCTTCTAGCCTTCTTTGCCAAGGTGGTATTCGAGGTGTTTGTCTAAATTGAGGAGGGTCATGCTTTGGTTTTATTGCCACCCCAAATGTTCTGCAGATGGAAATTGCAGCACAGTAAATGATTGTGTGTATTAGCACCTAAAACATAGTGTGGCAAGATGAATTTGTTCATAGCCTGCAAGACGATACCCAGTTTCTTAGAAGATCTTAGTTTGGGAAGAGTGGGTCTATTCAATGGATCTGTTCCACTATACTCTATAAGAGCTCTTTCCATTTCAGCTTGGATTTTCTCAAGCAGGTCTTCGTTGGCTGGCTGTTCTTGATGAAGTTCTTGAGTCTCGTCCGCTCTTTGCGCCAAAGGTGTTTCAGGCCTGGATCTGTTGTATTTCGACCAAATTATTCACGCTCAACTTCGCTCTTTATTAAGTCCAGTTGATCAGGCGAAATAAGGCCATTTCTCAAGATGACACGATATTGATCTACTTATGACAAGATGTGTGTGTAAAATAGATAAAATATTGTGTTTTTTTACAAAAACATAAGCATTTTAATAAACAACTAAGCATATCACATCTAACGTCTAGGAAACAAAACCACATAACATTGAATCTCAAAAATTGTTCAATTCTTGGCAAATGATAATTTCTAGAACGATATATATCTATTAGGGTAGTCGTTAAAAATTAAATTTTTTGCGACGCCCCCTCAAAACCTTCCTTTTCATGAAAAAACACTGGGAGAATTTTCTTTTTCTTTTTTAATTCAAAACAACGCGTGCCTCAAGACGATCTAAGTCAAGTTTTGGGTACAGTCCTCAACAATTCCTCATTCAAATTTTAGATGATTATAGAAGAAAAAACATTAAAAATGGGAAAGAGGCTTGGAATGAAAATATCGTTTGTACTAATATAATATTAAAATAAAAATATCAATTTTAATAGACAAATCAACTGGGAATTTTTTTTATTTAAACTGTTATTTATTGTTATTTTGATCAAATATTGTTTTTTTTATTGATTTGAGTTTTATTATTTTTTATATTTCGAATAAAGTTGTAAAAATTGACTTAGATCGTCTTTTTTTAATTTAAAAACAACAGAAAATTTTCCCAGTGCTTTTTCATCAAAAGGAACCTTTTGAGGGTCTTTAAGAAGAAAACATGAAAGGTAGAGATAGACATTTTTTTCTTCTTTAGAGACGAAGTTACGTTACGGGGCTTATAGTCGCGTGAAATGGCAGAAAATATTACATTAGTTTATCGAAACGAGAATTTGTTTTGCCTGCGATATCTTGTATATGGTATACAGCTGTAGGTGTGTGCGTGCGTGCATGTGAATTAGGCCGTACATAAGCAATTCCATATATAGGATGGTTGAAATATAAGGTGGAATTGAATTAGTTATACATGGTAATTCAGAAATTATTGTATTGGGTGCCACATAAGTAGTTTCATATACAAGGTGGTTGAATTAAGAGTGGAGCAAAACTATAGTTATACAAAGTGGATGTTTGCGTTATAGGACGAAGTGTAATTAATATTATACACCGAACTTCAAAAAATGTTAGAAGCAGTTGAAGATACAGGTAGGTTGGGTGGATTAAGGTGGAGTAGAATTGCAGTTATACGGGGTGGTTAAAAAAGTTATATAGTGTGGAACATAAGTAGTTGCTTACACAAGGTGTTTAAGGTAAGGGTAGAGTAAAATTATTTTCATTCAGGATGTATAAAAAATTTGTTAAATAAGCATAAGCAGTTAGGATATTAGAATTATAGGACGCGCTATAATATAATTATAGACATAGGTTCAATAAAATTTCGAAGTAGTTGCATATACCGGAGGGTTGAAATAAATGGTAGAGTAAAATTAAAGTAATAAAATGTGGTTCAAAAATGTTAATGTTGTTATATAGGGTAGATCATAAGCAGTTGCATAAATGGAATACTGCACATATGGGAAGTAAAATCATTGGTATAGAGGAATAATTTAAACAATAGAAAAATAGAAACACTCTTTAGTGTGTAGGAGAGGAGTTATACTTATAGAGGGTAGTTTTAAAGATATCAGGACCGTTGAAAATATTGTGTGGAGTTGATTTATAGTTGTAGAGGGTCGTTCAGAAAATGAAATAGAAATAAGTTATATATGGTGACTAATACATAGTTGCATATACAGAGTGGATGCAGTATAGGGTGTATTAGAGTTTACACTTATAGAAAGTGGTCCAAATCCTAAGAGCAATAAAAAAATTTAAAAAATATTTAGAAAATATAGACAAAGAATATAACTTAGAGAAGGAGATAGAACGAGAGAAAGAATCGCTAAAATATTCAACAGAATTATACCTTAAATCAAAAAAAGCAGAATCTCAGAAGTGATTGATTGCAGACGGTTTCTAAATGGTTTGTGTTTTAAGTCAGCTGAAGTCGGTTCTTTTTTAAATATATTATTTCATTCTATTATTACATTTATACGATTCAGTTGGTTTTTTTGGTTTACTATTTTTTTTTTCTAAAAAACTTGTTATGAACCGATTTTGAAATTTAAACTTTTGTAGAATTACTAGATATTTCAAATCGATATATCAAATATAGAAGTTGCCATTTATCAAATTGTGCATGACGTCGTACAGACCACACTAATGATAAATCTGTTTATGTCCAAATTATGCGCATTATTAAGTTAAGGTTGAGGTTTCCGAAGTTTTTTTCTTCTTTTATCTGGATAGATTTTATTTGGTTTGTTCCATCCTTTACGTGCACACTGTAGAAGGGACATATAAGCTATCCAAAAGTATCGGAATAGCACAATAAATGTTTAGGCTTGCATTATCAAGATAATGGACTTATCCTCAGGTATAATATTGGTATTATTAATGACCATTACTTTGAAGAATACTTTAAGGCTAAAATAATATGTTTACAGGGGAACTTCCAATTTGAATCCCGGAAATGAAAAGGGCGAGCAATTTGACATTCATATATGGTGTTCAACATGTGCTGTTGTTTTATCTTTAAATTTTGGCTATTTCGTTCGGAACAAAGTATACAAATTTTCATAAATAGGTTTCCTCACTATGTAAATTAATTTAACCATGAAATTATGTGTGAAGATCATTGGTAAATTACAAATCTACATGATTGTACAATTTTCCGCTCGTTTTATTTTCGGGATCGAATTTGGGTAATTCTAATTCAAAAATTAATATAACCTTAAAATATCTTTCATGGTCGTTTACCAATGAAATTAAGTTCTAGAATTTGTATGGTCAGTAATACATGTATAGATGACAGAAATAATTCAGAAAGAACCTCTTCTCTTAACTTTATTCCCGGCTCACTTTCTCAGTGTCATGCTCAAGGACTAAAATGAATAAATATGATAAAATTAACTAATTTATCAACGCACAAAACAAATAACCGAAAGACAAATGTTGACAAAATCCTTACAATGGTTTCTTAATTATAATATAGAAGGAAAACGAAATCAAAGAGAATAAAAATTGCGTTGAATAATGCATGAGATTTTTGATAAAATATCTCAGTGTTTTATTGGCACATAAAATCATATTTTAATATTCTCATGCAAATGTGTGATTTGAATTTTTGAATATAGAAAACTTGCAAATATTTTTGATGAAAAATTTCGGCTTCGTCATGGCATGACTTGAAGCGACACTCGAAAGGTCGACTGGAATTAAATGCTTACAAACAAATGAAGTATCGTCCATTTATCACTGTCGACGGCACTCAGGAGGGTTGAGGTTTGGTGGTTAAGGATGAAAATTGGAGTCTAAAGAATTCTCGTGAAGGGTGTTTTTTATACAACATATGGCATACAATGTTTTGACATAAAGGGGAAAGCTTGGACGCTAAATCATTATGCAGCCAGGATTTAATAAAATGTTACTTGTTGTTGGGTACTCTTAAGATATGAGTATTAATATAAGAAAGTAGAAAATACGCTAGTGATTAAAAAAACAAATTTAAATAAATTTTGTTACTTCAGAATTAGGCCTTTATCAATGTTGATTATATTTTTTAGGAAGAAGTTCGTTTTAAAAAATGCAAAAATCTGTGTGTAGTTGAAACATTTGAAAAGCGACGCCATTGGTCAGAGCGAGTGTCGTAAGTGTCTATTACAAGAGATGTCAATGTGCGTAGTTGTTGGGTGTTTGCTATTTGGTCGGTTATGCTGTGATTGCCTTACCTACAAATTTAGATGTAAAATTACATTTGTTTTGAAAGAAATAACAGGCAAGACTCTTTGGGAAATGAGAGGAAGCTGTTTTATCAAAAAGGCTATAGATAATTTGCCGCAAATTTACGTCTTCGCGGTAACAATATTTTTTACATCATATCCAACTTTCACGTCTGTTGAACGAAGGAGTGAAAGCCTTAAGATAATTACATATTACGTATAATGTTTATTTTATTTTCCAATTTTTTTGGAACAATTCCGGTAGATAAAGCAAAACAACCTCAAACAACTGAATATTTGCTGAAGCTGTTTTTCTAGAATGTTGTTATACTACTATGGTATTTAAAACATTTTAGAGTAATTTCATGGCATAAGAATCTTGAATATAACTAAATCAGATGGTTTTAATTTTGATATTGTAAGGGAGGAAGAATATTTTTTGTTAAAGTAGTTTTAGTTTTTCTATATATAATTATTTGTATCTCCTCCTACCTGAAAAAAGAAACAATAATTGCATTGTAAAATAAATAATAAGATAATAATATGTTAAAAAGCTGCGTAACACAAAGGTACTGGACATATTGTATAAAATATGGTTAGGCTGATACATAATTTTGAATGAACGAAGTAAAATCCCCACTATTATCTTCTTTGTTTGTGTAACACAAAAAAAAATGTTAACGGAACGGCTTAAACACTTACGTCAAACTGATCTTTACAACTATATAATTAAATTGATGTCTGGTCATAAATGTACATCAATTTCTCCTTATGTCCCCACCACTCGGCACAAGAAATTAATATTTTATCTGGTGCATTTCTTGTTATTTTTTTAACACAACGCAGTATTAAGTATTTTGGATTCCGTCAAAAAAGGAAAGTTTGTCCCACAGAGACTTATTGTCAAAAATTGAAAATTCTGTGAAATCGTAGCAGAGCATAACAATATTACTTCAACGTAACCTCTCTCCTGTTTATTTGTTGTTACAGGCTATGACCATCGTGCTTAAATGACCGGCCTTGACAGTGCCCCTGAGGGTTAGCTATTTTTAATTGTTTTAATGGTTTGTGATATTTTTTCCGTGTTGAAATTTTTTAAATGTTATATAACGATGTAAACTTTCGAATAAAAATATAAATAATAGATGCATATATTCTATTACTTAGGGCTAAAATGCACAAATAATGGAACAATTTGTTACATTATAAGTTAAAATAATTTTTGTCGTTAATTGGATAACTGTAGTGAGGTATTTTATTCAGTGCGCGTTAGCCAGATGATCAACTGACAATGTATTATATTACAGACCCGTCACTAAAGCTTACTCTTTAATGAATTCATTAACAAGTTCGAGATAATTGATCAAATAGCTTTTTGGTCTGGAATTATTTTCATAAAATAATAACAATGCACCTGTGAAGGTGTTTTGTAGTGATAATAAAAGACGATTAAATTGCTCTGAGTTGCTTACATGACAATAATGTGCAAATTATCTTAAAATGGTTATTAGTTATTAGTCTCTGTTTGGTTTTTGATGTTTTTTAAATTTTGTCCGGGACGTTCATTCCCATAGCATAGCGTGCCTTTAGGGGAAAAGTCACTAAACCCAAGATGTCCTAGATATCAAAAGGGTTTAGCTCCATGGGAGCCCTTGACGTGTTTTCAGGCCCGTGGTTTGAGTCGTGTCGGCAGTTTCCCATGAATTTCGTGACTGTCCGGTCTGTTCCTAAAAGGACGGCTTTTTGGATTTGTTGGTAAAGATGTTCGTCCAGACCTAGGTATTATAAATTGTTTAATAGATGTTTTGGGACTAGTCCTGTAGTTGACATAACAATTGGTACAGTTCGTGTGTTGTTCATGTCTCACTGAGTCTTTATTTGAAATTCCAAATCCCAATATTTGGTTATTGTCTCAGCCTGCTTGATATTTATATTATTGTTGTTAGGAATTGCTATGTCAAATAAAGTTGTTTTCCGAGCGAGCTTATCTACAAAAACTATATTTGGTCTATTGTGAGCAACAGTCCGATCAGTTAGTATCGTGCAGTCCCAATACAGCTTGTAGTTGTTATTTTCTAAAACAGATTCTGGTTTATATTTATAGTATGGTAATCTCACCGACTGTGATAGTTCAAGTTTCAGTGCTAGTTCCTGGTGCAGTATTGTTGCCACAGCATCGTGTCGTTCTTTGTACTCAGTTGCAGCGAACACTTGACAACATCCTGTGATATGCTGGATAGATTCAGATGTTTGGCAACCGTACCTGCATCTGTCGTTGTTAATCTTTAACGATGTACTTTAGATAGTTCTTAGTTGGAATTAATTGATCTTGGATTGCCAATATAAGGCCTTCCGTTTCAGGAAACATATGACCCGAGATCAACCAGTAGTTCGACGCTGCACTGTCGACATAATCTAGGTTGAGGTCATTTATGTCTTCCATTAAGGGCCTTCTCTTTCCATTTCAGTAGTTTCTGATCAGTGGTCTGGTGGTGTAATTGGGAGTGTTGTTGTGTCAGTCGCAGTGGTATTGAGTCATCAACCTGGCACATGACTCTGTGTATTCTGTAATTATTATTATAATAGAAATAATAAGAAAATTATATTAATCTCATTAACCAAATTCTACTCTTCTTTCATTATCTTACTTCATATTTTCATTATTAATTACTAGCCATTATTACTATTAATTACTAACATTGTATTAAATACAGTGTAAACTATAATTCTATTTCGCCCACGTTTTCAACCACCTTATTACTTATGGGCCACCCAATATAATATTTGTAGTATTACTCTTGTATAAATGTAAATCCCCCACTTTCCAACGTATTTCACCCAAACTGCAACTGTTATTGGCCACCCTATCTAAGGATATTATTCAGATTTTTTAAACCGCCTTGAATAACTATAACTCTACTTCCACCTATATTTAAACCATCCTATATATACTGTTGCCAATTAGTCAACCATTATATATTATTTGTCTCTATCCTGTATAATCATAACTTTACTCTACAAAATGTTTGAACCACCCTTTATATGCATCTACTTAGGGACCACCAAATATATAATTTTTTAAATACTTAACTGTAACTCTGCTCCAGTCTATATTTCAGTCTTATCTATGCAACTGCTAATGGACTTCCCTATATAACCATTTTTCGGATATTTTTTTAACGACACTGGAAAGCTTAATTTGTCTCCAGCTTATATTTCATCCACCCCTTATATGCAACTTTTTCTAACGATGTTTTAATCACACTGAATAATTAGAATTTTACGTCGTCTCATATTGCAGATATTGCGTATTCAAAATGTTTCTAACATTGTTTCATGCACCATGTTTAAGTATAATTCTACTCTACCCTCTATTTCACCCACACTGTTACAACTACTTATCGGCCACCCAGTATAATATTTCTTGTAATACCCTGTATAAGTACAAATCTATCAATTCTCAATATATTTCTTTGCTTAAAGGGCCCCATATATACTAATTTTTTCAACATTCTTTTGAATCACCTGGTATATTTTTCTCTACTTGAACTTGTTTTATACCATCCTGTATATGCTGCTGCTTATTGGTCACCCAAAGTAACAATTAGAAGAAATACGTAACAATAACTCTACTTCATCTTATGTTTCAGCTACCCTTTCTGATGAACTGGTTATGAGCTATGTCAGAATTTTTCCTCATATTTTTTTAATCACCCTTCATATGCAGGTTTTTCTAATCTAGGTTTAATCACACTTTGTAACTTAACTTTACGACCCCCATATTTTATGTTTATGTGATAACCTATATAAAATAATCGACTATTTCTTTAACCACCCGGGCATGTATAATTATAATTCTACTCCACTATATATTTTAACAACCGTGTAAATACAACTACTTATAGGCTACCCAATATAACATTTTATACTTAGAAATCTCCTCCTACCTACATTTCAGCCATCGTTTATTTGGACCAGCTTGTAGATCAAAATGTCTTTATAATATTTTCTAAACCAACATGTATAACTGACTATACATACTTTGGTACATATTTCAACCATTCTCTTGGATATAAAATATTTTTTTAAACTAATATAATATATATAACTATAATTGTATGAACAACTGCTTACATTACACCTTTTTTTCTAAGATTTTATTATATACCCTGTATAACTATTATTCTATCCGTACCCATATTTCAACCACCTGGTATATGTAACTATTTATGGCCCACGCAATATAACTTTTTTGAACCACACTTATAACTAATTCCACTCTACCTTAATTTAACCACATTGTATATATGCAACTGCTTATGGGCAACCTAACACAACTTTTTAGAGATTTTTTTACCTCATGTCAAATTTTACTCCGCTCTGTTTCATCTATCCTATATATGGAATACCGTCTAAAATTGCGCTTGATATATAAGTTGAAGTTTGTCTGTGGAACCAATAGTGTGTTATCCAACATCATAGAAGTATTTTCTTTTACCATATGCATCCAGTTATTACTCTTTTGGAAATTAGCGTTGGAGAGCACACTGCAACCACCAGCACGTTTTTTGTGACCTTTGTTACAATTCCAATGAACAGAATTAATTATATTATTACGAATACTATTGGGTATACACAGTTTATATTTACAAATTATTGGTAATAAAATGTTAACGATTTTTCCAATAATTTGAACATTTCATATTGCAGTTAGTTTTTCAATAAATTTTCGGGAATTAAAAGAGTTCAGAACTATCATTTTGCCTATACTGAAGGTTATAAGTTTCGATAGCAAATGTATTAAAAAGCTGCTGAAATGAGGCAAACGAGATATTGCTAATCGTCGGATTGGACGGCTCTAAAAAATATGCGGCTTTTACGCAGATCAATAATCGATGTGTAATACATATTAACGCAGGTATGAGAAAATTTTATACGAACCAGATCTAAAATTACTCATCCTCTGTATCGATTTCACACAAGCACTCGGCCATACAGAGAATAATAATTAAAAATGAGATTTCGGTAAAACTAACTAAATTATTTACTTCATGATGTAGTTCTAAACTAGCCAGTATATGACAAATCTGGTATTAAGCGATTCCATCAAAATAAAGTAAACAACAAGTAATCCAAGTAATTCCTATATGAAATCTCTTTTAATCAGGCCAATCGAACAGACGTAATCAAACGTAGGAGAGGATAAACCTGGCCACATTTTTTAAAAATTGAAGTCATTGTTTCAATCACTGATGGAGATGTCATTCCTAATATAAATATCAAACACAGCACAAGAGTGGAAAACGATAATCCCTAGGTATAGGAACACCATTCACCTCATATGCTAAGAGCACATCTCCTCTTTTATCCATTCCTTTCCAGATTGGAACAGAAGCCCCATAATTTGTACCCGTAGCATCAGTATGAAATGCTACAAAGTGAATGTAATGGTCTTCAATGATTCCGTAATTCCAGCCTTCTCTAAAATATATCTTAAATGAACCCCTGTCTATTTTGCATTGCCAATAGTTGCTATTCCCCATTCCAAACTCTTAACAGTTTTAACTTTCATATTTCACTTCTTCTGTTACCAGCACACATTATAGTCGCTGAAATTGTTTTTGATGCCATTCTATTCAGTCCGTCAATAGTATACTGAGCAATCTCACTTCTGCCTTCAATTTCAATTATTAACAAATATGTCTGTGGATCAATATTTAGAACAGGCAGGTGATTGTTCACATAGAATAATTCATTAGATGTATAAAAAATTTTCACCAACAATGATGGAAGTGTTTTAGCATTAAATAGCTTTTTACTAACCACTTGAAAGATGGAATGTCTCTAAGGTTCTTCGCCATATAGATCATATGTTTCCTGTGACATATGAAAACTTTATGACTTGATGTTACCTATTCTATAGGTTTCTAAAATGTTGTACAAATGAAGATTTTCATTCATTGTGTATAAAGTACAAAAAGGTTCCACTGAATTGCTTGCGGTCATAAGAATTTGATCTCCTGCAGAATGCTGTTCAAAAAACTTGTTATATCATGCACACCTTTTTTTATATGTCACCCAGACTTTGGTGTCTATGGTAGTATGCTTTAAAACTTTATCTTTATTATAATATGGTAAATCATTTTTTTAATTTCCTGGTTTACAGATTTGTGTATTACTTTTGACTTTTTTATCACAATATATCAACTCATATTTCTTATAAAATTTATACCAAAAAAGCATTACTATTATTACGATTTATGTACTATTATTTTCTATTATGAGTCACAAGTTAAGTTGCATTTCTTAAGTTTCAAGAACCATTTAGTATTAATAATTTGGTGGCTTCTGCTAAGTGCAAAAATTATGTATAAATATTTCCTCTTGGCATAGACGAATAAATAAATCATTATAATATTTGCAAAAAAAGTATTTACTCCTCACAAAAATCTATTATCAATTAAGTTACACTGGTCACGTGGCTAGAATGTCAGATAACTAATGGATAAAAATGGAGACCAACAACAGTGTATAGAAGCAGTGGAAGGCCGCCCATAAAAGGGATTGACGATATAAAGAGAGAGTTGCGCAAGATTCGTAAAGATGGCAGAATAGGTCATAAAGCTTTTGTCCACCAGTGGCCATATTTCACTATTGATGATGATGATTCTAATGAGCCACCCAAAAAGTATTGTACATAATCGGACGGTCAAACCGAAATAATTTGAACGCTACTTTGGATGATGGATGAAATAATCATTGTTAAATATTTCACAAATTCTAAAATTGTCACCAATTGTAATTTCATTAGGTAAACTTCAGGACTGATGTTATTTAAATAATAATAGAGTAAAAAATTGAAACAATACCACAATTGGAAAACTAATTTCATGATGATATCCAAGTTTGAACCAAATTAACTACAATTTATGTATATATGGCATCAAGGAACAACGAAATATATTCATGACATTCGTATTAAAATTCGCAGAACATTTTAACCGTTTCACAAGCCTATCGGAAATATTAAACAACATACTATAAAATTCATAACTTTGAGTTACAATTTTCTCAGCAACTCATTATTACCGGTTAGTTTTTCTAATATGTAGATATGTTCAAACCCTCGAAAAAGGACAGTTGATTTTTGAGTTTGCTTAGTCATCATAAATGAAAAACAAAGGATCCGTAGGATTTATGAACAAAACTTATAATATTACGAAGACTTAAAATTAGTTGAAAATATTGCAAAAATAAAGAGCACGAGAAAAATGATAAGTGAAAATCAATTAACATAGGACAATTCCAAACATATCTATAGTATTGCATTTTTTACATTTTTTAGGGAAACTACACACATGACAATACAACTGTGTATTTTAAAGGTATTTTTCAGTGACTACTCGAATGTAGGGAAGGAAGGCTTTCCGGTATTATTAATCTTTTTCTGACGGGGTTGGTGTATTCGGAGGTTGTTAAGATTGACGAATTATGCGCACAATGTGGTCCGGATGATAATCGTTTTGTTGAAGATTATTAAGTTCTTTTTGTGTATTGTCAATATCTCTTAAGCGAATAGATCTAAGAGCTAAAGATTTCATTAAATAATTGGGCAGGACGGTGGTGTAATTGGGCATTTAAGTATCGATTTTTATAGGTTGGTTTCCTAGAGACGGTATGTGAGAATCTAGCATTGTTGGTTTTTGTTATAAGGACATCAAGAAATGCGAGAGAAGAATCGGACTCGATTTCCATTGTGAATTGAATGCGAGAGTGTATACCATTGAGGTGTTGTAGAAAAAAGTCTAATGAATCTCTGCCATGAGGCCAAATGACAAGAAAAAAGAAGGTCCGGCTTATGAATCTTGGGTAGTCCGTAAATTTTTGGAATTTTAGAAAACTTTTCACGAGGAATGATGATGTTTTTGACGTCAAGAGAAAGATGTGTTCTGTCGATGGTTTTCTTGGTCTTTTTCTCCAAGTAAGTAGTAGGATTATTGTTAACTATTTCGTAGCCTGGAGTGTGGAGTAGAAAATTCTTCTTGTGAACATAATCTTTAGTGTTGTGAAGAACAGTCGCGTTACCTTGGTCGACAGGAAGAATAGTTATGTCATCGTGGTCACGTAGTTGTTTTAATGCATGTCTTTCGTTAGAAGTTACGTTTGATTTTGGTGGTTTGATGTGCGGATTACTCTAGCAATGTCTTGACAGTATCTTCAGCCTCAATATCTAATAAATCAACCATAGCTACCTCAACTTGAGCATCGACTCTTTCGGTTGGGATTATTTTTGGCGTTTCTGCGAAATTGAAACCTTTGGATAGGACGTGTAAACTGGTAGATTCTAAGGGGAACTCAGAAATGTTGTGAACGGTCGTCTGAGGGAGTGAGGTGACAGCGGGTTATTGTTTTGTAATCAGTCCTGTTAGTTTATGTTTCTGTGATAGTGTTTTCGTTTGTGAAAGGGTTTCAGCTTTATCGCTAGAAATTCGATCAATATTGTCCCACAGAATTGGATGAGGTTTGAAAATATGTAATGACGAATAAAAGTGATACAAATTTCGATTGGTTTGGTCAAGTTGATGTCTGATTGAATGGATGGAATTTCGTTTGCGGGCGAAACTTGCTTTGTTAAGAATACTTTAAATTGAACCTGAATAGGTGAGGTGTTTTACTTTGAAAGTGTTTGGAATGACCTTAAAAGTTCTGCAAGATTTAAGGAAAGCAAGATCACAAAGAAGACATTTTCGAATGAGAAGTTTGCTGTATGTTTTAGTGAGTTGGAAGAAATCTTCCCCTTAGAGGCGAATAAAATGTTCTGAGATCATCATTACTATGAACAAGGCTAGGTTCCGGGTGAGAACAGCGTCTGAATTTATTATAAACTCGAAGTTTCAACTCCTGCTTTGGAGCCATTATCAAGAGACAAAAAGTGGAGTAGAACAAATAGGTTTTTGATAAGACGTTCAACAATAGATGAAATATTTCCACTGCAACAAGTGATTAAAGAATACAGAGAATTCAGTAAAGAGACACGTATCAGTTTTATTGACTTAGAAAAAGCTTACGCAACCTAAGTGGAGAGAAATTATTGCGTATTGTGGAAAAACGGGGATATCTAAAACAACTAATAAGAGCAATAAGAAGTCTGTATGACAATAGTAAAGGAGTAATCGACATAAACATATAAATAGACGACATCATAAAAGAATGGAAGTGGAAGAATCAGAAGGCAACCCGCAAATGAAAATACACTAGTAACAAATTTGTACTAAGTATAACATGAAAATATCATTTACTGAGACCAACGTAATTCCGTTTTCAGGTATATACCATTTCAAATCTCCAATAGTGCTCAATAGTGAAATATTGGAATTGATCGTAATAAAATCAATGAAGAAAAAATATGGCAGCAAGACCTGGAGAATGACCAAAAAAGATGAAAGCGGGTGACAAAATCAAGAAATGAAATTCTTAAGAAGGGTTAAAGGTGGCACACGAATGTATACAATAAGAAATGATAATATTAAGAACATTTTTAGAATAAACGAAAGATTTATTGGAAACAGAAGAATATGGAACGAGCATGTAGACAGAACTCAAGATAATAGAATCCCTGAGAAAATAACTAACCGATGTTAACTTTTGGCAGAACCATTCTTTTGACAAAATTCACTAAAAAACAACTGCTGCGGGATTTCACCAATAACACAATTCACTTTATGCATAAAGTGAAGTATTGTTTGAGGAGTCAAGTTCTTCAGAGGCTATATATTGTGTGGCACGGTCTTGTTAAAATTATGAAACGTTTGAATAAGCGATTTATACTAGTCTCTTATTACACGTTTATTTACAGAAAAAATGCAGGTCAATAAGACCTCTAGCCCAAAAACTACACCGAATGCCAACACCCCGAGGTCTGGTTCTTATGCTTGGCATTTGGCAATTCTGTTTTTTTTGGGGTTCAAATAATAATGTAATACAAAACAGTTGTAATTTCTCACCCGTGAAAGAGCCCTTTATAAGTGTAGTCGAAACTTCGGAAAACTTTGTTTATATGTTGGTTTAGATATATAAATAAATTAATTCGAAAAATGACTTGGTCTAAATCCGGAAAAAGCAGAATCAGCTATGAGCGTGAGGTTATATTGTAAAAATAAAATTCTATTAGTTCCATATATACATTTAGCTGCTTCTTGCTTTTTTATATGACAAATACATTATCTACATCTAATATGGTTAATTTATTAATTGTTATATTATGCAGGATGATTCTGTACTAAAAAATATAACATTACAGAATATAAGTATTATAGAGGTCAGTAAAGTTAGCACCGCCATTTTACAGAAACTCAAATTAAAACATATGGGAATTACGAGCTATTTAGGAGCTCTTGAATTTTACCTAAATTGATTTTTGAGCTCAATATTTACTATGGAAAACGTGCAAAAAACTATTGGCGGTGCTAACTTTACGTAAAGTTAGCACCGCCATCTCAGAAAAACAAACAAAAAAGTTTTGTGATGCGTCTCAAATTAGGAGCTATTTACGAGCTTTTAATTGACGTATTGAACGTCAACCCCTAAATTTGTCTAAGGGGTAAAAACCACTCCCGAAAAAATTCTAAATTTTAATTTTAAATTTAAAATCTATTAAAATTATCTACGATTTACGAGTTCTTCCATGGTGTACTGCACATAAACATCTAAAAATGTCTAAGGAGTGAAAACAACCCCCCAAGTATGCAGTTTTTTTGAATTTTATGATATTAAATTTTGAAAAATACCAGCATGATCTACGATTTACGAGCTTTCCAACGGTATATTACACGACTACATTCAAATTACTGGAAGGGGTGCATACCACCCTCCAATTATGCAGTTTTTCAAATTTTATGATTTATAAATTTAAAAAAATACCAGCATGATCTACGATTTACGAGCTTTCCAATGGTATATTACATGACAACATTCAAATTTCTGGAAGAGGTACAAACCACCACCCCAATTATGCAGTTTTTTCAAATTTTGTGATTTATAAATTTTGAAAAATACCAGCATGATCTACGATTTACGAGCTTTCCAACGGTATATTACACGACTACATTCAAATTACTGGAAGGGGTGCAAACCACCCTCCAATTATGCAGTTTTTTCAAATTTTATGATTTATAATTTTCAAAAATGTCAGCATGATCTACGATTTACGAGATTTCCAGCGGTATGTTACACGACCACATTCAAATTACTGGGAGAGGTTCAAACAACCCACTAAATTTACCAGTTATTCCATATTATGTAATTTTTTCATTTCAAAAACTGCCGGCCTCATCTACGATTTACGAGCTTTTCAACGGGATATTATACGTTTGCATTCAAGATTTTGGAAAGAATGCATGCCGCCCCTCCCCCAATTATGCGATTTATAAATTTTGAAAAATATCAGCATGATCTACGATTTACGAGCTTTAAAATACTACATTAAAATTTTTGGAAAGGGTGCAAACAACCCCCTTAATTTCCCAGTTTGTCTATATTATGTGATTTTGTGCATTTTCAAAACTGACAGCCTAATCTACGATTTAGAAGCTCTTCAAGGATATATAACACTTACTTTCAAATTATTGTAACGAATGCAAACAACCCCCAAATTATGCAATTTTTTCCAAATTTGTAGTTCTTAAATTTAGAAAACTAGCAACATAAATTATGGTTTAGTACCTCTTCAATGATACATTGCAGGACCACTTCAAAATCACCTGAAAGGTGCAAGTAACTACCTAAATGACTAATTATTTCAAACAGTCGGAGTTTTGAAATGGATGAAAATATTAAATATTATCCTTACTACGGCAAAGGTTTAGAAATCTAGATTTTACAAATTTTGTAAATGGTGGAAGATGTAATTATCTACCATGTATAAGCTTTCCAACAATATGTTAAAAAACGACTACTGTTGGTAGTCATTGTTCGGATAAATAATTGTATTATGAATTATGATCTTTTAATTAAGTATTGAATCTAACGAAAATTGTAACCATCTTTATGGACCACGTGTTGTTACCGTTTCTTCTGGATTTTTATTCAACTCGCTTCTTCTTCAAAATCTGTTGCTTAAAGTTTTAATAATTGCCTCAAAGCTTTTTGTTTCTAATTAACATATTAAAACAGTTGTTTCAAATAGAAATAGCAATATTTTTATGTATTACTAAATGCACAGATTAATTCCAGTCGGGATTTTTCAACCAACCTTCAGAAAATATAAGTCAAATAATATTCTTATTTTTGTCTAACCTTTACCATTTGAAAATGGGCTGAAACTATAATCTATACAAGAAATATAAAACAGGAGTTTGGTATCTGAGAGGGCAATGTATTTCGTTCTTATTCTTTCAACTATTTTTTTGTACCCACAATAATCAAATTATTCATAGCAAACAAAAATACAAATAGGAAGACATAAAAGATCAAAGGTACTTGAATGAATTAAACAACTGTGTTGTCTCGCCATTTAGGTGCCAATATTCCTACCTGTAACTAAGAATTCGTAAAATTTCCATAGATGGACGATATCACATTTGAAATTACTGGTTAATGTCATAAAATATATTAGATTTTTTTGTTAAAATGTTTATTGATAATAATATATAAATAACTACTTCAATATACCTACTTATTGAGAGAAAATTCACGTACTTGAATTTCCAAAAGAAATGTTCCTTAACTCAAATGATAGCGATTAATTGTATATGAAGTATATTATATATGAGTTTTGAACGTAAAGGATGAGTATAGAATGGCGTATATTACTTATGTGATTCAAGAATTTAAGTAACCCTGCAATGGAAAATACCACATTACGAATTTTTTACTGCTTTAATAAAATATATTGCCTCGACTAGAACCAGTGGCACCAGTCAATATTAGATAAATATATTCACATTATCAGTGTATTCAAATTTATTTTTCATGCTACAGAAAAGGCCATTACAAACAGCGGCAAGAAGGCTTTTTTGAATGTTTCATCGAAATCTAAAATGAAAATTCTTTAATAGGCCAAAAAATAACGTTCTAAATTTAGATTTTGAAAATGGACTAAATAAATTTTGCAAAAATATTGGGATGGACTAATAAGATGGTAATATCTTTTTCATTACTGAGTATCCTTATTGGCAAAACTACATTACTGGTGTACAAACCGCATATGAATGAATTAATTGAGAAACAATATTTTGTGAGTTAATCCCAGAACTGAAAAATTTAGTTTCCTCCTCATGTTCTTGTTTTTTTCTTAAGTATAGGAACTTACAATCTTATTATATTTGAAAAAAAACGCACAATTGGGGGGGTGGTTTGCACCCGTTCCAGTAATTTGAATGTTGTCGTGTAATATACCGTTGGAAAACTCGTAAATCGTAGATCATGCTGACATTTTTGAAAATTTATAAATCATAAAATTTGAAAAAACTGCATAATTTGGGGGTGATTTGCACCCTTTCCAGTTATTTGAATGTTGTCGTGTAATATACCTTTGAAAGCTCGTAAATCGTAGATCATGCCCTGGTTTTTTTTTCCAAATTTAATAATCATAAAATTCGAAAAAACTGCATCCTTGTGGTGTTGTTTTTACCCCTTAGACATTTTTAGATGTTTATGTGCATTACACCAGGAAAGAGCTCGTAAATCGTAGATAATTTTAATAGATTTTAAATTTAATATCAAGAGCTCCTAAATAGCTCGTAATTCCCATATGTTTTAATTTGAGTTTCTGTAAAATGGCGGTGCTAACTTTACTGACCTGTATTATAGATTTTGCATATCTAAATTCTGACTGATATTTTACCAATATAATAATATATTTTCTATTTACTTTATAGCATAAAATCCCTTGTCCAAGACAACCCTTAAGATGATTAAAGGTATCCCACTTACAACTTTGTCAATAGCTTTCGTGGCCGTGACAGTTCATAAGCCATTGCCTGGTCAGTTTTGCGGCTTAATGGATTGGGTGATTAGTAATTGTGTCCCGCCTGTCAGCGTCACTACATTCTACGAGATTTACCAGTCTTGTCTATGGAACGAAATCTTTTGAACTCCTGCAACATCGATCAGTATTAGTATTTTTTTGTCGTTAATAAATTCAGTATTGAAGGTTTTGATCGATATATCTTAATTTTTGTTTTTCAGCTGCTGACATTTAATATAGCATCGTGGTTTGGGCTGATTAATTAGGTAAATTGCTAACTGTAATATTAAAAACACCTATTTCATTTTAGTTTTGTGCTGCGTACTTTAGTACGATTCTCGTATGATCTATAAACTAAATACATATTTTAATCTAATATAAGTAATTTAATGTCTATTGTATGCACATTTTTCAAATTTCTGAAATTTGGGGATATTTGTTTTGACGTAGCCAGAAAAGTAATTTTAAATGCTTTAAGTTAAAAGTTGCCACATTTATATTCAATGAGGAGATGTAAAGATCCTTTGGATTATTAAGTAGCTTATATGGGTCACCACTGAGGCTCCGGTAATTAATATCGGCCCTTAAGTAAAACCTTAATGATGCAATATAAACACTTCATGAAAAGCTTTATTATGAGTATTGGAAATTTAAGTTAGAATGGTTGCCTAACCAACTTTACAGTTATAATACTAAATGCTTTTATTTGAAATGAACATGACAAGAGAACCCTAAAGATGATTTTCAAAATCTATTCGGTGATACACCTAATAACATGGAGTCTAGTTTGTCACCTTATCGGATTTTGATAGTCATGTTTTGAGTGACGCTTGCAAGATCAAGCCAAATTGATTAAAGTAAATATCTCTATTCTGTACATCTCTTAATTGCACTTACAAAAAGGAGGAGGTTATCAATTCGACGTGTGCTTTTTATATGTAATAGCTATGTTCTTCTCTAGTTGTAATCCAATATGAGTATGAGTTTTTTTTTTTAATAGAGTGTAATAATTGGATTGGTGAAATTTGAGAAAATAATTCTATTCGTTAAAGATGATTTTTTCTCAAATATGAACCTCGAGTTTTCTCATGGTATTTTCTATAATTGTAACCTGCAGTTTTTCGAAATCGCCGAAATGCCACTCAAGTGACAACTGAAATATAAGTAGTATAGAATAGTATTAGTATTAATTTTATTAAATGCTAGCCGATACCCGCCGTTTCACCAGCATATGAGTGTACAATTCTTTGCAAAAAGAATAGCTTGTGAAACATTTCCAAAATTTTTTGAACCTACATAACGGCACTACAAATCGACACACCAATCCTCAATATATTTCACGCAAATTGCAAGTGCTGGACCACCCCATACAACAATTTAATTCAGCTTTTTTTGACTCACATTGTATTACAGTAACTCTATATGCAACCATCCCTGTATATGCAGCTGTTTATTTGTCGCCTAATATATCATTTTTAAACTCCCAACTATAGCTCTACTCCACTCTATATATCAGCTATGCAATGCTCTATAAAAGTTGTTTCTGATAATTTTTGAGCCACCTTGTAAAAGTATAATTTTTCCTCCATCCTATATTTTAACCACCCTTTTGATACATCTTTTTCCAACATTCTGTTAAACATGTAACTGATCATGGTCCCATATAACAATTTTTAACATTTTTTAAACTACCCTATAAAACTACTAAACTAAAGACTACCCAATATATAAATATTTGAACCACCCTATATAACTATAAATCTACCAATCCCCACAATTATTTCACCCAAACTGCAACTGCTTTTGTCACCCATATAACAATACACAACACAGTATATAGAAACCCACTGAGACCTTGAAGTTAATTAACTGACATTTATTTCGATATATTTCCAATCAAATTTCCAATTATAAAATTTTTAATAATAGAGCACTATTTGATGCAAATTTTCAATTTTAATGAATTTGTTTCATTACAGTTTGAGATTATAAAAAAATAAAGGTACCTCACTTTTAAACAAAATTGATATATTTTTTTTAAACCTAGTAGATAGTGTTTTAGTGCATTTCTTCTATTTGACAAAAATTTTAGATCTCCAAAAAAATGAATATAGTTTCATTTCTAACAAAGTGATATGGATGAATTTACTACTGTTACGTTTTTAGACCATGCAATTCTTTTTAGTGTTTGAAGAATAACTTTTTCTATTAAAATTATTAATAAAAATAAATCGTTTGATTTATGAATACACCCTGAATGTACATATTACTGACATTTATTTTGATTACTACAATTTGTTTGCATTTTACTCCAAGTTTCCGAACAGTTAAATTGTAATAATTGTTTACTGCATAAGAAAGTCGTTAATATTTT